>CATQJA010002652.1:1700000-1990660 GCA_958295435.1 Mesorhabditis spiculigera
TTGGATAATTCAGCCAAAGAGAGAGCGACAGAGAGAAACAGAGATAGAGAGAGAGAGAGCGAGAGAGAGAGAGAAACAGAGAGAGAGAAAGAGAGAGAGGAAGTGAGAGCGACAGAAAGCGTGAGATGGAGATTGAAGAGACAGAGAGATAGGGCGAAGAGAAGTAGAGAGAGAGAGAGCGCGTGAGAGAGAGAGAGAGAGAGAGAGAGAGAGGAGAGATAGAGATAGAGAGAGCCTGAGGAAACCTAGAGTTGTCGAGAGATTGATTGGAAGAAGGAGGGAACGAGGGAGAGATAGGGAGAGACCGGAACAGCGAGAGAGACCGGAAGAGAGAGAGAGAGAGAACGAGAGCAAGCCAAAGACTTACTCAGAGTTGCTGCTGATATTCAACCCGAGTCCGGTGAGATCGTAGCCGATGGCCATAGAGAGTAGATGTTGCTGCTCGGTGGCCATCCTCCAGTACGTCACGAAACCGGCCATACCAAACTGGTCGTTCAGCATCCCCGGCGGAATATTCGTCACCTCGCCTGGAAATCACGTAATGTTGATTTTCAGATGTTTTGAGGTGTTATTTAAAAGCTATAAATCTATAAATAGACTCAAATAAATATTTATTTCTGCTATTAAGTTTTTTTTAGTTGGGCCGGAATTGGTGGTGACCATCGATTGACTGGCGCGACAGGAAGGGGCCGCCCAAAATATGCGGGTAGACGGAGAATTAATTGAGAAAATAGCGACCGGGCAGGCTAGCAGAGATTCTTGGGGGGAATTTCGATAAAGTTAAATTCAAAAATATGGACATTTTGTTCATCCTAAAACCGTAAAAATCCGCAAGGGTAAGCTAGCAGAGATTGCTTGCGAAAATTGCATTTTTGCTTGTCGGCGTTGGGCAAACTAGCAGAGATTTTTGTGGGATTAGAGCCGCTTGAAACTCTGAAAAAGTCTTGGACAGGCCAGCAAAGAGCCATTGAGAATTTGAGGTTTGCGAAGTTGAGGAGAGTGGCAAACTAGCAGTGATTTTTGCGGAATTTCCATGAATTTTGTGGCCGGCTGAGAGCAAGCTCTTGAGGAAATGAAATTATGCGGAATATAAGGATTAGAAAATTGACAGCGTTTCTTGGGGAATCATAAAACTAGGAGATGGGCTCCCGGGCAATCTCGCAGAAAACATTTGAGAAAATTTAAGGTAGCGATGTTCTCAAAACAGCCGAGTAAGCTAGCAGAGATTCTTTGGGCAATTCACTGTATCAAAAACACGATAGATGCTGAGCTGATAGAACTGCTTCGACTATGCTAAGCGTAAAAACTTTACAATCTGGATTATAACGATGCAAGAAAAATTGATTTTTCGACCCAAAAAGGCCGCTTTTCGCCAAAATTTCAACTAGAAATCTTTTCTAAGGTTTTTTGGATGTCGAAAGATAGAAAGCAGTTGTAATGTACGTAAATTTAAGTGAAGACACTATTATAACACTAACTATTACGCCACTAGGCGTTTCTGGACTAAACAAAAAAAGTTGGTTTCCCCGCTCGATCTTGCGAAACAACCCGTTTTGGAATTTCCTTCTGCACAATTCATTTTTGTTCTAGGTTGTGTCCACCGACTTTGTCGGCGACACTCGCTCGTCCATCTTCGATGCCGGAGCGTGCATCAGCCTCAACCCGCACTTCGTCAAGCTGCCGCGTGGTACGACAACGAGTATGGCTACTCCAGCCGCGTCGTCGCCCTCATCTCTCATATTGCCAAGGCTTAAATTAATCTACTATCCCATACTGTTTTTCTTAGCTTGTGATTTTGTGCATAGTTCGCAGTGAATTCAATACAGTGTGCTTCTCGAATACTTTATGCAAATGATGAGGGCAGGGGGATCGCGGGCGCGAAAGCGAACTAGATGACCAGAAGTTCTTGGAGATTGCTGGGGTGGTTGAGTACGGATGCAAATCAGCAGAGCCCGAGTGGGAGGCATATGGAGAACGGGTAGGGGTATCGGGTTTACGGGGCGGGGGCAGAGGTGGAGGGCGTGGTGGGCGATTCGGCAGCTGGGGTCGGCGCAGCGGATGGCGCCGGGCTGCTCTCCTCCTCGGCGGCTTCTGCATCGGTGCCGGTCTTCCCCTTGGAGAGCGCCATCAGCTCTCGGTTTTTGACGCGCAGCCCCTTGGTGTATTCCGCCATGCGCTTCTTGTGCTGGTCGTGCTGGAAAAGTGGTGTTGCTTCTAGAAATCTTATTTTTTGGGCCCAGCCAGTTATCTCGTAAAGACATCATTGCCAACTGACCAACGGGTCCGCCCAGCCGTTTTTCCAGCCAACGTTTCGGCCGAACGCTTTGCCGGCTTTGAAGACGCCGCACGAGGTGCGATCCTCAGCTTCAGCCTTCCTGCAAAATTTGGGCTAATTGGCCGGCGTGCCCAACACGACATACCTGGCTTTGACCAGGCCATTTTCGTAGGCGAGCATTCGGAGTAGTGCAACGATCCCGGTGAGCCCTCCTATAAGTACATCCGGAGCTTATCTTTAGCACAATTTCTTCGCTTTTAGAGGTATTATAATATATTTCTACCAGAGTGCTATATTTCGTCGATTTAAAATGTTTTGCTTTTCTTGGCGGAGCGTGAGCAGCGTGAATATCTATTGACTTCTATCAAAATTTAAAAAAATTCAAAAAGGCAAAATTTTGGTACAAAAACGTTCGAAGTTTGCACGTTTAGGAAAATAGTTAAAACCATGCCAGCGCACAGCCTACCGCCGACAAGAAGAATTGATAGCAGGCCAGTGGCGATGAGCGGTACGATGTCGATGGGCGCGTCGTCGCCGCCGGAAGGCGCCGAGGTCGGTTCCGTCTGGTGGATGCTGCGCTCCAAATTCGGATCTACGCTCTCCTCCGCCATGCAGAACCGCTGAAAACGGATCAAATAAAAAAACGAAAACCAATAGACGACGAATTAGTTGGTTGCTCGCGGGTCTTTAGTAGTTCCGGCTGAAACGTGTTTGTTTAGAAAAATGTCTGAAAGTCGAAATTTTGGTCATTTCGGAAGAGTTTGCAAGGGCACCATAATGTACTCTTGATCTATAGTGTAAGGTGAGTAGCAAACGTACGTCTGGGGCGCAAAAAATAGGGGAGCGTAAGCCTAAGCCTAGGCCTAAAACACGAACAACAACGCACTTTATAGCGTGGAAATCCGATAAAATCGCACCGCTTTGGCATCATCCGCGTTCTTGCACGCTTCCGCCTTGATGGAGAGCGCATCCCTCTGCTGCGGTGGCCCCCAGAGATAGAAGGGGTTCTTCTTGCAGTCGAGGAAGGTGTTGTTCTCGAACAGAGCCAGGTGCTGCGGCTGCAAAAGGAGGGACGATAACGTCCGAAAAAAAAGAAAGCAGAGTGGAAATCACGAGGCTGAACACGCTCGGGCTTACTGACCAGCAGCTTGTCCTTGTCGACGATCAGGCACTTTGGGTACCAGACCGTCCTCTCGTTGTTGCCGGTAGTAGTCGGTGCGCGCCATTTCAAGTTGAGCGTGTCTTCGTTGCTCAGCAGCTTGGCGTATGGCGGCGACTGAAATGAACGTTGTATGGAGGCTCGCTCACCGGACGAGGAATTGGTCTCGTTAAATGTTTTTTGCTATTCCCGAGCCTAGAAACTTTGAATTTTAATTTTAAGTCGAAAAATCGTTCTTTTTTCTCTCAAAAAACGTCGAAAATGTGGACTTGTCAATATTTCTCCGACTTTCTGAGAGTTTCTCTGCTTCCAATAGAGAACAGGCAAAGGACTGGACGTTAGGAAGGGGGAAACCAGGCCTTGACAACGGGCCCGGCCAAATCCCGAATTTCAGGCCCGGGCCGGAAGAGCGGCAAGCACGTAAGAAAACCGTGTAAAACGCCATCACAATGGCTTCTGTTTTGTTAAAAGGCCCGTACAGGATTACCGGAAAAGTAGCTTTCCTTTGCCCCGCTAAAATATCGAGACTCTAAAAAATGGAAAATCGCTGTTTGTTCGCCTTGCTAGATACATTTCCGCAAACGCTCTCGGCTCACCCTCAGACGGTATGCGGTGTAGAACTTGGGGGCGACGTAAATTTCGAGCGGCAAGCACGCATCGCGCCCATCAAAATCGTGGCTACGGTACTGGCAGCTGGGCAGGTAGATTGACGGCTCAGGGATCAAGTAGTTTTCCTCCTCGTGGACGTCGGGAGACAGGTAGTAGCTGAACAGGAGGAAACATGTGGTAAACGTTGAAAAAAGGCGTTCATACTTGGAGCCTGCAATGGGGCGCGGCGCGCAATTCGGCGGCATCGGTCCAGCCGTGGGGCACCACTGAAAATGATTTGCGGTGGAAAAAATATAAAAACCTACCAATATTTGCGGAGCTGAGGGTAAATTTTCTTAAGAATCAAACATTTTTCGATCCAGTGACTGAATGAGCAAATTTCCGGCTTTTGGCAACATTTTTCTAGCTTTTTTGAAAGTCTTGCTTTGAATATTGCTAAAAGATGCTAAAAACAATAGAAAAACGCTCTTATGAGCAAGTTGGTTCCAGTTCTTCACTAAAACACCAAAACTATAATTTGCGCTCAAACCTTGGTGGAGAAAAACAGGGGTTGGCCAAAAGCTTTTCAACTTCAAAAAATGCAGCTGAACCTCGTAGCTGTTCCACTGGCCGGCGGCGGTGAGCGACGCTGGATAGATGTCTTCCTTGACGAACATCTTGACATCGTCCTTGCCGAGCCCGGCGTACTGGTGGAGACTCGGGATGCACGGGATGTGGTCCTTTCTTCGGGCGGCAGCGCCCAAGAAACTGCAACCATCAGTAAAATAAAAATCCAAAAATCCATTTTGAAACTCTCTAGCATTCCGAACCTACGAAAAACATTCGAAAAATCGGCTGGTACTTATCAATGTGGGGGGAGGGCACTTTGGGTAACTATTGGCCGACACTTTTTTTTTATCGCTTTTCGAGTCTATCTGGGGTAGTTTTGTTACGCTGAGTGCGATTAGAGTCGCAACATCATGCCAAACCGTTGGGTTTATCCAGAAAAACACCGCAAAATTTATCCTACTATATATAAAAAAATAGTGTCTGTGTGTGTGTTGGCAAAAAGTCGAAGGTTTAGTCAAAAATGGCCATTTTTCGTCGAAAATCGATATTTTTGTATTTTTGACAAAATTTGTCAAGTTTTAAGTTTCGGAATAGCAAAAACCGTTTAAAAAGTTGGGCTATTTATATAAAAAATTGCTAAGAAAGAAATTCCCTCAATAACGCGAAAGAACCCAAAAATCAATTTTGATTGTAAAAAAAATTAGAACGGAAAAACTAACATTAGAACAAACAGAAAATGAGTGTCCCCCGCCTAATAAATTGCGATACACCTACTCGGGGATGGTGAAGCCAGCGTCGCATTGCACGGCGTATCCGGTGCCCAGCTTCCATGGGGCGAATGGGATGGCTGACGTCCTGAAGCCGAAGTCGTCTCCGCGGCAAAAGCTGCGAACCTACGTTTTTTTGTCAGCACATTGTCCGTTGGCCATCATGGCTCGGGTGCACAGGTTGTGCGGGAAGATCACCCAATTTTCTGTAAAGGGCAAAGGGTGAGGTGAAAAACCTTGTTTTTCGCCCTGGGATATTTTTATAATGCTATACCATCGGTTTGTGCTTGCTAAACAGATGCAGAAAAGATGTTGACTTTTAAAAACTTCGAAAATGTTGCCATATTTGGTCAATTTCCATGCATTTTTGAGTACAAAGCCCGAATGTCGAGCATTTTTATAATTTTTGATGCCTTTCAGATCTAAAAACTATGTAAAATGCTATAAAAATGCCGTCTCCGATTCTAAAGTTTCGAAAATTTACAAACACTTTGGCGGAAAGTGCTAATTTTTTAAAGTTTTTTGACCAAGGGTTGTTTACAAACGGTACAATTGAAGAATTTGGCACGCATTCCCTGGCAGCTCAACGACAGCTTTTTGAAGGTAAAAATCGGTTTAAGCTCCAACCAAACCGAGTTTTCGCAAACGAAGATTAAACAAAAGTAACTTTTCGATTTTTGACGACCCGCAACTCTTCAAAAAACTTTTAAACATTTTTGAAAACGTAGAAAACCTTCAGACGAAACAGTCTACCTCCGCCTTGGTTATATCGTTCGACCATAACGGCCTGGATGCAGTCGGGTTGATTTGCCTCTGTGCAGAACAGCGACCTCGGGTCGCAGTCGATCATCAGGCGTCCCGTGTCGTCGTCGAGGGTCAGGGCCGCACCCGGGGCGCACTTCGTGCAGGGCGGGCACTGAAACCAGGATTCATAAATAGGCCGCAGTAAATTGGACTACCTCGCCCAGGTTGTTGAGCTTCGTGAGGAGTGTAAAATGCAAGTCTCCAGCATGCTGTGCCGTGTAGCAGATGAATGGCACGCTGGCACACTGAAAACAAAGTTTTTGAGGCTGCCGTCAGCCGCGACAAACCGCTGGCAAATCGTCGGCACCCGGTTTGGCGGACGGTGCCCTGTAAAATCGCGGAATTAGGCCCGTAAGCATGAAAATATCCCAAAACAGGACCATACGCCCTATTAATACGTGGCGTATCTCAAAATATTAGCGCGAAACTTAACGAAATATTACGTGGAAAAACAAACAAAAGATCGTAAACATGTTTTTAGTTGAAATTTAATTAGAACCAGGGTTGAAAAGCCGCTTCGCGACTTTTCAACCCTGGCCCCGTCCGACCCCATTTTATCCTTCAGTTTGCATAATTGTCCTGCATTCAAACGACAAAAAATGAAAAACAACCTCTCCGATCCCGTTATATAGTCGAATCCCAACTTCCGGTCTATGTTAATTATACCTAACAAAGAAGTTTTCACAAAAACCTAAATTTAATGTCGAAAATAGGTGATTTTGTTGAATTTAAAAGGCGTGCAGTTATCTCCAGACCAATGCGCACCTAATGACGTATCATACGTCCTTTAAAATTCATCCCCTAGCGAGATATCCTCCGGACAGACAGACGGAAATGGATGCAAAGTGGCACACACAGACACACACACACACAAAGACACTATTTTTTTATATATAGTAGGATTTTTGTCGAAAAATGCCTATTTTAACCCCCGGGGAAGAATTCAAAAAGTGCTATCAAACTGGACCGTACTGGGAAACGGCAACCGCGGGTGCGATGAGCACGAGGGAGCCGATGAAGATGAGCATCAGGGGCATCGTGGTCGAACGCTGTGGCGAGCGCGGCTGGGCGATCATCAGAGTTTGTGGCCTTGATGAGACGAGATGGCCCCGCAACGTCTTTCCCGCATTTGAGACGGTGAACCCAATAAAATTCCGGTTCGTTTCCGGTCGCCAAGTTGTTTCTTCCAATTTTAGATGCTAATTTCGTTCGGTTAGAGTCTATAGCCCCCTCCGGCCAGCCCGCATTTGCCCCCAAGTCATCCCATTAATGCGCGAAGTATCTCAAAATGTTCCCCTCTTCAAACACTCCATTTCCGTATACTTTTTTTAACCAAAATAGACAAAGAAAAAGAAATCAAGCTTAAACAAAGATTGGTTTGTATTGGGGCGACAGCCATCCCTTTTCCCGTCGTAAGCGTCGAAAGGGGCGCCGTGTTGTCCTGTCCTCGCAACACTATAGTTGCGCTGCAACAATAAATTGCTTCTAAAATTATTATTTGTTACTTTTTTCTAAAAAAGGTATATGGAAATGGAGTATTCGACGAGGGGAACATTTTGAGATACTTCACGCACTAATTGGACCACTTGGGGGCGAATGCTGGCTGGGGGGAGCAAACTAGGCATTAGCCTTTCGTTCATACGCAAAGACAAAACGGACAAATGATCTTGCAAAGCCAAGCCAACTCTCACGCGGGGCAGGCTAGCAGAGATCCAGTTCAGGCATCCTTGTTCTTTGAATCTGTGATCAGGGCTAACTAGCAAAGACCATTTGAGACGCATTGGAAGTAGCATTATTATTATTATTCTACATTATTTGGCTATTTCTTGGAATTGTCAGCCATTGATGGCAAGCTAGCGGTGATCATTTTGGAACAGAATCCAGAAAAATGTGGAAGAATATAATTTTAAATGATGATTCTTGTTTCCTGCTGCCAGCTCTCTCTCCCTCTCTCTCCTCCTCTCTCTCTCTCTCTCTCTCTCTCTCTCTCTCTCTCTCGCCCTCTCCAAATATATTCTGCGGATTCACGTCTGGTTTGATCATTGTTTTATTTGCATAGAATCACACAAATTAACAACGGCCGAGATAGATGGGGGGAGAGAGTGATGAGATGGAAAGAACGAGCCCGCAACGCACCGGTAGAAGATCCAAGGAAGAGTGGCTTCTAAAATTGATTGAAATTGTTTCTCGCGTCGGCACACTCTCTCTCTCTCTCTCTATCTCGCTCGCTCACTCACCTCTAGGAAGCATCGCCGGCATCCCGAACGAGACTAGTTCTGCGGAGCTTTCCCAACTGGTTGACCACCAGCCGGCGAAGACGCTCCAGACATCTGAAAAATTGAGAATTATAAAGGTCAAAAATTTTCGAGATTATGAGAGACAACGCTGCTTTGAGACATGAACACTTACCGGTGCACTACCCGGGGCCATTGGTTGTGCGATGGCTGCGGCGGCGGGCCCGTTGGCGCTGGGCGCGGACGCGGGGGCCGCGGGCGCGCCCGCCGCCCCCGAGGCGCCAATCTGCATCGAGGGCGGGAGTTTGGGCCGCTCTTCCAAATACTTGTACTCCAGTTTCATTTCCCGGGGCACCTGGAAAGATGAGGTTTTATCGATTGTAGGCTTAGGCTTAGCTTAGGCTTAGCTTAGGCTTAGCTTAGACTTAGCTTAGGCTTCGCTTAGGTTTGGCTTAGGCTTAGCTTAGGCTTAGCTTAAGCTTGGCTTAGGCTTAGCTTAGGGTTCGCTTAGGCTTAGCTTAGGCTTAGCTTAGGCTTAGCTTAGACTTAGCTTAGGCGTAGTTTAGGCTTAGTTTAGACTTAGCTTAGGCTTAGCTTAGGCTTAGGCTTAATCAAATACGCTACCTTCCGCCACTGGATCGGGTCGAACACCATATAGCTGCCGTTCTCATATGTTTGCGTCTGCTCCTTGATCTGTCCATACTGTGACCGTGTCAACCAGATGCACTCTTGCTTGTGAAATCGCCAGTCGCGCGTGTATCTGTAAAAGGGCGGGGATTAAGGGGTCACTGGGCTTGGAATAGCCCGAATATTCTGTAATCTATTTTTTGAAAGGATGAGAAAAATCTTGGAATCACGAAAAATCATTAATGACTTGTTTAGCCCTTGCATATTTTTCACAGCGTAGCTCGGTGAGAAACACTGCCTAAAAAATCTTTTTTCTCTCTCTCTCTCTCTCTCTCTCTCTCTCTCTCCCGCTCACTCTCTCTCTCTCTCTCAGAATTAAAAAGTCAGTTAGATAGTTTTCTCAGTCTCGCCCGCTACGCTACGCTCCAAATGGCGTACTTAGGCGACAGGGACCAAGGTGTACCTGGCAACTCAATCTCAACCCCAAAAAATTCAACATTGCGATTCTATTTTTGTTGTTTTTTTGAAAGCCATTCGACGGAGCATCAAAAAAACATACGGAAAGGTTTCATTTCCGCTAAAAATACTAGAAAAGAAGAAAATTAGTCAAAAACAAAAAATAACATACAAAAATAGGGTTGAAAAGCTAGTTTTTGACGCTCGCATATTTTGTTGGTATTTTATTATCTATTTTTTTTGCAATTTTAGGGCCGGGGTTGATGACTGGGACCTAGGGCTACTGATGTCTGCCTCAAAAATTTTTTTGGGGCCTAGAAACTTGTCCGTAGGCCTTAAAAATTTCTTGAACTCCTTGAAAACCTCGGAAACTCAGGGCTAAAAAACGCCCAAAAACATCCATAAAAGGCTTACAATTCGGCGGCGGCGGCGACCTGGTACACCTCGCCGGGGCAGTTGTAGAACAGGAAGAAGAGGACGTCCTCGCCGAGTTTGTGCAGCCGGATGTTGGGCAACTTGTCGCGTATCGTGGCGTTGGTGAGGTACTCAACGGGGACACGAGCATCCATATCCTGTGGCCGACATGGGTAATCCGCCCAAGGGCCGCCGAATGTTGTGTAGAGGAGTCGGCTGGAAATGGGGTTTTTTTGGGTTTTTGGTTTTTTTTTATTTTCGGAGAGGGGAGCGGGTCGATTTTTTTCGATCAAGCACAGGAATACTGACGAAATCGATGTCTTTTTTGATAATTTTTAGTATATTTTAACTGCATAAAATGAAAAAATATCTAGTAAACCTGGAAAAAAAACGAAAAAAACGCCTAAAAATCCAATTGGAAAATGGTCTTTTTGCGTCCAAAAACTTCTGACCTTCCCATGGGCCCTTCCCATCAAATTTTCCAGATTTTCACTAACTTGGATCCCAACGAAAAAAATAATAATTAGAACTGCCGGTAATCCTCGCCCGCCTCCCCTCTCCCCCGATAATGCACAAGCGCCGAGATGGCGAGCGAGAGAGAGAGGGGGAGAAAGAACGCGGGCGGGTTAGAGAACCAAAGAGAGAGACAGAGAGAAACAGAAAGACAGAGAAACAGAGAGAGAGAAACAGAGAGAGAGAAAGAGTGAGAGAGAGAGGGAGTGAGAGAGACAAAGAAAGCAAAGAGAGAGAGAGAGAGAGAGAGAGAGAGAGAGAGAGAGAGTGAGAGACCGGAAGAGAGGGAGCGAGAAAGAGAGAAGGGGAGCAAGCCAAAGACTTACTCAGAGTTGCTGCTGATATTCAACCCGAGTCCGGTGAGATCGTAGCCGATGGCCATAGAGAGTAGATGTTGCTGCTCGGTGGCCATCCTCCAATACGTCACAAAACCGGCCATACCAAACTGGTCGTTCAGCATCCCCGGCGGAATATTCGTCACCTCGCCTGGAAATCCAGGAATTTTGGTTTCGAGATGACTTCAGGTTTATTTTTAAGGCTACAAAAATGAAACAAAAACTCAGGTATCGGTTCTGTCATTAAGCTTTTTAGTATAGTTGGCCCGGAATTGGTGGTGACCATCGATTGACTGGCGCGCCAGGAAGGGGCCGCCCAAAATATGCGGGTAGACGGAGAATTAATTGAGAAAATAGCGACCGGGCAGGCTGGCAGATATTATTTATGGAATTTTCTCGATGTTACATTCAAATATATAGACATTTTGTTCACGTTAGAGCGCTAAAAATTCGCAGGGGCGGGCTAGCAAAGGTCACTTGCGGAAATCCAAGTTTTGCTTGACAGGATTGGGCCAGCTAGCAGAGATTTTGCAAGAATTCGCAATGTAACAAAAACCGTGGGAGAATTTGAGGTTTGCGAAGCTGAGGAGAGTGGCAAACTAGCAGTGATTTTTGCGGAATTTCCATGATTTTGTGGCCGACTAAGAGGAAACTAGCAGGGATTCTTGCGGAAGTGGAATTATGCGGAATTTAAGGATTAGCAAACTGGCAGAGTTTTCTTGGGGAATCATAAAACTAGGAGATGGGCGCCCGGGCAAGCTCGCAGACCCATTTGAGAAATTTTAGCATGTCCAAAGTCTAAAAACCACTAGGCAAACTAGCAGGAATTCTTTGTGGAATTCACTGTATCAAAAACACGATAAGAAAGACCAGGGCAAACTAGCAGAGGTTCTTGGCAAAATTCAAAAAACAGCTCGTAGGCATTTTGAAAAACTGATGCTGATCAAAGGGCCGAAAAAAGCCTGGGGCCAGCTAGCAGAGACCCTTGCGGAATCCGAGCTAAAAATAAGCGTCAGAGATCGAGGGCAAGGGCAAGCTAGCAGAGACCATTGAGGAAGCCTGGAAGCTAGCAGAAGTCTCTCAATCCAGTAACTTTTTCAGGACCTTTAAAAGTAGAGGGCAAGCTGGCATAAATGGTCAGGCTCACTTAAAAAACTGGGCAGGCTAGCAGAGAACTTTGAGGAACCGAAAAACCAACCGTCAGGGCGGGTGATGATGCCCGTCCGACTGGCCTCTTCGGGCGTCAACTCGGCAAATCGCTGCTCCGCCCGCCCTTCCGTTGGCCCCACAGCTTCCGACGTTGCCGACTGCAAAAATTTCAAATTACTTGGTTGAAGACACTAAAAGCATTATATGTCCCAATAAAAAAGGTCACGCTGGCATTTTGCTATTTCAAATCCGACCGACTTGAAATTTTGCACAGAGGTGCGGAAGGGAATTTAAAATGTTCACAGAAACTTTCAGCCCGATCCGTACAGTAGTTTTCGAGTTATAGCAAAAACACTGTTTTTCCCACACTTTCGCTTCATTTTTTCGGCTATATTTTTGGACTTTGCATCAATTAACATCAATTTCCGGCTCTCAATCCCTTATTCTTCTTAACATTGGCGTCGTTAGCCCTTGTCAAAAAATACTTAAATAGCCTATTTTCGACCCGAATTTTGCGAAATAAAAAAATTCCTAGGATAAAAAAGGGTCGGCGCTTCATTTTCTCCATACATTCCAGGGCTCAATTCGGGCGGAATCCAGGTTAAAAACGTAACATAAAGTTTATTTTTGCTATAACTCGAAAACTACTGTACGGATCGGGCTGAAAGTTTCTGTGAACATTTTGAATTCCCTTCCGCACCTCTGTGCAAAATTTCAAGTCGATCGGATTTGAAATAGCAAAATGCCAGCGTGACCCTTTTTATTGGGACACCCTGTATTTATAGATTATAGCATTGTATAATTAGATTCAGTGTCTCGGCTAAAAACGAGCTTTTCTGGTTCTTTGGCATTCGCGGGGGTGGGGAAGACAGCTTTTTCTTAAGTTCTAATTTTTAAATATGGGTCGAGAAAGTGTTTCAAACTTTTTTACTATTTTAAAAGGCAAAAACTTCGAATTTTCATTCAAAATATGAAAAAAATGGATTTTTCGATAAAAACGCGGATTTTTTTGACGAAAATTGAACTGCAATTTTTTATTTGTAATTTATTTGATAATTTTTGCGCTTAAAATATCGCTAACTCTTGCTAAAAATATTAAAATACTAACTATGACATCGGCGTTTCTGGTCTGATAGTAAAAATTCACCCCACCCCCCCCCCGATAACGCGAAAGCGCACAACAACCAAAAAATGGCGAAATCGGCAAATTACCGTACTATTAATCAGACATGGGAATTTCGGTCGGCCGGCCGCGGCCGACCGGCCGACGGCCTCATTAGCATAAAAAATCGGCCGTTTCCGGGCCGCCGACTCTATGCAAATGACTTCCAGTCGGCCGATCGGCCGGCCGACTTTTTTGGTCGGCTCGGCCGCGGCCGCGTCGGCCGGCCGACAAGTCACACTTGAGAAAAAGTTTCACAGAAACGTGTCGCTGGCGCCTCTAGATTTTGAATAAATAAGGAATGGGTTTGGGCATTGGATTTCACTATTCCCTAGGATGCCTGCCTACCAAATTTTATTTAAAAATCTTTATTTTATGTGGGGAAAGCGTGCTTTTTATGTCAACCCTGAATTTTTTTGGAAGGTTGCCAGCTTCAAATATAGTTCAATTTTGTAGTTTCAAGTAACACACAAATTTAGTCAGGATGTTGCTATGACGAGTGGGCCTTTAGTCTTTTTTTAATTGAATCGTTTTGCGGCGATGAAGCAATTAATGATGATAAAGTAGAGCAACAGCCACGTCAAATCCGTTGTAATCACGTCTAACCCTAGACCGTTGCAACCCCATTATTTAACTAGTTTCCTCAGTCTAAACATTTTTGGCCAAGTAAATCCCTACATTAGCATCCAAAAATCTAATTTGGTTGCGGTTTTGGGCCGTTTCCGGGCCGCGCGGCCGGCCGACATTTCGGCCGGCCGATTTGGCCGCGGCCGCGGCCGACCGGAAATGGCGGCCGACCGATTTCGGCCGGCCGCATTCTAATTTTTTCGGCCGAAAAAGCCGATCGGCCGGCCGATTTGCCATGTCTGCTGATAATGGTGTCACCATAAAATTAGTAAGGTCAAACATCCTGTAAAAACCAACCAGATTGCTGGGCATTCCGTCGGCCGGGATGGCCCCTTCTCGCGCTTGCGCGTAAGGCTGAAATGTAAAATTTGGAAAAATAAAGTACTAGGTTTTAAAATCAAAGAAAAGATCTAAAAATTGTCTATTCGGGAGCGCTATTAATATCAAATAATATCATTAAAAAAACCCGGGACCATAGACACCACGCCCATCGCTTCCCCCAGTGATGACAAATACGCTTTTTACGCCTTTTTCTTGCAAAAGCATTGAAGCGGAGGGGAAGTATGTCTGGACGAACAATGATGAAAGCCGTTTCTGCCCCTAAATAATCTCCGCTAGCCTGCCCCTCCATCCCCTCCAATTCCTCAAAGAATCTCTGCTAGCCTGCCCCCTCCATCCCCTCCAATTCCTCAAAGAATCTCTGCTAGCCTGCCCTCCATCCCCTCCAATTCCTCAAAGAATCTCTGCTAGCCTGCCCCCTAAATGAACTGCTTGAAAACGTACCTGGGGTGGCTGTTGTGCCTTGTTGGCTTGTGCCCCGGGCAGGGCGGGGAAATCCTCGGATTGGATGTGGAACTCGTTGTTCCCGAAACCCTCGCCGCCGCCGCTACGCATCAAATTCGCTGGAAAGAACGTGCCATTATTAGTCGGGGCCATTTAGCGGGAAAAGGCCGGGGGAAAAGGGCAATATTTTCAGACGAAAAGACCAAATTCCTAGTCTTGTCGATATTTTCCAGCTTTTTAATCGTTTTAAAAGGACAAGAAAGGCGCAAATCGACCCCTCTGTCCGGGTCGGTCTCGACAGCTACACCACAGTCCAAATGACACCTAACATTCGTCATTGTGGCTCCCATACGGAAATCAGCGTTTTTGAAAAACACTATTTCGCTTGAAAGTGTCATTTGGAGTCACGCGTAGCCGTCGAGACCTAGTCGAAAAAATCTAGTCCTTTTTCCCGTTATTTTTTAGTTATTCCGGTTTTTAAAGGAGCGTAGAAGCAAGAATCTACCCCATTCTAATCGCTAGATCTCGGCAACTACGCGACCTTCCTATTAACATCTATCAACCAAGTTTCTGAACGATGGGATCCGAAATTGTACAAAAAAACTTTTATTTTTATTTTTATGAGGGTAATTTGTAGTGTAGCGTAACTGTCGAGACGCAGTACCCCGAGGGGTAGATTTTTTGATGTAAAAAAGCCATTCAACGCTCAAAAACCTTTCAAAACGTATTACATTAAATTCAAAAATTTAATTAATTTAATTTAAGACCAGGGTTGAAAACCCGCTTCGCGACTTTTCAACCCTGGCCCCCGTCTAGCCCCGTGAGGGTTCTCAATTTGCATAAATTTCGCAGATTCCGGTGGCAAAAAAAATGAAAAACGCGGCTTCGTTCGATTATATAGGATAAGGCCATTTCCGGTGTATGCTAATAGATTCCTAACAAAGAGGTCGAGCGAGATTTTAACAAAAACCTAATTTTAATATCGAAAACAGCTGATTTTCCAAAATCTGATAGGTGTGCAGTCGTGTCATGACTATTACGCACCTAATGACGTATCATACATACCCTTAACTTCCTTCCTTATTGAGATACGACTGGAACATACGGACGGAAGTTACATGCAAATGCACACACACACACACACACACAAACACTATTTTTTTATATATAGTAGGATCTGATCAAACAATAAATTTACTCTATCCCGGTACCGTACCATAATTCGGCCGATTATTCGCACCATAACCGGAGGGGATTGGCGACTGGTTGGCCGAGTAGCCGCTGGTCGTCGGCAGAAGCGAGAACGAGCCGGGGGTCCCTGCAAAAATTATTATGATTTTTTAGCGCCGTAATTCCAATTTTACGCGGCTCTACCGTACCTCGGCCGCCGAGGGACGGGAATTCGCTGTCGTTGTTGATAATTGTAGTCGACACGGTGAGTAGGCCGGCACTCATGCACCGCGCCTAGCACCGCACTAAATGAATCGTTGAATTGGTGCCAAGGAGGGCGAGAGAGAGAGAGAGAGAGAGTGAAGGAGAGAGAGAGCGATAGAAAACGAAATCGTGCAATTGACGTAAGTATCAAAAAATTACAGATTTGAACACAACCAGTCAATTTTTAACCGGAGCAAGACGGGGAGCTAGGAGAGAGAGGGAGAGAATGAGAGCGTGAGTGAGAGCGAGAGGGGCAGCCAGAATGAGAAGGATATGGAGCGTGAGCGAGGGCGAGCCAGTGAGAGACACTGGGACAGAGATAGAGAGTGAGAGAGAGAGCGACATTTTTTTACTCGTTCGAACAAGACTGGGAGCAATATACAAAAACGCCATCTCAGACTGGCAGGCACTTTCCGGAGCACCGAGTAGTTGAGCTGATAACGGATCTGGGGGTGTTCACCCGGCTCTACCTGGCAACAAAATGAGCCCAGCTGGAAAATTCCGGTCCAAGCTGGCTGCTGAATGCGTCAATCCTGTTTTTTATCAAATTGTTGCCTTGCGATTCCCTTTAAAATTGAAAAAAGCATGATTTTAGCGGCAAACACGGAAAATCGACCCCTACCATTGACTGGGTCTCGACAGCTACGCGAGACTCCAAAAAGCTAGCAACGGCATCTAATTTTTTGTCCAAATGGCTATGAAAATGTCCAATTCGAGCACATGCAAATGGAGATTTAGGGGCGTAATTTGGCCTATCTCGGAGCTGTCGAGACCCAGTTGGCAAGGAATCGATTTTCGCGAATATTAGACGGTTAAAAATATCGATAGATCGGTATAAATTGGTTAAAAAATAAGCATCTCTAACTATACGATAAAAATGCTATAAAAATTAAGCCATAAAAGAGTAAAAAAATATAATAGACCGCGTATTTTGGAGTGCCGCGTAGCTTTCGAGACCTAGCGGACGAAAGGGGGTAGATTCTGGGATTTAGAGAGCTTTAAAATTTGGAATTTAAGGGAAATAAACTATACAAAATAGACTAACACTACACAAACATTTTTGCAAATCGGATTTAGAAAAAAGTGTCACCAAAATTGGGCGGGAAAAATTTTTGGATACTTTTCGCTCGTTTCCAAAAAAACAGGAGCTACTGTAATTTAGGTGGTTTAAACGACGCTGTGCTGTATGTAAAAGTATAAATTTTATTCTTGATATAGAAAGTGATGATGCCCCGTTAATCCCCCCTAGAGTAGAGGTCAACAATGACAAGGAGCGAAAAGGCGCGCGCAGCCCCCCGGGCGGGTTGACGGAGGCTGACTGACTGACTGACTGTGACCCCTTCTCTTTATGTCAGAAAGAACCAAACAACACACAGACAGACAGACATAGAGATCGACAGACAGACAGACAGACAGACAGACCGACACCCCCTCATCAATAGCCCCCTCGCAAAGACACACACAAAAAACGAGGGCACCATTATCGATCATAACCTTTGCAAAGGCACCCACGGGACCAGAAGAAGAATATTCCCGCAATTTCCTGATAGACCCTGGGGGTAAAGAAGGAAATTAAAGGTGTTGAAAAGGTTAAATGACCCCTTCCGATCGACTAGGGCTTCAAAAGATACGCGAAGCTCCGAATGACAGGTAAAATTTGGTTTTTATAACCTCGTGAAACTACGAACCCACGAAATGAACTTGTAAGCGCCAGATTCGACCCTCACGATAGCCTAGGTCTAGACAGCCACGCGATGCCCAAATCAAAACCTGAATAGCCGTTTTATAATCTCCGGAAAAAGGGCGACTACAAGACACGCCAAATGACGGAGGTCAAACCGTTGTCATAGGCCGCAGAACGTGGATTAAAAATTCCTTAAAACAACCTGAAAAGCACGAGGATCGACCCTTACCATAGACTAGGGGCCTCGATGGCTACACGACGTGCCAAATCACGGGTTAAATCTGGTTGATGGGGTCGCAAATCTATAAAACCCTGGAAAATAACCTGGAAGCGCGTCATTCGACCCTGGCGATAACCTAGGTCTAGACAGCCATGCGACGCTCCAAATCAAAACCTGAATAGCCGTGAATCTACGCGGTACACGAAATGACGAGTGTCAATCTCACCTTGTGACGGTAAATCCAAGATAAATCATATCCTGGAAGCACTAAAATCGACCTTCCCTAGACCAGGTCCAGACACCTACACTATATTCCAAATGACAAGTTGACTAAACAAGTTCTTTTTAATTTACTAACAATTTCGAAATTTTTTTAGCGTATTTTTTCCTTGGCTGCTAGCTGGTAGCGAAAGAACAAAAAAAATGGCCTCAAATCGTAAGCGGACCCTCACGGGCAGTACCCATGAGAGCGAGCAGAGCGGTCCGCACCGGCTTGAAAAGCTACACACGACAACGGTGACGGACGAACGAGTTGGGTTTGTTTCTAAACGTTGGATTAACGATAACTGACTTACTGACACGATCAAGCTATAAAAATTAATCCAAGTCGCATGCCTGACTTACTAATAAGACGCTAAAATCGCATACGACGTGAAGGAGCTAGAAAGAGGTTTTGAGCGGGCTCTAGACACCGTTTAAAAGTTAGTAAGACAGTAGAAACCCCCATAACTTTAAGATAGCCGCAAGTTTCAGCAAATACAAAAGAAGCATCCACGAACGCCATTCTGAGAACAAAATCCCAGTCGCAATCAGGGATTTAGCCTAAAAATGTTTGCTCCCGCCTTCCGCTAAAATGATTAAGTTTTATTAGGTAAAAACACTATACAGATGGGATACCAAGCGGAAATCCATTATCTAGAAGCTTCACAAACTTGGAAACCGCGCGGAAACAAGCGGAAGTTTGCCGCGTTTTAGGACTTTTAGGGTATCCGGTTTTGAAAAACGAAATTTGAAAGCGTAGGAAGTTTTTAGAGGTGCTAAACGAGTTCTACAACCTAAAAACACGAAGAAAACAAGCAAAAACGATCTAAAAACATCCAAAAATTACAATCCAGTCGTGAAAACATTCAAATTCTATCCCAAAAGCTTGGCTAAACGCTTCCGCTCTAAAAATTACGTCTAAAAACAGTTTCCCGGTGCCAAAAATCTAATAAAAAAATTGGGCGCGCAGCTAGTCTAGACTGCGAGCCAGTCTCTCTGTGTGTCTGTGTGTGCGCACCGGGGGTGACGCGTCGCGGCGCGCGCTGGCTAGACAGGCCCGAGGTAGGCGGCTACAGGCTACAAATGTCGAAAAACCATAGCAAAGGGTGGAAGGTACTTTAAAGCGTTATAACCTAAAAACACCGATTTCTTCTAAGATTCTGGGCACCATTTTGGCACCCCTGGCCGGCGGCGGCCCCGTGTGAGGCCACATGACGGCTTCGGCGCGCGCCCCCCACCGCCTCTGCGTGTCTGCGCCCTCCCCCCTCCTCGGCATCCCTCGCCTCTCGCCTCAGCACCCCCTGCTGGGCCAGGGGGCCGCGACGCGTGCACGCGACGCGCCGACACGCCTGCGCATCAACGCGCCCTCTCTCTTGCTAGCCGGGCGAGTGACAGCACTTTGGGCTACAAACTACATCGAGGCTGGGCACAGGACCACCCGGCTGCCTGACTGCCTGCCTGCTCGGGGGATTCGATTACACCCTGTAATTTGGCGCCTACAGTTGGCCGGTTTTTATGTTAATTTTACAAATTTTTGGCTAGAACCGATGCCGATTTTTGAGGAGTTAGATGATGAAGTTGATTAGCTAAAATTTTGAGACTTTTTGGTGTTCATAGCACTTTAAGCCTCCTGGAAATGTAAAAATTTTTCCGATCGGAGTTGTGGAATATTGTATACTTTAGATTTTGTTTAATTCTGTCTTGATTTTCCGATAGAATCCTACTATATATAAAAAAATAGTGTTTGTGTGTTTGTGTGTGGACACTTTGCATAAACGGCTCGAAAAAACCGGGTTACCAAGATATCGGGAAGGGGGAAGAATTTTAGGACCGGGTCGAAAAGTATTTAGTGGTAGTCGAGGGCGTAGATTACTGCAAGCTTATCAGATTTTTAATAAAATGACGATTTATACCTTATTTTAGCGATTTAAAAACATATGGAAATAACCTCATTTGCATAAGAGGCGTTAGGAAGCTCATTTCGGATTTTGTCACGCTCTCAGTCGGTCGCTTTTGCGATTATTAGGGTTGAGAGGTTGGCGTTAATTCGCTAGAATTATGCAAATGCCCAGCTTCGAGGGATCTCCGCGCAAAGGCCAGGGGGTGAAAAGCCGCGTCGCGGGTTTTCAACCCTGGTCGATATTAAATTTTCTAACTCTTAGTTTACATTTAAAATTAAAATAACACCTCATGTAAAAACCAATAAGATTGCCAATTTCTGAATTTTCAGAAAATTTTTGGGGGATATCTTTTCTATTTTAGAACTTTTCTATTTCTATGATATTTTTTTCGTTTTTTAAATCAATAATGTCGCCAATTTCTTTGGCTTCCTAATTTTAAGGTAGATTTTTTTCGGATTAATAAGCTATATGATGTTATTATTATATTTGACTCGAAAAAAGCTTATAAAACAGGAAATATGTTAGAAATGCGAATAAAAGCGTAATAAAACGTTGTGAGCTTCACGGGTGCCCTGGCAGCGTAAATTAGCTTCGTCATCGGTCGGGTAGTTAGATAAAATTAGGCAAAAGAGCATAAGATATTTTAATGTTTCGCGTTCTCTCTCCCTCTCGCTCTCTCTCCCTCTCGCTCTCTCTCTCTCTCGCTCACTCTCTCTCTCTGGCTCTCTCGCTTTTTCGCACGCTCCCTTTCTCAAGCTCTCTCGCGCTCTCTCTCTCTCTCTCTCTCTCTCTCTCTCTCTCTCTTCCCATGCCCTCATCACGCAAATTCTAATCCAGATGAGTGAATGCCCTCCTTCCCTCCTGAGGACACGCAAGGGGGAGTCCATCCTCCCCGGCTGCGAGGCCCTTATAGTCAGCCCAGGGGCATGGGAGCCGAAAAATTGAATTTCCCCCCTCGTTTCTCACCGACCCATCCTGCCCCCTCCAGTCGATGCGCCAAATATGGCTGCGTTCCGTTTTTGCGGTTACGAAATCTGATCAGATTTTGGTTCTCATCACCGGCAATTTTTCGGGATTGGAGCTATCATCGTTTTAAAGGACCGTACAAGATTTGGCTATGGATTTTGGCGCTTATGAGAGTCAATTAGGTCATTTCCTGGCCGAAATATCTCGAAACATCGGGTTAGAAAGTATTTATTAATAAGAGTTTTAGGCTTCTAGGCATCTTTAAAATCGGCTACTACGCATTGTTATGGCTTTCTCAACATTGTAAAAGTAAAATCCTGTTTTAATGGCGTTTTTTGATGCTTAGTTAGCGTTTAAAAATACCTAAATATTTTTATGCATTTTCAAATAATGGTCGTTTTCGAATAATAGTAATAATAATAGTAAGTCGTGTTTAATGCATTTTTTTCAGATGTTCCCCGGGTAATGGTGCTATCGGGAAGCCAGGGCCGACTGGTTGTTGCGGTGGCTGGCTGTCTGGGGCTCCTCCTATATCATCTCCATGTCCAAGACCTGGATCAGGCGGCTAAGGAGTACGTTGGAAGGTTCTAAGGGGACCTGAAAGGAAATCGATCCTTCCAGCTAATAGGTCTCACCAGCTACGCGACGCTCCAAATGACACTTCTCGAGCTTGACTTTACTATCCAATCTAAACGTGAAATCAACATTTTAACGCGAAAAATAATTTATTTGACGCGTGATTTGGAGTGTAACGTAGCTGTCAGGACCCAGTCGATGGAAAGGGTCGATTTTCGAGTTTTCTGGTCCCTTTAAAGGGATAGAAATACAATAGCTCTACAATAGCTGGTAATCCTTTATTTCATTGTTTAATCTATTCCTTTAAAAAAGCTAAACAAGCGGCATTATCAACCCCTTCCGCTGGCTAGGTCTAGACAGCTACGCGACACTCCGAATTACACGTGTGAGGCGCGATCTTCAAATCTCTTTGAATCTTGACGTTTTTCACAAAAATCACTGCAGCCACGAGCGTCATTTGCAGCGTCGTAGCTGTCGGGACCTAGGAGATGGCAGGGGTTGAGTTTGGGTTGTTTTTGGCCCCTTTAATTTCCCGGAATTTTTTTCAGACTCTCCGCCCACCTCCTCTCATGCCAGGAGCAGACGGAGAGCATCGTGGCACGGCTGCAAGGTTCGTAAAAGTCATGTATTTGTTACCACCGAACCGATCCAATTTTGCCCAAATAAAACTTTTAATTTCGATTTCTAGAAGCAAAAAAAGGCCGTAGATGGTGGGATTCGAACCCAAGCCTTTTTGAGCGACATAAAATAAGTATAACAATTTTTAGTAATGTTCGAGCATCGTCAACTGGCCTCCGAGTTGCTTGGAAGGGAGAGGAGAGGCATCGAGACTGAGCGCCAGGCATTTGAGACTCGCGTAAAGAGGTGTGAGCTGGAATCGGCGAGGATAAAGGTACGGTATCTCTCTCCCTGTCTCTCGCTTTCTCTCTCTCACCCGCTCTCGATCTCTGTCTGTCTCGCACTCTGCCCCTCTCTCGCTTTCTCTCACTCTCTCTCTCTCCCCCATTCTCTCTCTCCCTCTCTCTCTCTCTCTCTCTCTCTCTCTCTCTCTCTCGCTCTCCTTATCCCCTGATTTCAGAATGATCTCAACAATTGCCAAGCCGACCCTGCCGCTTTCAACAGTCCACCTACCGTACCCCCGCCCCAGAATCTGACCGAGGCCTTATTATTACGAGAAAAAGGTACTGTAGCCACTACCGTATCCGTATTTTGATACTTTTTCAGAAATCCTGCAACTTAAGGAGAACCTCGAGCAGTTGCAGGTTGGTGAAAGAGCGAGAGGGAGAGAGAGAGAGAGAGGGAGAGAGAGAACAAGTTATCGTAATTTTCCAGCATGTCCTCGAGCAACGAGCCCAAGAAATTGATAAATTACACCAAGAAGCGCAAGAAGTACAGGTTCGTATTTTTGGCGATTTTTAATTTTTGAAGAGGATATGGAAAATTCAAAATTTCGGCATATTTTCAATAGCGCCTTCGACGGGAATTTCACTTTATGCCGTTTCCAATTTTAAATTTTTAGAAAAACGCCGAAGAATGCCAGAACAAGCTGTCACTCCAGGCTGCTGTAGGTTTTCTAAACCTGAAACGTTTTTAATTTAATTAATTTATAAAAAGTCTTCTAAAATCACATCAATTAAAAAGAAAATTAAAACTACCATTTATTCGGCACAAATCGAAAATAGGAAAATCGAAAAAATCGGCCACAAGACTAGCGGGGCAAAAACGGGGGAATGTGCGAGTATAAGTTGGCAAGTTATAAATATTGGAAAAACTGAATTTAAAATCAAAAGGCACATTTATTTCACACAAAAAGCAATTTTTTGATAAGGCCCAATAATTTTGAGACAATAAAAAATATAAGCGCAAAAACCAGCTAAAGTTCATTTTTTTACTAATTTCGAAAGTTGCAATTTTAAGACGAATTTCGATAATTTAGCACGTTTTAAATCCTTAAATTATGGCATCGACACGGCCTCAGCAAAAAAGCGTTTAAAAATAGCGAATATTTATAAAAATTGACTTCTAATGCTCGGGGTGCTCGGGCAGATCGGCCGCCTGTTGGCTCGTCCCCTCGCCCAGGCTACCGTAACCCGGGAAATCGGCGTGGGGATCCTGGGGGTGCAGTTGTTGGCTGTGCTGGGCTAGGGCCTAAAAAGCTCTTTCAAAAGATTTTCTCACAAAATACAAATAGTTACTTTAGTCAAAGAACCCCTGCAAGCCTGCCTTCATCGACAAAACCCCGGCTAGCTTACTTTCCTCAAAGTATCCCTGGTAGCTTGCCTTGATTGAATGACCAGAACTTCCTCCCAAAATAGCTACTAGATGTTGTTCTCTAAGAATCTCTGCTAGCCTGCCATGCCAAGGGAATCCCTGCTAAATGACCCTTTTTTAAGGAATCTCTGCTGGTTTGCCTCCTCAAAAACCGCCACCAGCCGTTGTTTCTTAAAGAATCTCTGCTAGCTGGCTTCCTCGAATGTTCATAGCTCCTTCAGAATCTCTGCTAATCTGCCTTGCTCAAAAAATCTTTGCTAGCGTGCCCATCTTAAAATCGATCTGCAAACTCCCGCTAAATTCCTGATTTCCCAAAGATCTCTGCTAGCTTGCCTCTCTTAAATACTGCCCCCCACGCTAGCCACAAGTTTGCCGAATTCCCAAATAGTCCCTGCTAGCTTGCCTGCGAGTAATCGTAAGTAGATTGCCACATCTCTAGTCCAGTGCTTCCCTGGATCGAGCCCGCCAGGTTATGGAAGGCCCCGGCGGCAAACAGTTCACCTCCATGATCTGGAATTTGGAGATTTTGCTCTCTCTCTCTCTCTCTCTCTCTCTCTCTCTCTCTCTCTATCTCGCTCTCTCTCTACTAAACACTGTATTTCCGTTTGTATTTATGTATGTATGTCTGTCTCTCTAAAGCCCTCCATGTCTCTCTCACGCTCCTCGCTGTCTCTCTCAATCTCTCTCTCACTCTCGGTCTCTCTCTCTCTCTCTATCTCACTCTCACTCTCACTCTCTCTCGCTCTCTCTCTATCCGTCTTTCTCACCTTGCATAAATCCGGCCATCGTAAGCTGAGCTGGATAAAGCGCAGCGGCTTCTTCCTAAAAAATCTGTATTTTTAGGAATATTTTTTCTTACCGTAGCCCCGGTCGTGGCTGTAAAATCCTTATGCTCTCCATCAGCCTGCTGGGCCTGGGCATTCATGTACGGTAGATAATTCTGGGCGATGGTCGAGGAGGGGACCATCGAGGGGAAATTCTAAAAGCAAAGGGCTACCCAGTTGCCTTCCCTGCTCCTTTAAAGGGATTAGAAAGTGCCAGAATCGACTCGTTCCATCCACTAGGTCTCGACAGCTACGCGATACTCCAAAAAGGGCCATAGTTATTGAATCTTTTGAATTAACTTAACTTTTGAGTGGGTATGAAATGACAATTGAGAATTGTCATTTGGAGCGTATTGCTGTCAAGACCTAGTCGAAACAAGGGGTAAGTTTTGCAGTTCCTAGTATCTTGAAAACTGCGTAAAAATGCACAGTTCTAAAGGAACTGTGAACGTCGAAATCCAGTTTTCTGACTAGCAGTTTCACACCTTAAAGGCCTAGGAATCGCCAGAATTGACCCTAGTCATTCACTAGGCCTAGACAACTACGCGGCGCTCCAAATGACACCTGCAAGCTCGTTTTCCTGGCCTTACAACGTGGCTTTGTAACAAAACACGAGACATCTAGGTCGTTATTGGCAACCGCGAATTAGTGCTTATCGTAGTTGTTTAGGCCTAGTGGGTGTAAGCGTCGATTTTTGCGCTTCTCATCCCCTTTAACCCACATGCATGCCGGACTGCAGCAGCTGCGCGTAGATGGGGTTGTAGATGAAATTCTGGGGCGTCGGGAACATGGTGGTGGCCGGGCGGCGGACCCGCCTGGAAATTTGCGTAGGGCCTTAAAACTCATTTTTCTGAATGTTTTTCTGAAAGGGGTAACTAGCAGAGATTCCTTGCGCTGAATTGCCTTTGTTAGAATTTTAAAAAAAGGGTCAGGGCAGTAAGCAGAAATTCTTTGAGTTCTACTAAAAACTCCTAGAAATTTTCTTATAAAAGATTTTTATTGGGGTAACTAACAGTGATCATTAAAGATCTTAAACACAAAATGTTACAGTATTCAATTAAATTTAAAATATTAAAATTCGGACTACCTATCATACAATTTTTCAAAAATTTAAATACAACCTCACCTCCGCTTAAAGTTGTTGTTCTCGAACATGTTCTCGCTGTCGGGCGTCAACGACCAGAAGTTGCCCTTAGAATACCGTAGTCGCGCGGGGAAAAAAGGCTGCCAAATGGGGGAATTACCTTACGGTCGCTCGTTGAACTGATGCCATCGCGGGGCTTCTTCACGAAACAGTCGTTTAGGGAGAGGTTGTGCCTAAAAACTCGTATTACGCTGAGATACGGCCCTCTCTCTCTTCGCTCTCTAGCGCTCTCTCTCACTCTCTCTTCGCTTTCTCTCTCTCTCTCTCGCTCTCTCTCACCTGATCGAATTCTGCCACCCCTGCTTCCTTTTCGAGTCTGCTAGCCGGTAATACTCGTAGTTGTTCTCGATCCACTGAAAAAGCGGGGGTTTCTCGGAATTTTTTACACGCGTTGCGATTGCGTCACATACGTTTGGGAATTACTAGCCAGCAGCCCAAAATATAGCGACACGCGGCGCGTATGCTACAATGCCAAGACCCAGCGCTACACGTGACGCGTCCGCAACGCGTAATGAGAAAAAGCTACGCGCGACGCATTCGCGTGTTCAAGACTTTTACGCAACGCGACCGCAACGGATGACCGAAGCGGCCGAAGACGCAAGTTGATATGCGACACACCAGCGCTATGCGCTTCCGCACGCACGCGCAGCGCTTCCCGATGCCGAGATCTAAACGCGACGCGCCCGCAACGCGTTCAAGGCCTTATGTTCAATTTTTCAAGCTATAGTGTGACCATTTTTTTCTAACTTTCCCATTTCAACACTTAAATTCCGCGACTGTCCCCTGGAAATCGGGGGCCGCGAGAGCGGACAGAGCGGGGGCAAAATGTTTTGTCTTCGGAGCGAAATGCCGAATCATCTTCGTTTCCTCCCCCCGGCTTCTCCCCCTTCTCAATCGATTGACAGTCCCTCCCGGAAAAGAAATATAACAATTTTGTGTTTCCCAACAAATTGTGCAACTTTTTGTAGCCAGTTGAATGGGAAGAAGGGGAAATATAAATATTCCGATTTGTTTATTTTTCGAACAGTGAGAAAATCAACAGAGCTGCCATAATTCAGAAAACCCAGAAAAACCCGGGAAGTTGTGTTCTAGGGTTTAAACGGGACCCGAAAATCGTAGCTAGCTTTCCCAAATTTACTAGAATTCTGGCTTCTGAGCACCTTTAAAATTCGGATATG
Source organism: Mesorhabditis spiculigera (assembly GCA_958295435.1). NCBI lineage: Eukaryota > Metazoa > Nematoda > Chromadorea > Rhabditida > Rhabditidae > Mesorhabditis > Mesorhabditis spiculigera. The sequence goes on from CATQJA010002652.1 coordinate 1,726,923, forward strand.
GCCAAATAACGGTACGATAATTTTACAGGGTAACCCATGGCTGATTTTTGCCTTCCAAGTCTCTTAAAATCACCAGGCCATGCCCATTTTTGTAGAAAATTTTCATTGTGTGCTCTTACCTTATAAATCTGCGACAGCGTCATCTTCTTCTCCGCCGTACTGGAGATGGCCATGTAGATGAGGGCCACGTAGGAATATGGCGGCTTGTTGTCGTCGTGGTTCTAAAAAATCCTTTTTTCTATCCGGAAGTCGTTCACGAGGTTTGCCGGATGCCAAACTTGTAGAAGTTTACTTTTAAGGACTCCACGCATTCAATAATACTTTTTCCAAAAGACCAAAAGGTGAGTTTATATAAACGCGAAATTCATTTATTTTGGCTATGACTTTTTGCCTTCGACGGCTATTTAAAGCTTTCCATTTATGGAACTTTTAAAAGCAGGAAAAACGGATTTTCCTGGCCGTCACGAATGTCGATTATTTTGAAATCAAAAATTTTTGTCTTCCCGGTCCCTTTAAAATCCTTGCGTTCATCGAAAATTTAACGCAAGAAAAACCTGATTTTGCTGAAATTACCGTACCTTGGCGCCGTACTGTATATTTCGGGGCGGCCGCTGGAAAAGTGGGTTATCGCGGTGGCTGAAAAAAAATTGGGTTTTGTAGGTTACGGTATTTGAAAAAGTCCAGGCCGGGATTACCTTGACTTTTCTCTAAAAATCATCATGATTTCGATCCCCCATTTTTCAGTGCAATAATTCTGCTTTCCTGTGCGTTTAAAGGAACTAGGAAGCGCCAGAATCAACCCCCACCGACTGGACCTAGACTGCTACGAGAGGCTCCAAATGGCGCGTGACAGTCTTGATCTTGTAATCCACTACGGGCGCTACTTATAAGCAGAAATCAACAAAATTTCACGCGTAATTCGGAGCCTCGATTAGCTGTCGAGACCTAGGCGATGAAGGGGTCGATTTTTGCGTTTCCCGGACCATTTAAAGGAACGGTAATTTTATCTGAGGATTTTCTACAGATTTTGTCGGCCGCCCGCGGCACGCAACGCGTAGGAAACGCCGCCTTTCTTAAGCGATCGTACTCTAGAACGTGCCTAAGCGTTGCGTCTCGCTACCGCGGAGAACTTGGTAACCTTGCCAGTCCCTTTAAAACCTTCTCACATACCTGTAACCAGGGTCCATTCCTTCAATATATTTCCCCCGAGCCGGCCGAGCAACAAAATTTCCAAAATATTTCCAAAGCCGTAGGAAAATAAGAAAACTTCAGGAGGGGTGGAAGCGGAGAAATGGGGTGCTGGCCATTTCAGCCGGCCCCCATGGCCTTCCGTACAGTGCCCCCATCTTTCTCTCTCTCTCTCTCTCTCTCTCTCTCTCTCTCTCTCTCTCTCGCTGGTGCGCTGACGCACGCTCCGGCTACCGTACCCCCCGACGCGCGTGGCCAAATCGGGGGCCGGGAGTCCATCACCCCCTTTTGTTTCTGCCCCCGTTTTTTGACTTGTATAGTATTTTGTAGTTGTCATTTTTAATATCTTTAATATCTTAAGAGCTATTTTTCGAACTTGGGGAAAATACAACTTTTTTCATGTTTATCACACCTTAAAAGTTTATTCAATTTAATTTTGTAGTTCCGAAACTAGAAACTACGGTTTAAAGGAGTTATGAATGCAAATATCTTAAGAAAAATACAGTAGCTGCAGAAAATGAGTGTTGCCAGATATGTTTTTCATTTTTTAACTTTAGACATTTTAACTTCAAATTTTAACTTTTATTTTGGGCTACTTTTTATCAAATTTTTGCATTATTGATAAACATAGAAATTCCCAAATTTCCGTAGCTCCGACCAATCCCCGCCTGTCCTACCGTAACCGGAAACGGGCCGAATTGCTCTATTCACGCCCAGAAATCGAAATGAATTTCCTAGATTTCACAACGATCTTTTTTTCTAAGCATAAAGTTCTATCTCAAATACGTTCATGCTCAAATTTGGGCCTAAGCCCTAGCTTAAGCCTCAGGATTTTTGAAATACCTACCTATCCTCGTCCGGCGCTTCAAATTTGACCTGCATCGGGTTCCACAGCATCGGTAATTGATGGTGCAGTGTCGCATGGTGACTGGCCATTCCGATGCTGGCTTCAAACTACCTTAAAAATAGAGTTATACAAGCTAGCAGATATCTTTTGAGGAAGGATTGGATTTTCGGCAAGCTAGCAGAGAACCTTTGGGAAGGACTACGGCTCTGGATCGTCTTTACCAGGCAAGGCAGGCTAGCTGGGGTCTTTTGGGAATCTGTGGAGTTGGGTGGGCTAGCAGAGAATCTTTATGGAAAGTCCGGAAGCGCTGGCTAGCATTAAAGATCAGGAACTTGTGGCTATCAGCAGTTGCATGAAAACATTTTGTATGGGCAGAGGGGGACGGCAAGCTAGCAAAGATCATTGGGGGAAATCAGTCCTACGAAAAAAACGCTGCCAAATGTTTGTGCAGCTAGCAGAGATCATTGAGGAGCACTGGTTATGAGACTTATAGTCATTTATGAGCTTCTAGCACTTGAAAATGTCCAAAGAAGTGACCAGCTTGTCGGGTTTCTTGGAGAAAAACAGAGAACAAGACATGCATGCGTCGAAATTTGGCTGACCAGACCCTTTAAAGGTTTGTATATTTTCGAATGAAATTGAGAAAAAGAAATTTACAATTAATATTTTAATTCGGAAAGTTTGATAGAACGATTTTCACCTATTTTCGTCAAATTAATTAAATTGCTGCCAGAGTAGCGCCAGCAGAGAATCTTTAGGAAAAGTCCAGACTCTTTAAAAGTATCCAAGATTAACAGTACAAAATTGAACTGTGGAGGGCACGAAAAGCCAGATGGTGCGATTCGATGTGTTCAGTTGAAAAAGATGACCAAAGGTGATATCTGATGGGAAATACAGCGGGAAAGGGGGAAGGAGAGGCCAGATCGGAGGGCCCGATAGAAGGAGAAAGGGGCTTCTGTAGGTCTGTATGTCCCTCTGTCCGACTGTCGGTCACCCCCCTTGCCATCATGGTGACTACAGCTTCAACCCTCATGGGAATGATTTCTTTCCCTCTGTCTCTCTGTCTGTCTCTCTCGCTATCTCCCGCTCTCGCTCACTCTCTCTCGCTCTATCTCCTCTCTCTTTCTCGCTTTCTTTCGCTCTCTCGCTCTCGCTCTCGCTCACTTTCTCTCTCGCTCTCGCTCACTCTCTCTCTTTCTCTCTCTCTCTCTCTTGCAGGTTTTCGCCCACCTTAAATAATTTAGCCGATGTATTTCCAACCGAAGCAGACAGACTAGCAAAGATCCTTGGGGAAGCTTCCAAGAGCCAGCTTTAAAGCTATCTTAAAGGAAAATACAAGTGCTAGAATCGACCATACAAACGACTGGGTCTCGACAGATACGCAACGCTCCAAATGACACATTAACTCACTCAACTTGAGAGCTGCTCTCCAATGAGGTTTAAGCAAAAAAAAATCCTGCTTTTCCTTCATGCGAAATTTGGATCATTGTGTAGCTGTCTAGACCCAGTAGAAGCCAGGGGTTGATTCTAGCACTTTCTAGGCCATTTAAGGGACTTGGACAGCAAGATCCTCCTTTCCTCTATGAAGCCATGCCTTGCGAGTTCCTTTAAAATCCGAGCTTCTACTAGCCGTCGATAGTACGAAGCGTACTATATAACCCGGTGGGTTCGGTAGTCACTTGGTGTCTTGCGGTGGAGGGCCAGGGGGGAGGTGATGACTAATCGTGAGGAGGGAATGGCCCGTAGTCAAGGAGAAGAGGAGGGGATGGCCTTTGCCCCCTCGATAGACCGCCCGAGACGGTAGCGGCGGGGGCAATTCTCAGCTATACATACTGGCTGTGTAACATTTCGACACGGGTTTAAGGCTATGTTTTGAGGGCCGTACTGTCGTTGGAGATTTCCTAGATTTTCAGGCAGTTTCGGGGTATCATAAAATCGCTCCGTTCGTGTCTAAAAAGTGAAATTCTCTATGAATTTAAAGGGCTTGGAAAACGGCCTTGAATTCCCCAAGAATCCCTGCTAGTTGGTCTCTTTCCACGATCAAAATACACAAAGAAAGGCATAATCCTTAAGAATCTCTGCTCGTTTTCCCAGCTAGCTGTTGCGAAGGTTTGGACAAACAAAAATTTACCAAAAGCCTATAAATCAGCAAAGAATCTCTGCTAGCTTGCCAAGGGACTTATTGTCAGACATCGCTTAAAAAGACGAAATTTACAAAATCGAAAATTTGAAAAATCCTAAAGAATCTCTGCTAGTTACCGACCAAGATAAATCAGAAAACAAATGTTTTCAACCATGCAAATAGCATAAGAACTATTATGCAATAATAAATAGAAAATAAACAATCCTCCAGGGAATGTGATGAATTCTAGACTGTCGATTCCCTGTCCGACCCCCTGATTCATCAACCCTCATCGAAAATTCCACAAGAAATCGTGCCCCGGGGCGTACAAAAAGGGGCGTGGCCTCGCATTTCATTAGAAGAATACGGGCAGAAGCTATCTAAGCTTCAGAAAAATACCTACAATTCTTTGCAATAAAATCCATAAAAATAGACGTAAAAACGTGTTTACAAAATTTTTATTTCTCGAAAACAAAGCTAAAAAATAATAAACAAATTGCCGTCATTTCAGGGCCATCCAAAAGGTCGCTACTACGTCCAAAATGAAACGGTGCACTTTGCAAGGAATCACAAAGCCGATGCGAAACTTCAGTTTAGTCGGTAAGTGGCTTTAAAGAGATGCGGAAGTCAAAAATTTCCACCAGGGGTTTCTGCCACAACGCTCTCTTTGCTGGTTACGCTTTGCGACACTTTTTTTCCTGTTTGTCCTGTTTTCCGCAATGAATCCCCGCTAGCTATCCACGAACCTGAAAATGCTGCCCAGAGGAGACCTATACATCAATTTTCAATCCAATTTCCGCAAAGAATCTCTGCCATCACCCCTTCCTAGAATTGAGAACGTGTAATCGGAATATTACGGTAATCCCCATTTTCAGTGATCAAATTCACTTCGAGCCCGCCCAAATCATCCCCGCCCACGAGCTGGTGGCCAAGCTGAAGCAACGTAAGGAGGAGCAGGACGTACATCCGGCTGATCGGGCCGCCGAAGGTGGGATTTTCAAAATATCTCTCTCTCACTCTCTCTCACTCTCTCTCACTCTCTCTCTCTGTCCCTCGCTCGCTCTATATATCTTCTATGCTAATTTTATCTATTTCAGACGACTACGTCAACGAAAAACCCGACGAGAACGAGAAGGACTACAAGGAACACTAAATTACGCACCGATTATCGATTTTTCCAGTCATTTTTTTTGAGATTTTCTCGAGATTTCCCTGCCTTCCATACATTCAGTCCGACGCACGACGGGTTGAACTTATTTAAAATGAACTAAAAAAATTCATTTTACGTTTTTGCCGTTTTTCAGATCATTTTCTAGTGCTGAATTCTCACTTGTAGTGTTTCTTTTCTGGTTCTTTTTAAGTGTGCTAGGCACATATCACATTATATAATAATTATTGTAAAATGTCAAGTAATTCTATGAATTTATGCATCTATTTTTTCTATTATTTTCGTGTGCATATTATAGTCAAAATATTGCCCAGTCACCGTGTCATAATACCCCCACCCACACAATATTACTTGCCTTGATCGAGTTTTAATAAATTATTTTTTATTTATTAAATTTTTCGGTGTTTAGCAAAATTTACAAACGGATTCAACAAGAAAACAGGTTAATTCTGTAGGTTTTGGATGCGGTATTTCTTGCTCTCTCGCCCTCTCAAGTGCGCTCTCTCCCTCTCGCAGTCTATAGCTCTTTCTCTCTCTCCCTCCCTCTCTCTCTCTCTCTCTCTCTCTCTCTCTCTCTCTCTTTCTGACTTTCTCTCTCTCTCACCTCTCACTCTCGCACTCTCTATCTTTTTCTCACTCTCACACTCTCGCACTCTCTCACACCTCACTCTCACTCGGTCTCTCGCTATCTCGGTCTCTCTCCCTATCTCTGGCTCTCTCCCTATCGCCTTCTCTCTCACTCTATCATTCTAGCACTCTATCACTCTCTATCTCCCTCACTCTCACGGTCTCTCTCCGCCTTGTCTCTCTCTCTTTTTCTCTCTCTATCTCACTCTCTCACTTTCTCGCTCGCTTTCTCTGGCTCTCTGAGATTTTCTCGATTTCAGCGCGCTTTTTTGATGGCTTTACTAAAAATACTAACAAAATAGAAAGCACGCTTTATCCGGATGGAGCAATAAATATCGTGCTCCATAAGTTACATTAAACACCAATAAATTATATTGCCGATAGTTTGTCGTATCGTCTCTTTTTCTCTGTCTCTCTCCATCTATCCCCGATGCTTGCGGTTCTTGCGTCCGCGGCGACGATTGTTGCGCTGACGGCGGGCGAGACGCTTCTGCTCACGGCGCTAAAAAATGGAAAATGAGGTTTGGGAGTACGGTAGGTTACGGTAGAAGAGAACAGCCGATAGGTATTACGGTTCCAGGTTCAAGTAAAAATACCGTAGCTTAAGGTGTTGCGGGATATATTGAAATACCTTTTTGAAGGCTGGGTAAACGCTATAACTCATTATCGTATGATGGTTATGCCGCTATTATGGAAATTTAGAATTGCGACGCTCTACTACGGTATCATGCGGTAGGGTTTACGTTTCGAAACTACTGCCGTAAACCGGTAAGTTTAGCATACCATGTTTTGTAGGCTAAGCTACGCTACTAGTACGCTTTTTCCTGCGCATTCGTTTAGGTATTCGTATTCGTTGTTTAGGTAGACTACGCGAGGATACGTACTGCCGCGTTGCTTTTGATTGACTACGCTTTGCTACACATCACTACGATCCGCTACGCTTGGCTACGATGCTACGCTTAGCTACGATTCGCTACGTATCGCTGCGTATCGCTACGCTTCGAGCTTATAAATGCAGTACACCATAAAAACTAATGTTTACTAATTTTTCAAAATTTAAGGCCGGATGCAATAGCCTACGGTAGAATACGTACTACTTTCTATGTTTTCCAGGCTACCATATCATACGGTAGGCCTAGGGTGTCAAAACGCGTCTCATGTATCCAAGAAAATTCATAAAAACACCACACCTTAGCAGCAGCCCTCCTCATCGCCATGCGCCTGCGGGTGGCCTTGCGCACGCGGGCGGCATGCGCGACGCGTTTCGCGTGCGCGCGGCGCTTGGCGGCGACGGCACGGCGGGCGGCTGCGCGACGTTGGGCGGCCTGAATTTTGACTTGTCCCGCCCTTGAAACTACAGTACCTTGGCACGACGGCGAGCGGCGGCGGCCTTGCGCTGGTTGTGGAGTCGCACTTGGCGGTAGGCGGCCTTGCGTTGCTAAACGGATTGAAGGTCGATTCTCGCTCTTTCACTTTCTCTCTCTCTCTCTCTCTCTCTCTCTCTCTCTTTCTCTCTCTCTCACCTCCAAATCATTGGCCTCTGCCTCCTTCCTCTTGAGCTCATCAACCCGTGCGGCGGCGCGGGCCTCGAGTTTGGCCAGCTCGAGCTGGGCCGCGAACTGAAATTTTTCATAAGAAGCTGTTCGACCTGAATTTTTCTTACAGGGCTATTCGGTGAGGGAGTGATCTCGGGTTCCTCCTCGGCGTAAGTGATGGCCACGAGGGCCGCGACGGTGAGGAACAACAAGCCCCACCTCATCCTGATAGCGGATTGGTGATAGTGGGAGACAGCTATCGAGAAACCGACGAAGAGAGAGTGAGAGCGATAGAGAGAGAGAGGGAGAGTGTGCGCGAGAAAGAGAAAGAGAGCGATCTGGAGAAAGGCGGAGAGAGCTGAAGAATTTCTATACGGATCTCTGCTAGGCGAGACGGATTGCCAAGGGGTCTTTGCTAGCTCTCTGAAATAGAAAACGTGGCTGCGAGAGAGAAAGCGAAAGAGGGAGAGAGAGAGAGAGAGAGAGAGAGAGAGAGAGAGAGAGAGAGAGAGAGAGTTAGACAGGGCGAAGAAAGAGAGAGTCAGGAGACGAGAGGGAGTGAGCGAGCGAGAGAGCAGGAAAAGAAAGAAAATGGCGAGAGAGCGACGAAAAATTCTGGAACAAAAATGACAAAAAACTGCGATTATCGGGATACAGTAGGAAATAGAAATATCTAAATTCTGTGAAGTAGGTCCTATGAATACCATGAGTACGTATTAAAAGTGTTGCGAACATTGGCGCCATACAAGGAGGGGGCAAGCCGGGGGCTGGGACTGTCTTTGGGCGATGTTGTGTTGAGGAGAGGAACGGAACCGACGGCTTTTATCCGATCGCCCTGGGGGCCGGTCTTTTTGCCATGTAAAGGAAGAAGGACAAAGAGACAGACAGACAGAGATGGCAAGAACTAACAAACTAGTAATGAATGCGGATCGCGCGGATAAGGAATGAAGGGGAAGATCCAGAAAAACATGGACCGATGAACAGAAAAACATCAAGTCAAGTAGGGGCTGATGCAAGAGAAAGAGAGAGAGAGAGAGAGAGAGAGAGAGAGAGAGAGAGAGAGGCAGACCTTAAATCCCGAAAATACAGAAGACCAGGAAGTCGAGTCGACTCGGGTTGCTTTACAGGACCTTGGTGTCTATGACTTCGCCTTATCTATTGTCGAAAGTAACGAACAAAATGCTTCGATTTGCAGGGAACTTTCGGCACTTACCTTCATTTTTGAATCGGTGTGTATTTAGCGTTTGTGGATTTTTTGTAAGTGCAGAGCCGTAGAAACTAACTTTTTTGTCGCTTTGTTAGTCAACAAAAGTCGTTAATCTCCCAATCTTAAACCGCTCTCACCTCTCAAAAATACGAGTTTTCTCGCAGTTTCCGGTTCCGCGTCCGGCATTGTACCTTCGTGGGGTAATGTAATGTCCCCGAGGGCAAATGCCAAAGATGTAGATCTTTATCCGACCAATGAAGCAAGGGCAGCGATCTGTGTCGACGAACGGGGGTACGCTTTGTCGAGTCTTGGCATGAAGCCAAAACAATGCGAAGAATTTCTGCTAGCTTGCCAATAATCTCCAAAAATTGAGACTGAGCTGCTCAAACCAACAAAGCCTGTAAAGCTCGAATCAGCTTTGGCTAAACGACCACCATGTCGTGGAAATAATTTTTTGTTTTTGTTATTTCTTTTCCTTGTAAAGGGGGGGGAACATTTATGTCCGTTTGTGAGTGGCTCTCAATGGTTTCTGCCAGCCTGCCCTTGCACCTGAAACAATTTGAAGAACCTTTAGGACAAGGCATTCGGTAATTTATTTCCTCCAAGAATCCCTGCTAGCATGCCCGAGGGTCCCGTTCAGCCTATGCCTTTCCTTTCGTGTCCTTTCCTCACGGATCTCTGTCATCCCGCCTAGGGAGCCATCCTTTAAAAAGTCCTTTAAAAAGTTTTAGAAAACTTTAGGTTATTTCCTCCTGGTTTAGCTTAAGGTATGTCAAGTGTTTTCGTTAAGGATCCGTAAGGTTTTCCTCTTAAAGTACCTCAAAGCTAATTGAAGGCTATAACTCGTTCTTCCAGCTGCATTAGCAATGCCTGTCGGACTCCCTTTTTTTGTGCTACGGCCCGGTATAAAAACAAGCTGTAGCCTAGCCAGTTCCCACAGTCCGCAACTATCCGATTGTTCTCTAGAGACAAAAGATGCTGTAGAGTAACTGGTTCTTTAGCGTACCCCGCAGCTTAATGAGAGCACCCCCCCCAAGGATCTGCCAGACAAGCAGATTTGGATCTTAACGGGATTCGGAAGTCTGGGAGTCGGAATGGCATCCCTTGTGGATCTTGTCGCGGCGTGCTTGCTACGCTTCCCGTAATTTGATTGTGTAATGGACCTCTTCTCGACAAGACCTCGTTGCTTGGCACGCAGGAGGTGTAAATTTTATTGCACGACAAATCGAAACAGATCACTTATCAGGTGCTAAAAGGTACATGCAATCCGCAGTTCAAACTCGGCATCAAGCGTATGCCCTTATTCCATTAGCGCAACACCACAGGGGGAAAGATGAAGAGAAAGATACCACCAGATCGCAGATCGAATTTAAGCAGTGTTCCAAAAAAATCTGACAGAAAGGGAAATTGGAACAGGAACTTGCCCGTTTCTTAAGGGGGAATCACTTGGGACAATTTGGGTGCAAGCGATTCCACAGACTAGACTAGATTAGGCTTAAAGTGCTTTTGGGGGTTTTGGACGTTTTGGACGTGGACGTGGATGAAACAAATCGAAAATTTATGCCGTGCGGGGTTTTTTAAAAAGCTTTTTTGCTAATTGGAACTTGGGCAATTTTACAACCGGTTACGACATCTAATTAAGAGCAGAAGCAGATCTTGAAGCCCGAAATCCACCAAAAACACAAGCTTCTTTTCAGCATCAGCGACACACGACGCGCGCGCCCGGATCTACGTTGCGTAATGGCTCACCAGGCCTTAAAGCCAATCAAGTGGTGCACGCGTTGCGTGTCGAGAGCGGAGAAACGTCCATAGGGAATCTATGGACAAAACCCCAGCGACTTGCCTTGTGTGTCCCGTTAAAACTATGCGAATCTCAATTAACGATCCAACGAGCTGTCCCCAAAATCCCCCCACCCCACCTATAAAACAGCCATAAAATGCTAATTTCAGCCGGCCGACCCGGTTTGCGATATTCCGGTTAGCGCCGGTGGCTGCGGCCGAATTTAGCCCCCTTCCCCCTGGAATTGGCTTAGGTTTTGGCATCCTAATTGGATTATCCGGCTGCTTTCATAAAAGCCCGTGGTGGTCCGGTGGTCCGGATAGTCGACAGCTACATATCAAATCATGCTCCGGCTGGTTATCGCCATATTTTTGGGACTATTTTTTGTATACTGTAATGCTGAGGAGGTTGGTAGTTTTAAATTATGTTCTCTCGCCCCCCTCTCTCTCCCACTGTATCTATCGCTAGCGCACTCCCCTCTCTCTCGCACTCCCGCGCTCTCTTTTCTTCTCTCTCTCTCTCTCTCTCTCTCTCTCTCTCTCTCTCTCTCTCTCTCTGTCCCTCTCTCTCAGTCTCACTCTCGCTCGCACTCTCTCCTCCACTAACCTCCATCTAATGCTCTGTATTTCGAGTAAAAACCTGCTGTCCCGGTCCCTTCAAGTGGGTCAGCTAGCCGAGATCCTTTGGGAAACTATTGCTCGTTTTTATACAGCAAATTCCCGTTATCGCTAAATACCTAGGGTTAGCTAGCATAGACCCTTCAGGAATTTGGGGTTATGCTGAGAATTTGTGAAATGGTGGCACCATCCCTTTAAAAAAATAGGGTCAGCTAGCAGAGGACCTCTTCCTTGGGGCATAGTTGCTTGGAAGCAGACCAGGAAAGATCATTTCGGACGGAAATACACTTTTTTCAGATAAATCCAGATGGCAATGACCTGCAGATAACTGACAATACGGTCAGTTATTTGTATTTTTAGAAAAATAGCTTTATTTAGCTTTTAATCCGGCAGAAGAGAGCCTGGGACGACTACCTGGAGTTGAACTCGATCACCAGGGGAATGGTATGATATCTATTAACTGCTGGGTTTTTCGGAGACAATTTTTAGGTTTTTCGGGTTTACAAAATGGCACCTCTAAATGGCTTTTATTTTTTTAGAGCTAATAAGCCTTTTTTCTTTCAGAAAAATCTGATGCCAAAAGACCCAAAGAAGATCAAGGCCGAGCAGGAGCATATGCGACAGATTTTGAAGCGAAGGAAGGCAAGGCAAAGGCGAGAGCGCATCTACAGAATCAGGGACAATCGAGGGGACAGGAAGCTGCGTAGAATCCGGAAGATCCAGAAGAACAGGAAGATCAAGTAGGTTTCTCATCACTCTCTCTCTCTCTCGCTCTCTCGCTCTCTCTCTCTCTCTCTCCAATTCCTTTCTCTCTCACTTTCTCGCAGTCTCTCTCGCCCACTCTCTGTTTCTCTCTCCGCTTTTTCTCTCGGGATCTGCGCGGAAGTTAAACCTGTGAGTGTTCTTTAATTTCCAGCAACTTCAAGAAGCGCAAGCAAATCAGGAATCGCAGAATTAGGAACCTGAGGTAAATTTTGATTCTTTTGATTTTGTATTTAGCTTGGTCGTGGTCAAATTTACCTAATTTTCTTTCTGGAACAAATTTTTACTAAAACTGTTTAGACAAGTGGTCCGATTTTAAGGAATTTTTTCAGGAAGCAAAGACAACTTCGCAACCGTCGCGCTCAGAATAGGAGGTAACTCGTAGCATTTTTTTGCACTTTTGCACCCAATTCAGGACAACAAGTTTCAATGCTCTATTTTTTACAGAAAAGCCCAACAGCGCCGTGCTGCCGCCAAAAAGGCGCTGGCCAGCACCACGCCAAAGTCGGAAGTGACTTCCGCTAGTTCTGAATTGACCACCGAAGAAGCCACGTCTCCCACCTCGGAATTGCCCTCAACCCCCTCAGCTCTGTAGAATAACTTTTTAATGTGTACTATGTATGTGTATAAATTGTGTGCCGAATCAATTAGCCCGTTGGGTTCCAGAAACGTGGGTTTTTTACCAGGGTTGGTCATTTTGGTACCCGGATACTACCCTACCCGTACCCGGGTATGTACCCGTACCCGTACCCTCGAAATTAGCATACGGCGGGTAGGTACGGGTACTACCGGGGGTACTACCCGTACCCGTACCCCGACATTTGCATAAGTTCTGCGGGTACGGGTACATATCCGGGTACGGGTATGTACCCTGGTACCCTAGGGTATTTCCGGTTTTCGATGCAAAGCTCGATTTTGGATGCGAGCTTGTGTCCGATTCTTGTTTCGAATGCAAATCACGGATGGGAGATGGTAGTCGATGGAGAATTCATTATTTTGCATCCAAAATCGAGCTTTGCATCGAAAACCGGAAATACCCGCGGGTACCAAGGTACATACCCGTACCCGTACCCGGATATGTACCCGTACCCGCAGAACTTATGCAAATGTCGGGGTACGGGTACGGGTAGTACCCCGGTAGTACCCGTACCTACCCGCCGTATGCTAATTTCGAGGGTACGGGTACGGGTACAACCCGGGGTACCGAAAACGGGTACGGGTATGGGGTACGGGTATTCAAATGACCAACCCTGGTTTTTACGAATAGTTTGCCAACTGCAAGATTAATTCCAGGCTTACAAAACCCGGAACAAATTCAAAACACGGTTCAAGCATAAACTTAAATTACATAAGTTACGTATCGCAAGTCGTAAGTTCATAGGTACGGTATTTTGAACGATCCAGGGTTTTTGGTTTTTTGTCTGTGGTTTTGGAAAGCCAGCATCTTCATAAAAATCCCAACAAAATTCCGTCCTACCATTATTTTTTTTGGGAAAATCTCGATCCCGGCGGTCTAGCGTTCTCGATCCCCCGCGGTGGGGTGTACGCATAAAACTGAATCGACCGGGACGACGACGATGATGATGATGATGATGATTCTGCCGCCCGGTGTGTCTGGCCGCCTTTTTTGGGGGTGATTCGATTTCTCCGCATGCCCCTGGGCGGCGTTTAGCAGCCAAGATGTTGATATGGATGTGATATGGAAGTGGAGATGATTGGTTTGAGCGCTATCGGCGTGTAAATTTGCATTAATGAAAGACTGTGTTAGGATCAAATACATTAAACATGGCTAAACCGATTAAGTTAAATTGTTATATTTTTCTAATTTTTTTTTGGCATGAAAATTCAGGGAAGTGGTCATTTTCCCATTTTCGAGGCATTAAAAACGCCATTTTGATTTTCTCTGACATAACTTTAAGCATTCCTCTCTTTTTCTACCAACATAATAAAAATATCAAAATAAAGCAAATTTTAAATTCAACTTACCTCAAAAGAAATTAAGAACAGTAGGGCGCAATTGGTTGTTCGAATTATAGTGAAAAAGAGAGCAAAAGTCCGAAAAAATTAGCAAATTACGAATTTACAAAATTAATAAATTTAAGTATACAAAAGTTCATCATCTGCCAGAATTTTGAGCACCATTAATTTTGCTTTTACTTGGAAATTTCAAAAAAATTACCAAAAAACTGGGACCACTTTTGGCTCCGATGATTGCAGTCATAACTTGAAGTCAATTAAGCTGTCTCCAGAGGCATTTTGCGCAAAGCTTTCGCCAGATACCTCCAATCCCCTTAATAATCATGACAAGAACTCATTAGATGCCACATGCGTTCCGCGCCGATCCTCCGAACGCACACCCTCGGTCGGCCAGGATGCCCGATTTGCCAGCCAAAACTGACGTATCCTCGGGGAGCGGGGAGTCGATTCCGATCCCATCCTGACTCCAGCCAAATGGATAGAGAGATAGAGAGAGAGAGAGCGTGAGAGTGAGAGAGAACTTGATGTGCCATCCGTTGCCTCGAAAACCCCCGGAGGCGAGGAGTGGATCTGCCAAAGGTTGATCCCTTCGCTGCCGTTCAAGGCCTTTCGGGTACGCTCCACCATCCTATGAACAAGTTCGCTTCTTAGATAGGAGAGGAATGGAACGGGTGGTCGGTTAGGGGTACTGTCAGCGTACGACAGGAAGTTTGGTACTAGATAAAAAAAATATTGCTGTGGCTTTCTAGCGTTATTGCACTCTTTTTAGTCAGTCTCGCGGGTTCTCTCTCTCTCTCTCTCTCTCTCTCTCTCTCGCGCTCTCTCTCTCTCTGTTTATCTCTCTCTCGCTCTCTCTCTGGCTCTGTACCTGTCTCACTCTCTCTGTGGCTCTCTCGCGCTCCCCTTCTCTCTCTCAACGCGATTGAGCGTAATGGTACGTATTTTAATACCTTTTTAGTAAAATGTCACTATATCCCAGGTGGGGAAATATCCAAAAAGGTTTGAAATTACCAAAAATCGAAATTTTGGCAAAAATCGGTCATTTCTGATCGCAAACGCATAATTTTTAGTATTTCATAAAAAATTGAAGGTTGTGCGTTCAGGAATAGAAAAACTCGTTCGGAAACCCATCAAAATTTTTTTGACAAATTTGGCTGATAAAAAAATTGGGTTTTCTCCTCTTAGCCCCCCTACCTCGGTAATGTGAAATAACCAGCTAAATAGCCCTGAAAAAAAATCAACCTTACCAGCAACCGTACTCGGCAAACTAATGCTGTACTGTAATAGGTTGACTGTGGTTATCTAAGTAGACTTTAGTTAGCTTCGGCCTTACAATTACTTAAGTTTTACCTCAAGTCCAAACCCAAAACACACAGCACCCCCCTAGAAACCGCAACGAACCACTCGGCCAATTTGATGGGCAGTACCATGCCTCTCCCCCTCCATCCGTACCGAACCTGAAACAAAAAGAAGAAGCGTGGTTGGGGGTGTGCAAAAGGGGCGACCAGAAGGAGAACGGATCCGCCGGGGGGCAGAAGCGAAACACGATTTCCACCTTTTTGCCGGTCTGCCCGGGGTGAAGCTGGCTTTCTCTTTCTTTGGATCTCTCTGCCTCTCTCTCTCTCTTTCTCTCTATCTCTCTCGCTCACTCGCTCTCCCTCTCTCCTAGTTAGTTTCCTTGAGAATCGGACTTTCGGCTCGTAGCTGCCGCCATTTGCCCGTTCATTTTTTCAGGGTTCGCTGATCAATCCGGACAAGTTGATGTGCCCCTGGCTGGTACGTTGCGCTTTTAAAGGCACGTTGAAGCCAAGGCCCTGCTATGGATTTTTCGGGCGCGATACGCCACGCATCCGCTGTATTAGATTTCCCGAGCGGAGCAATTTTTTTAAGTGTTAAGACGCGCGCGTCGCGTGTCGCGGCAGGGCGAAAAACGCGCAAATTGATAGCCTACAGAAGCTAGAGAAATCGCCCCCTTCCCGACATTAGGCCTAGACAGCTACGCGTCACGCCAGATCACGCCTGAAAAGTTCCCGGATTTGCCTCCAAAATGGTTTTTTAAAATTTAACAAATGTTTAGGTGGTGTAAGAATATCCTAGGTAATTTCTGACGCGAATAACTGAAAATAAACCTGATTAAAAGAGACCAAAAAGCCCAGAATCGACCCATTGACTCGTCTGGGTCTCGACAGCTACGCGGTACTCCAAAATCCACATGAAATTAGGCTGAATGTGGAACAACATGAAATTCTGCCAGATTTTCGGGTTTCGAGCCTCCACAAAAGGTATATTAACACGAGTTATTTCAAATTGCAGTTTGGAGCGTAGTTGTCTAGACCTAGTGGCTGGCATGGGTAGATTCTCGGGCTTTCAAGGTTCTTAACCTGAGTTTAAAAGTAGTATCTACGTTTCTACCCAGGTACCTGAACAAAGAACCAATGAAAGCTTAAGTTCGAGGTGTCTCTACCTTGAACCCGCCGAATAAAAGTTCCGAGCAACAAGTTCCGTCTAGAAAAGTCTACCGTAGACTCCATCGAAACAACCCACAGCGCTCGCCCCGGAACGTAGAAATCACCGAAATATACCCAACACACCCCGAAGTATCTGAATTCCTTAAGATGAGGGGTAGCATGTGGGTGGAGAGCTGAAACGTTGAGATGCGGGCCGCTTTTTCTGGTCTACGCCTATGAACACTAGACAGAAACCCCGCGCTGCGGGTGCGGCGTTTTGCCGTTTTTTGGTCTGGCGCGGCAGGTGGGGGATCGGATATGGTGGAGAAAGAGAGAGAGAGAGAGAGAGAGAGAGAGAGAGAGAGAGAGAGAGAGAGAGAGAGAGAGAGAAAGGGATAGAGTGGAAGAGAAGGTGAGCAACAGAGAGGCGTTTGGTTGCGTATAAGGAAAATACCTTCTAAAATACTCAGTAATACAGTAATATCAATTTCAGTATGAAAAGCGCGCAATCGCCTTTTTCATTGCACAATGGCTTACTATCCCTTGAAGGCGCTCAGGCGGCGCGTGCGCGTTGCGTCTCGTTGTCACAAACCCACGGACCTCCCTTGTTCGTCCCTTTAACATGGAAAAATGATGCCGTAACGTGGAAGAAACTTATCTCCAGATATCTTCAGACAACAAAAACTTAGCAGCCTTCGGAGTTTGTCCAAATATGTAGCAGCACATGGAATTCAAGGAGTTGCGAAGGGACCATCGTATAGAGGAGTTACGCGTCTACACAGGCAAACCGACATACGGTAGAAGATGGACGGATAGATGGGTGGACAGGGCGACGACCAAGCAAAACTTTGTACAGAATAGAATCATGTAGGAGAGGAGCGAGAGAGAGAGAGAGAGAGAGAGAGAGAGCGAGCGAGAGAGAGAAAAGTGAAAATCTGGTGGAAGAATTCAGTCTGAACCTAGGGAGAGAGAGAGCGAGAGACAGAGAGAGAGAGAGTGAGGGAGCGAGAGAGCGAGAGAGTGCGATAGAGAGGGAGAGAGAGACAGACAGTCCCAGAGCGAGCCAGCGAAAAAGCAAAAATTTGATAGAAACTAGCAAGCCGAACATGATCTCCAGCTCCTCGAGGGAGCAGAGAAACGGACAGACAGACAAACCAAAAGAGAACGAACAGAATCTGCCATCCGGCCGGCGTGGACTCGAAGTACGGTCCGGGCTGGGGGGCAGGCGCGCCTCCCTCCTCCGGATCTGCCGGGGCGTATAAAGGAGCCGGGTGGAGCCGCAGAAACATCGAATTTGCCACCTCCTCCTCCTCCTCATTCACCACCTCATCCAATTGAGCATCAGCTTGAGCTTCTACTCAATCTTAGCAACTACAGCAGCTCGACTTTGTGGACTTTGTATTCTAGCGTACAAAATTGACTTCTCCGCCTTTCTGTAGCATTCCTAGCCGTCTTAGCGTCTTCAAGTCATTTCTATTCGGACACAATAGCCTTCGTAGCAATTCATAGCTTTATTAACATTCGATCTAATCTTCCGATTAGGCCATCAAAAGACCATAGTACACTAGTGTACATTTTCCAGTAGCGGACAGTAGGGTATTATCTTGTAAATTAGCCTCCATTTGACGGCGTACAATATTGTTCAGAAGCGTACTAGCTAATACCTTTGCATACATTAGTGTACTGTACTGTCGCGTACTAAAGTGTTCAATAGGGTACTGTAGCGTACTACAGTGTAACGAATAGCACAGTAGCGTACTGTAGCATCCATAATTGCGCAAGTTAATGTGCTGTCGTGCACAGTAGCGTTCAGCAACGCATGGTTTACAATGGCGTACTTTTCCCCAAGCTTTTCCCTTCCCAGCTTCCCCCGATTCTGATTTTTCTGTTTTTTTTTCGCACTGTTCTTGGCCCAATGCAAGCCTGAAAGTCGCCGTTTTTCCAGCCTATCATCATGAAGTGGGGATTCGTTGCCCTTGTCGTCCTCGGACTCGTCTGCCTCGCCATGGCCGAGAGCAACAACAACCAGGAGACCGAGGTGGGTTAGCGAGTCGACTTCTGCGCCCTGAAAATGTCTGAAAATTCGAGAACGAGCTCGCTTGGGTCCCGCAACGAACTTAAACATTTTTTCCAGACTGGCCTCGCCCTGGAGGCCGACTCCGACCTGGAGATGATCCGTGAGAAGCGTGCCGTCCACCACCGTCGCCGCCACCACAAGAGGGGACGCAAGCAGCGTCGTGCTGTAAGTTTTTGGGTGGAGCACGAGCTCACTTGGTCTTTTCCTTTCTCTCGGATTCTCAAACTTTCTGGCTCTCACCCTCTCTCTCTCTCTCTCTCTCTCTCTCTCTCTATCTCTCTCTCGCTCTCACTCTCCCATTTCCAGCTCCAACGTGCCCAGCGTCGTCTCCGCAACCGTCGCGTCATCAACCGCATCCACCACCGCCGTCGCGTCAACGCCCGCCGTGCCGCCAACCGCATCGCCCGCCGCCAGCGTCGCAACCACCAGCGCAACCTGCGCAAGGTGTTCCGCAAGCTCGCCAACGAGCGTCGCGCCCACCGCGCCCAGATCAAGGCTCTCCAGAGGGTACGTTAAGTGTCGAATTTTCGAGCTTTCTGAAAATTCTACAGGGTCTGAATCGAAAAAACTTCCCTTTTCCGATCAAACTCTAAGTTTTCCAGAAGGCTCCCGCCGCCACTGAGGCTCACTAGACGCACCACCGCTTCAAAAGTCACAAACCACCCCCAGCGGTCACCAATTAATTTATTGAATTTGAATAAATAACTTATTAAAGGAACTTGAATGACATGAAAACTTAATAACATTGAAAAGATACAGAGTTTCTGTTTCTCTCTCGCACTCTCTCCCCTCTTCCTCACACACACTCTCTCCATCTATCTCGATCTCTCGCCTATTCTCTTTCGCTTTCTTTTTCTATATCTGTCCCTCTCTCACCCTCGCACTCGCACTTTCTAGCTCGCTCGCTCGCTCTCTCTCTCTCTCTCTCTCTCTCTCTCTCTCTCTATTTCACTTGTCGACGCCCTTTCAAGGCCAGTTCATCACAAAAAAGGAGGAGCAAGGAGCAAGAGAGACAGAGAGTGAGGGAGAGAGCGATAGAGCAAGGGCTAGCGAAAGAGAGCGAGAATGAGGAAGCCGGAGAGTGAGAGAGAGAAAGAGAGTGAGAGAGAGACTAAAAGATAGCCTATGCTACTAGGCCTGTTTGTTTTTGCTGATAACGGTCAGCAAGGCCCCCCGTGCGGAGAGCAGAAAGGCAGCGGACCTAGTTTGAATTTTTGCGGCCTCTCTTTTGTCTTTTTGCAAGTTTCCTGGTAATTTTCTGACCTTAAACAACCAAGAATCGACTTAAATAAAATAGACAAAAATTTTAGAACAATGGCGCTCACCGCCGATTCGCGCTATTTATCGGATACCCTCGTCGAGCTACCACAACGGAAAGCGATGCCGGAGCCGCAGTATAGAAGGCTTTGTTGTGGACGGATCGGATATGAGGCTAGTGCCGCTTAAAGAGCCTGGAAAGCGGAAAACTCGACGGTTCTTTAGGCTAGGTCTAGCGGCTATGCAACACTCGTAATTTCAGTTGCGATTTTTATTTTGATAGGCCGATGGGCAAGGAGTGTCGTGCTTTGTCGAGACCTAGTCTAGGGAGGCGGTTGATTCTCGAGCTTCCTAGCCCCTTTAAAGGATGTTTTTAGACGGGTGTCCTAATAATCGCTGCTTTGGAAGCGGCATATTGGTTTTATGATTTTATCCTCTTCATGTTCAGCCTAATCCATCATCAAAGGTGGTGTAAGTTTCTTAGAGTTAGGAGAGAGCGAGAGAGAGGGCGAGAGAGAGAGAGAGGGATAGCAATTGAGAGAGCGGGACTTAAACAGAGGAGAGGGGAGCGAGAGAGAGAGAGAGAGAGAGAGAGAGAGAGAGCGAGAGAGAGAGTGGGCGAGCGAGAGAAGGCCAATTTTCAGGGAGTTTAACAATAAGCGGAACAGCACTGCTAATAACCTTCGGCGCCATCCTCTGCCTATTATTTGGTGTCTGGCTCAAAAAACCGATTCTCGTGCAGCTGCACTTGATTTACATGGTGAGTACCTACTATGATTTTCCCTAGTCTTGCCCGGCCCTTTAAAGGAGCCAGCAACGCATGGTTATGGATTTTTGGCTATAGATTCGCCCTGGAATTTTTCATGCCCGCGACACGCAACGGGTTTTGTTAGAGTTTTTAGTAAAATTCCTCAGATTCTAAAAATCCAAGGTCTTGCCTTGCTCCTCCCTTTAACATAACCATTTTTAGGTCCTCTCCATCGTATGGCTGATTTTACTGGTCCTCGGCTGCGTAGCCCTGGCCATTCTACCGTACCCAGACGTCAATCACTACTTTCAGTATAGCGGATCGCAAATTGGAGGTATCCAACTTATACCGATTACGGTAAAATAAGCCAATTTGCACATTTTTAGTTTTAAACTACCAAAACGATAAATTTCAGCCAGGATATTTGCCTCAGTAATGTTCTTCATCCTCGTATGTCTCTGCATATCGAAATTCATGATGGTAAAGCCTTTTTTTAGCTTTTAAGATTGTTTCGAATTTAGACAGTGATTGTCTACCGCTACTGGAAAATATTGAAATTTCGAACGACACTGGAATCGCTTGTGTGAAAAATTGTGATAAAAATCTTCATAGAATTAGTTGAAAATATGCACACACTGTTGTTGATTGCTTTCCCTTGCTTGCTCTCTTTCTCACACTCTCTCTCTCTCGCTCTCTCGCTCTCTCTCTCTCACTATCTTCCACATCTCCCCCTCTCCCTCTCACTCTTTCACCCGTCTCTCTCCCGCTCTCTCGCTCTCTCTCTCCCGTCTCTCTCTCTTTCTCTCTAACTTGGCAACTCTTCAATAAGTTCCGGGTGCAAAACTAACACCAGATTTTTTGGGGGCATCAGAGTAACCAGAAAGCTAGGTGGCTCTGACTCGGTCGCTTTCTCTCTCTCTCTCTCTCTCTCTCTCTCTCTCTCTCTCTCTCCCTCTCTCTCGCTCTGTCTCTCTCTCCCGTGGGGATGATCCGCGTTATCTTTTTTGTGCTTCTAATGCAAACACTCCACCCACATCCAGGGACCCGGGTGACATGCAACATCATCTGATCACCTTTCCCAACTAGTCACAAGTTTTGAATTTCGTAATTAAGGTATAAAGATCTCGCTCTCGCTCTCTCTCTCTTTCTCTCGCTCTCTCTCTTGCCCTCCAACTCACAGAGCCTAGGTATCTGGCAATGCTTCTTTTGATTCCAGTAAGCCCAGCGATAGGCTTAAAGTGCCTAATTTTGCCTTTTTCTCTCTCTCTCTCTCTCTCTCTCTCTCTCTCTCTCTCTCTTGTCTAATTATATTTCCCGATTAGCCGACGTGTCCCAAGGAATTTCCCACGTTTTTCGGAGTGACTCGGAATATTTCTGGCCCCATGGGGACCCGAAATATTGGCTGGGAATCGCTAATTTCCGCTTATACTCAATTCACCTGTCGTTCGTTGAGACTCCCATTCGCAGTTTAGAAAGATTCCGTTCTCTTCCAAAAATCTTTTAATAGCTTGATCGTTTCTCGAATTCAGAGTTTCAAGTTTTAGATGATACTTCTTTTGCCATGTTTTTACGAATTTGCCATATTTTGCTACGTGCTTTTTCATGGTTTATTTTTCAGCCAAACCTGTAGGATCTATAATTTAGATGCGCCTTCTATTGATTCTCTTAATTATCTGTATGATATTCACCATCTTTGTCGACGCAAAAACGAAGAAGCGCGGCAAGAGAAAAGTGAAGGGAAAGGACAAAGGGGCCGCGAAAGCTGGGAAGAAATGGCAACCCGCGGGGTCTAATGTAAGTCTCTTGGGCCCTTGCCGCGCTTACTCACAATCAGCCCCTGAATTCCGCACCGTATCCCAATTTTTTGCTGCTTTTGCAATATCGGGGGGGATGCGGGTTCTAAGAGTCCAGAGACTCCCAGTAACGTAATAGTAATAGGTTCATGGCGTTTTTAGTAACAATGAATTACATTTTTTGAGTAAAAAAAACTAAAATTTCGAAAAACCTATTTTGCGGCTATTTTTGGCTGAAAAATCTATATTTTTGTATATTTTAACGAAAATATTTTAAATTTTTTCTTTTTGGGAATACGAAAAACAATTTAGGTACGCTGCTTCTGCTAATTTACTATTATTAAAAATTTTGGGAATGAAAGCATGAAAAAACTGCATCCCTAGAAAAAGTTGGCCGCCCCCCCCCTCGATATTGCGAAAGAACCCAATTTTTGTTTTTACAGCAACCCTGCGAGCGAGATTGGGATTGCCCGAAGGGTTCCGGCGAGATTTGCATCTGGAAGAAGTGCATCGAGCAGCCGAGTTCGAATTATCATGATGAGCTGTGAAAACACTGTGGTTTCTACCGTCATCGCACTCTATTTACATTTTTCATTCTTATTTTTATGTTTTAAAATGTAAAATATGATCGGCCCAATCTAAATTTACACCTTTTCAAGCCATTTTTTGCAAGAAAAACCGATATTTTTCCACCCATTTCCCCACTTACAGTTCGCCCCGCCTCTTCCACTATTTCGGGTTGATTTCTTTCGCTTAAATTTTCCAAATTTTTGCTGTTTTTTGGTATTTTTATTGATTTTTGATAAACATAAAGTATGTAAATCATATTACAGTATACTGGAAGTAAAAAATATCAGATTTTCTTGATTTTCTACGGGTATTTTCGAAAACTGATGGCACCAAGGGTCAACTGGGAATTATAACGACTGGAGTTTGAAGGGTTAAGAATAATCACAATGTAAAAACGCGTTTTTAAGGGAGCGGAAAGCGCGAAAATCTACCCTTTCCAGTGCCTAGGTCTCGACAGCTACGCGGCGCTCCAAATGACACGTACGCGGCGCGCCAAATGACACATAGGCAAGGCTCTAAATGACAAGGGAAAATTACACCAAATTACGAGCAGGTACTTAAGGCTCTAGCAGATACCAAATCAGCTATTACGTGTCATTTGGAGCGTCGTGCAATTGTCGATATCTAGCCGTAAGCAAGGGGTCGATTCTGGTGCTTCCCAGTCCCTTTAAAAATCTGTTTTCAAGCACACAAAAAACAATTGGTCCATAACTGAGAATGGGCGATTTAGGGTGGTAGCCGCTGGGGAAACTGGCTTTTGTTAAAAATATGAATAAAATAAATACAGGCGATTTCCCGGGCTATCCCCTACTGCAAAAAAGGTGTAAAAATCAGGAAATTTCGTTGATTTAGTTCCAAAATAATGTTTAGACTTTTTATAACTGGATCATCCCGCCATCTTCCGAGAAGCTAATTGGCTTTACCTAGACAAAATCAGTTTTAAAACGATGCAAAAAGTTTTAATACCTCGACCCCGATATCCTCATTGTTGTTTGGGCCCTTGTTGCGACGGAATCCTCTGGAAAATTGAGGTAAATATTTCTAGCAACTCTCTCTCACTCGCTCTCTCTCGCGCCTCTATCCTCTATCTCTCGCTTCCTCATTATCTTTCTCTCCCTCACGCCATCTCCTTAGCTCTCGCTCTCTCATTCCCTTTCGCTCTCTCTCCCCCTCTCCCTCTCTCTCTTTCTCTCTCTCTCTCTCTCTCTCTCTCTCTCTCTCCTCTCTCTCTCTCTCTCTCTCTCTCTCTCTCTCTCTCTTGCTTACTTCAATGCTCGACGAACAAGCTTCTTCAGCCCGGCTCTAGCCTTGTACAGCTCATTCCTGACACGATCAGATAGGCCGCCAAGCAGATCACCGATCATCCGCTGCTTTTGCATCGGGTTTAGCTCATCATTCTGAAAAGAACGGTAGAAAGGTGTCAGAGAAGAGACAGAGAGAGAGAGAGGAGAGATATAGAGCGTGATTAGAGATTACTTACCTTTACAATTCCTTCAATGTACTGATCGGCATTTGCGGCTTGCTCGCTCATACGGCTGCGCGACTATAACTTGTATTAAATATACGTGGACTATCATATCAAAATTTATATTAAGCTTATAGAGCTGAATATAGTTTTATTAGGGTTTTCATGCGACCTATGATTTTCCAAAGCCCTAAACCTACGGTAACAACAACATTTACTGTCCCCAAGCAGGTTTCGCCTACCTTGAGCAACGCTTTCTCCTTTTTCTCTCGCCTCTGACGCACTTCTTTACGAAATGTCTCGAAATCTTTCTAAAATTGGGATTTGATCGCTGATATTGTTTTTTAAGTTTAAAGTGAGCCGGAAAGGGCCAAAATCAACCCTTTCCCATGGTTAGGTCTAGACAGCTACGCAGGGCTTAAAAAACACATGAAAATATTGGATATTGCCTATACATCACGCTCCGACCGGCTTCCAGTAGTCATTCTAGCCGGAGAGCGTAATTTGGTGTATCATGTAGCTGTCGAGACCTAGTCTCTGGAAAGGTTGATTCTGGCACTTCACAGTCCCTTTAAAGCTACTGATTACTTACCTTGACCTGCTCGGTGTCCTTGGCCACAATGTCGGCAATGATGTCCTCCTTTTCTTCGATTGGGAGCTGGCTTGAATTGGAAAACTTCATGCGAAAATTACGGTACGCGACCCACCTATCGCCAAGCACCTGAAAAACGTCTTTCCTCGTTTGTTCGGAGGCTTTCTTCAGGAAGGGCAGGTCTTTTTGGGTAGGGTTGCTGAAAAATTAGTCACGATTCAAGAATTCTGTTTATAATTTGCGTTTAAAGGGACTAGGAAGTGCCAAAATCGACCCCTGGCAACGATTAGGTCTCGACAACTACGCGAGGCGCCCGATGACACCTTTCTATCGTATTTTTTGTAGCTGTTAGAATGGTGACAGAAGTATTGACGCTACGGAAAATTACCAATCTGCCTGCTAGAGCTAGAACGTCATTTGGCGTTTCGCGTAGCGGTCGAGACCTAGTAGCTAGAGGGGGTTGAATTTTGGTTCCTGCTCCTTTCCTTGTCAATTTTTCGCGATTTTTTTTGAATTGTCCAAGCTTTACTGTAATTTTTGTGCAAACCCTACCTTCTTTTTCCATCAAAAATCGGCCCATTCTGAGCACAAACAAGCGTCAATAGGAAGAACTGGAATACGGCCAGAATTAGCATTCTGAAAATAGGGGCGATCACATGGTACGCTTCTGGACTCGGAACGGATCGGAATACACCGTAAAGCCCGATCCAATGCTGTTTACACAAAGAAGAAGGTGCCGAATCGCTTGACAGCCAGCCGTCACTCGGGTCGTCCAAAGGTGTGGGGCGGATATTTTGGAAATCTCTGTGCAGAATAAAAAAATTCTGTATTTTTACAGCCAAGCTTTGTGAAGAATTCAAAATCCAAAAAAACCCTTGAAATTGAGGGTTCCTAGAGAGATATAAAAATGTATCTTTCTCTAAAAATGGCGCATATCCCAACACGGTAAAACGGTAGTTTACAACAAAAATTCCACCCTCATTTATTCAATTTTCCTTGGTTTTTAATGTCTACAGGGTGTCCCAAAAAAACGAACCATCTGGCATTTCGCCGGGTTACATCCAATCGGTCCCATATTTGGACCAGAGGTGTATCCTACTATATATAAAAAAATAGGGTCTGTGTGTGAGTGTGTGTGTGCCACTTTGCATCCACTTCCGTCTGTCTGTCCGAAGGATATCTCAAGAAGGGTTTTAGGCTACGTATGATACGTCATTAGATGCGTAATGGTCTAGGGATGACTGCACACATATCAGATTTTTAAAAATTAGCCATTTTCGCTATTAAATTTAGGTTTTTGTAAAATCTTTTTGTTAGGAATAATTAGCATAGAGCGGAAGTGGGTGGTATGGGGTCCGAGACGGGGCCAGGGTTGAAAAGTCGCGAAGCGGCTTTTCAACCCTGGTCCTACCCTAAATAACAACAATCCTGACTTACAGCCCCATAGCTACAGTAGTTTTAAAGTTATAACGAAAATACTGTTTTTCCAGAAATTCTGAGTAGTTTTATCGGCTATCTTTTTGGACTTTGCATCGATTTGCATCGACTTCCGGCTGCGAATCCCTACTTTCGCTTAAGAACTTGCGTAATTTTGCGTTGTAAAAATCGCTTAAATCGAAGCTTATTTAATTATTTTACTCCGGAAAAAATTTCTTAAGGTAAAGATGGCCTACCGGATCATTTTCACTTAATGTTTAGGGGGTCTAATTCCACGAAAACCATATGAAAAATGGAAAATAGAGTTTGTTTTTGCCATAACTCGAGAATTACTGTAGCTACTGGGCTAAAAGTCAGGATTGTTGTTATTTAGGGTCTGATACACATCTCGTCCAATTTTAGGCCCGGTTGGATGTAACACGGCGAAATGCCAGATGGTTCGTTTTTTTTGGGACACCTTGTATATTTAAGTGATTTGACGACTTTAAGGATGCAGACTAGCGAGCGGCATAGCTGCAAGAAAAAAATTTTGCTGAATGACCATTCTTGGGGTTGGTAGCCGAACCAACGAACCTCACCTGTCCTCTTCCCTCACTCACTGAATGCTCTGTTTACCTAGTGGCTTTTGAGGACCCCGCAGGCTACCAGAGGTCCCGATTTTTGGCTAAAATGGACGGTATAGACACTGGAAAGGAGACTGAGAAAACAAGAAGGGGGAACTGGTAGAGAGGGGCTAAAGGGATTGGGAAATTGAGGAAGGGGTGAGTCAGAGCACGATTCAGGTGAAAAGAGAGGGTGAGAGAGAGAGAGAGAGAGAGAGAGAGAGAGATAAATGAGAAGCCCTTCCAAAGACAGGTCAGGCTAGCAGAGAACCTTCCTGAACTGAGAATTAAAAACAAAACTGGCGTATTAATCGGACAGCTGTTTTATAATTCACCGGACTTCAACCGGGCAGTCTCAAAATTACGTAGTTAACGCTCCAATAAAAATTCGAGAAAAGACAATTCTTTGAAACTAACGAACAAACCATCGCAAGAAAAATGCTTTTTAAAATGAGCTACTACACGCAAGAAATTCTGAATCTATCCTAAAAAGCGTTTTTATACGATGCCAGCACTGACCCTCCCGGGAGGTTCCTCATCAAATCTAGTAGATTTAATAACTTTTTGAAAACCGAGCTTAAACTATGTGATTTAAGAATTTTTTCGCACTTAAATTGGCCGTAAGTCTTGCAAAATATCGATTAGGAAAATTTGGTAAACATCTTCGGATTCGGCACGAAATTCCTTACAGGATAGGCGTCCCGGCTAGAAACCGGGATGTCACTCAAAACGTCTCCTTGTAAGGTCAATATTTTCTTTGTCTTTGGGAAAGTATGCATTTGCCAATTTTATCTTTGTATGCAACGCGTCATAGATTTCTTGATTCCCTTGAAAATGTACATTTTCTAGATCTGAAGCGTTCTTGATTGCGAAATTCCCCGTTCCGTCAGCCCTCTACTTTTTGCTTTTTGTCCTTTGGCGTCTCATCACTTCACTTCGGGAGGAGACTTCAGAATGGTATGGGATGTCTGTGTGGGTACGTTGTCCAATCTCCACCTCCCCGTTTCTACGGCTCGCATAAATAAGGGCGGGTTGCCGGGATGCGCGCGACGCGCCCCAGTTCAGCTTTTCCTTTGTCCTTATTTTAGGGACCCGCACGGCTGTTTTTGTACGATTTTTAGTCGGCTAATTCCTACGAAAAAACTTGAAAAATTCCCGTTTTTGCTTGATATTCCGAGCAGCTACGCAACGCTTCACCTTACGCTCGGTTGACCACACTACGCTCCGATTTACGCAAAAGTCGCTCCTGGGCTCTGGAAATATAGCCATTAAGTTTCCTTCCACTGACTACGCTACCGTCCTATTTACGCTCACCTACAGACTGAACTTGGGCTGCAAAACCTTGCACGAGTCGCTACGCTAGGCTCCTATTTACGCCGCGAACATAACCATACTCGGACGTAGGTACCGCTGCATTACGCTTCTGTTGACGTTGTACTGTTGCACTTCGTTGCTAAGCCAGCTGCGCTATAGTACTCTTGCGTACGACTGACTACCCTGATACTCCAGTTGACGCTCCCACATAATAATCTAGAAAAATGGCGAATCGACTCCGAACCGCTAAAATGTCCTATGGAATTCTGATAATCATTGCATTCATTTTTACTATGGTTGCATTATTCACGCCTGGATGGAGGTCATATAAGGTGAGCGAGAGAGAAAGAGAAAGAGAGAGAGAGAGAGAGAGAGAGAGCTAGCGAAAAGGAAAGAGCATGAGGGAGATAGAGACAGGGAGAGAGAGAGTGAGTGAGAGAGATAGAGAGAGTGAGAGAAAAAGAGAGAGAGGGGGAGAGAGAAAGTGAACATGAGATTGGGGGAGAGTGAAAGCGAGAGAGATCGAGTGAGGCAGTGAATGAGGGTGAGAGAGTGAGGGTGAAAGCGAGCGAGAAAGCGAGCATGAGGTTGGGAGTGGGTGAGAGCGGGTGTGAGAAGGAGTGAGATAGACGGCAGAGCAAGAAAGTATTCAGAAACACAAGGCAAAGCTCCATTGTGTGAAAATCATAAAATTATAGGGAGAGGGCGCCCCATTTTTCGGCCTGATCACGTTGGACTGTGGAAATGGCGTACGATACGTCGCAAGACCGGACTGTCACGAGTGGTTTAGGGTAGATTTTTGATAGGAAAGTAACTTTTTCAAAAACGTAGCGCAGGCTACTGCCGTATCAAAACTTTCAAAGACCATGATTTGATGCCAGTAATTCATGAAAATGGCATTTGGTTTTGTTTTAAAGAGGCAGAGACACTAAAAAAGCATCAAATTTGACGCTTTTCAGTACAAAGCCACCTTCGAAAAAGTAGCTCTCGGCTGCATGATCGTCGCCGCACTCCTCGAGTTCATCTGCGTCATCTCGTTTTGCCTGTTATTGTCGAAAGGTATGCTATAGAGCTATTTTACCGTTAAAATCAAAAATATAATTATTTGCCCAGTATAATTACAAATTTTTAGTTATAAAACGAAGATTACAGTTTTAAGCAACAGAAAAGAATTATGGCATTTTCAGCAAGGTATCGATTGGCCGCCCCGGCGGCTGGAATGTGCGCGCTGGCGGCTCTATTAATCGCCATTGCCGTCATTTGGTATGCAGTACGCTTCGATACAAAGACCAGTGAGTTGTTATTTTTAATTTTTCAGCTTTCTGTGCCTGGAAAAGCTCTATAAAGGCAAATGAAGCTAAAAATTAAACGATTAAGCTTGTTAAAACTTCTTTTTCTGATTTTCTGCCCTGTCACAGCACCTTTAAAGTTATAAGCCATCGTAATAACTGTAGAAAAACGTTTCCATTCAGCTGTCACAGTCCCTTTAAAACACTTTTTCAGCCTACATGCAGTCGTCAAGGTATGAAATGGTTCACCAGGCTCATCTTGGATATTCCTGGTGGGTTAATGGAATTTTTAATGCAAAAAAATATACAACAAAAACCAAGAAAATTCCATTTTAGGTACCTCGCCATCGTCGCATTCATTTTCACCCTTCTAGCGGCCGCAGCAGCCGGAGCTACAAGGTATGAAAATTTTCGTAGTAATAAACATTACATGACTGAAATTACTTATCTAAATTTTAATAGAAAAAATTATGTGCGCTTAGGCGGAAAAATCAATAGCCAAATCTTTAGTTGTCTGGCCCTTTAAATCTTAAAATTTGGATATTTTTTCAGCTCCCTTGGTATCGTCGATACACGCCCTCCGGAAGTGCACCACCATCACGTTAATGCTTAATTTGAAGCCCATTTTTTTTAATAAATTCTCAAAACTTAGTATTTTGCTTTTATTTTGCGATAATCATAATATTTATTCATCAAAGTCTTGAAATTATGCACCGAATTATGAAATAAGTATCGATTGGTCCGACAAGAGAGAAAATCACAGAATCAAGCAAGGAAAAAACTGTTTCACGCGATATAATGCTCAAAATTTCTCAAAAGCCAGCAACTGGACCTTTCCCAAGAGCTCCCATCAACGATCCCGCGTTTTTCGACAAGAATAACATAGCTTTCAGCTCTTTCACGACGCGATCGAGCTGAAAAAAATATGTGATTCTATTTCTAACCCGCTCTCTCTCTCACTCTCTCACTCTCTCGCCCCCACACACACACCTCTCTCTCTCTCTCTCGCTCTCCCTCTCACTTCTTCTTTCGTCGTATCCCGGCCAATACTGAACCGGACGCTACGCAGCGCTACGTCTTCCGAGACTCCCGATGCGAGTAGGATCTTGCTGGCCCTAGAAATTGTGGTATTACAGCTGAAACTACGTTTAAAGAGATTTAGAGGTGCGAAAATCGGCCCCTTCCATCGTCTAGGTCTCGTCGGCTACGCGGCACTCCAAATGACACTTGTAAATATTAGTTTTGCAGTTGCTAAGGACAGAAAGCATACGGAATCCATAGGTGTAGCCAAGTGTCATTTGGCATACGGCCGAGGTGAGTTTTGGCTTTCTATTCTCTTGAAGCTCGATTTATGATCGTTTGATGGCTCTGTTATGACTCACTTTTTCTCCTTCGAATGCCCGGCAGCGGCCGTGCTTGCGTAGAACGACTTGCACTTGGCGAGCAGGTCGGCGCTAAAACGATACCTTGAACTTTTTCCAAGCTTGATGAACCAGAGAAGAAGAAACCTTCTGACAAGCGTCGAGCTTACCTAGTTTCCGCATATTTTGGAAAAGCCACTGATGACGAGTTGGCCAAGCGAGGCGACGCATCGAAGTTGATGAGGACTTGGTCGCCGAGTTGGGCCTGGAAAAACGTATTAAAGGGACACGAAAGGCAAGTAGGTGAGTTTCGAGACCCTATCGCGTTTTAAAATAGTAGAAACTGTGAGAATCGACCCCTTCCTCAACTAGGTCTCGACAGCAACACGACACTCCAAAACACGCACTTGAAAGTATACACGATAGGTGTCATTTGGAACACCGCGTAGCTGTCGGGACCCAGTTAAGCGAGGGTCGATTCTGCCAGTTTCCGGCTCCCTTAGAGCTAAATCCTACCTTCAACTGATCCTCAAAATGCCGACGATGCTCCAAAAGCTTCTTCTCCTTCTCCACCAAATTTTCGGCGGCGCTTTCACACGCTTTTCCGAGTCCAGCGATCATCGGGGTGTTCTCAGTCCTAAAGTTCCAGTTTAATTTTATAAGAAATGTCTTTTTACGCAAAAAAAACACAATTTTACTTACCCAGCGCGTAGCCCGCTCTCCTGCGTACATCCCAGGATCATCGGGTGGATTGGCACGGTCAGAGCAGAGCGCAGAATCAGGGCCCCGCAGCGTGGTCCATAAAACTAAAAACTCGTGTTTTCAGGGACGGAGAAGCTTCAGAATCGACCGCATCGATCTACTAGGTCTAGACATTTAGGCTTCACTCGATCCTCCAAACGACAGGTTTCGCAAAACCTGCGTTTCTGGGGTCTCAAAATCTGTTCAGCAAGTGGAATTTGGAGTGTCGCGTAGCTGTCCAGACCTAGTCAAAGTAAGGGGTTGATTCTCATGCTTGCTAGTCCCCTTAAAATTGCAAAAAACCGTATGCACCTTGTGCCCGGCCACGGTGGCGTAGTCAATCTTTAGCGTGTCGAGGTTGATGTCCATCTTGCCGACCGCCTAAAATGTGAAGGAAATGTAAAAAATGAAATTAAAAGTAAAATTATGTAAAAAAATTAAAACTATATGAAAAATAACAGGACTCGCTACTGCAGGAAATTTGAATTCTGACCTGCGTGGTATCGCTGTGCACCAAGATTTTCCGGCCGAACTTATCGCCCATTTTCCGGGTGATGTCGGCGATTTCGGCTTAAAATAGAGAGTTAAGTGGGAGAGAGAGAGAGAGAGAGAGAGAGAGAGAGAGGGGGGGGGGGGGGGGGGGGGGGGGGGGGGGGGGGGGGGGGGGGGGGGGGGGGGGGGGGGGGGGGGGGGGGGGGGGGGGGGGGGGGGGGGGCGGGAGAGAGGGGGGAAGAGAGAGGGAGGGAGAAACCAACTTACTAATCGGTTGAATAACTCCGCTCTCATTATTCGCCAGCATGACAGAAACCAGGCAAGTTTCTGAGGTGATTGCAGCTCCGATCGTTTCCGGTAAGACATATCCCTTGGATTTGTCGACGGGGCAGAAAGTGATGTCTGGAAAGGTCGAATTCCTCAAGAATTTCTGCTAGCTTGCCCCGTCTCAAAATTTATGGCCGATTTTCCTGAGCTTTTCCCGGATCTAAAAATGGTCTCTGCTAGCTTGCCCTGAATTTCGTCCAAAGATGCCTACCAATGACCCCTCTCTCCTTCAGCTTTTTCAGGGGGTTCTGAATAGCCGGATGTTCGATTTCGGTCGCGACGATGTGAGGTTTTGCCAGTCCAGAGCTTTCGATGGCAGAATGGATTACCCAGGAATTGCACTAAACTCATCTTCTTTTGAAATCCAGGATAACCACGCACCTCGGTGCCACCGGAAGTGAAAATCACTTCCTTCGGCGTGACGTGCATCAAGTCTAAAAAGCGGGGGATTTGGAGAGCTTATTGAGACGAACCTGCCACCTGCTTCCTCGCCTTCTCGATCGCCTCCTTGGCCTTGGCGGCTAAAAACAGGTTATGGCAAGCCGTAAGATTTCTTTCTTTTTTAAAAAGATTAAGAAGCGTGAGAATCGACCCCTTCCCTTGACTAGGCCTAGACAGCTACGCAATACACCAAATGACAGGTCTAAACGTCATTTTGGCGCGCCGTAGGGCATTTCCGGATGGAATTTTACGCATTTTTGAAATGCCGCGGGGCTGTCTAGACCTAGTTGATGGGAGGGTTGATTTTTTCATTTCTAGCCTTTTTAAGGCTAGTCTACAATTTTTATTGCATTGTAAAATAAGCTAAAACCGAAAAATTTGCACTGTCCTTACGGTATCCAATCCGCTGAAAACTTACCCATCGGATTGTTGCTGCTAGGGTTGGCCCATAGGTCGAGTGCTTCGATGATCACTTTTCGGACCTGAAGGGTCGGGAAATATTCATTTGCTCGTTTATTTAATGTTATTAAAGTATTTAAAAAACTGTTTTAACGATTTTCCGTTTTAAAAATTGTTCTATATTATTTTATCCTGTTGTTTTCAGTTTCTTTAAAAAATGTCTTCTATATTTTTTTTATTTGCTGTTTGAAGTGATCAGAAAAATCATATCAGATCCTTTTCTCTTCAAAGTCGAAATTTACCGTCTTTAAACGCTTTCAAAACACCTCAATTTCATCCCAAAAATTCACGTGATGTTTGCTATTTTTGCCGACTGGCTTATCAGCTGCCCTGGCCCACATCCCTCCCCTTCCAGAAATAGCAACTTTTCTGGCCAATTGATAAGTAAATTTAAGTTTAATTAACTTCTAAATTCTTCTAATTCATCGAACTAAATACGGAAAATAAAGCCCTGTAAATTACCTCACTATCCAGCGGCGTCGTTGCGTTGTAATCCAAATATATCGGCTGCTGCTCCTCGAGGTACCAGCCCGACTCCATTTTTGACGGTTTTCAAGCTCTAAGCAATCAATTACAAGGTTTAAAACTATTTAAAAATGAAAAAACGCCAGAAAAGGGACCGATTACGCTACGAAATTCGCCCTTCAATCTTTGAAACTCGCGAAAACTCATAAAACTGACGAAATTTCAAGTCTAGGAACCAGTTACGACATGAAACTGTTCCCAAAAATCGGCCGCCGTAAAATTTTATAGTTTACTGATCTAAAATATAAAATCGGAGTTTATTAACGAAAAACTAGTGGAAATGATAAAATTCTGGCCGTTGGAGAATCGGTTACGCCATCAAATGGGTTAGAAATTAGTAGATTCGATTCTTTTAAATTTTTAAACTTCCCTTCTGCAAGTAAACCTTTTAAAGTTATAAAACGAATAGAATTTAATCGAATTATCGGGCAAAAACAACCGATTACGCAATGCAAATGCCGAGGCACAACTATTGTCGTCGGGTCGGGGGAGGGGGGCAGATGGGACCCGCCCGAGGCTATGAGTCAGGTTTCCGGGTCGTTTTTAAACAGATCGGATTTCAAAGGGCTTTTTAAAAATTGTTAGGCGCATCTTCTTTTTATAGACTTCTTATAGATAAAAAATTCAAAAAAAAATTCGAATTCACGAAAAGGCAAAATCACCGAAAAATGTAAATTTTCAAAAATTGACGAATTCTATTGGCCCTTTAAATTCTGGCGCAAAATTTTGCTTACACTGGAACGGCTTCAATTGGGCATTTTCAATGCATATTCTAAAGGAATTTCGGAAAATACGATTTTTGGGACACGTTTGGCCTTATAAACTGGAAACTACAAACTCTATAGACTAGAAGTGCCTTTGTGACTAAAGAAAACACGGCGTTTTCTACCGTAACAAAGGTTGGGGAATATGTTGCGACAAATTTGCAGCCGCTGGGGAAGGTGATGCCATTATGCTGATTAGTTGCAAGGAGCCGGACATTGGAGAGGAAGAGCAAATAAATATGGGCAACGCATAGGGGAAATTGGGACTTCCAGACATTCGCTAATAGCTTTAATATAAATTTGCCAGAGAGAGAGAGAGAGAGAGAGAGAGAGAGAGAGATATAGAGAGGAAGAGCAAGCGAGAGAAAGAGCGAGAGAGAGAAAGCGAGAGAGCGAGAAAGAGAGAAAGAGAAAGAGAGAGAAAGAGAGAGAAAGAGCAGCGAGTGAGAGCGAGAGAGAGATAGGGAGAGCGAGATTGAGAGAGTGAGAGCGAGTGAGATATATTTTGAGAACTGTTCGAATCAAAAGCTGGCTACCAGCGTTTCAATGTTTAGTCTGGGCTCTTCAATCACTGTTTTTGCATATTTTCATAGTTTATGCCATTCATTCTCCACCTTGGCGGAATTCTAAGCAGCAAAAATGAATCATTGCATTAGCCAGAACCAAGTAATTTATCCAGCATTTTCGGTGTTGCATAAGACAAATAAATAATTAAAAACAGAATCAGAATTCAACGAAAATTAAAAGAGTTTCTGCAAATTTTGATACAAATTTTGATGCATTGAAAACGAGAAGAAATTGGACACGTAGCATCGAACGCAAAGTCATATACCGGGTGTCCCAATAAAAAAGGTCACGCTGGCATTTTGTCATTTCAAATCCGATCGACTTGAAATTTTGAACAGAGCTGCGGAAGGGAATTTAAAATGTTCACAGAAACTTTCACCCCGATCGGTACAGTAGTTTTCGAGTTATAGCAAAAATAAACTTTATTTTACGTTTTTAACCTGGATTTCGCCGGAATTGAGTCTTGGAGTGTATCGCAAAAATGAAGCGCCGACCCTTTTTTAACTCAGAAAATTTTTTATTTCGTAAAATTCGTCTTGGAAATAGGTTGTTTAAGTAACTTGAACAAGGTGTTATCATCCCAGATTTTAAGAAGAATGAGGGATTTAGGGCCAAAGTTGATGTTAATTGATGCAAAGTCCAAAACGATAGCCGAAAAAATGAAGCAAAAGTGTTGAAAAAACAGTATTTTTGCTATAACTCGCAAACTACTGCACCGATCGGGCTGAAAGTTTCTGTGAACATTCTAAATTCCCTTCCGCGGCTCTGTTCCAAATTTCATAACGATCAGATTTGAAATGGCGAAATGCCAGCGTGACCTTTTCTATTGGGACACCCTGTATTTTGTGAGGATGAGCCGTGAGTGTATGTGGCTATTGCCGTACCCGCAGCCCGAATAATCTCGCTACAAAATCTCGTCCTCAGTGAGCCACCATCCATCCGGTCAGCAGGCACACGAATTTTTCTCGCGATCACGATGCGCCTCAAACGAGTCTAGGACCACTTTTTCTTCTGAAGGAGCCTCGTGTGTCGTCGCCAGGGACTGAAAATTTGGATACATTACAGATTGGCCTTAAAGGTACATTCTGCTCTCGTTCTGGAACTTTGGCCGGCGGCGGGAATTTGGCGGCCTGGCGGCCGGGCGCAGGGACCCTTCATAGCCCCCTCTCCCGTCTCCCTTTTCCATCCCTCCCCATGGCCTAGTGGTCTATGGCGCTTACCCCAGGGCGGGTGGTCCGGGTTCGGTTTTGCCCCCACGTTTATCACCTACCGTAACCCTGCGTGCTAAAGTGTTTACCAATATAAGGTCTTATATTTCTCAACGAGAGCGGAATGTCCCTTTAAACGGTCAAAATGGAGAGGGAACTAAAGGTAGCGTGAGAAAGAGAGATACAGACATAGAGAGAGGCAGTGAGAGAGATTCCAGATCGCGAAAGAGAGAGAAAGAGAGTGAGGGAGAGATAGAGAGAGAGAGATAGAGAGAGAGAGAGAGAGAGTGAGTGATAGAGAACGAGAGACGGTGGATGCAGAAACAATCGCCGGGAAAATAGCTTGCACATTTTTCAGAACTCGCTTCCAACATCATCACTGCTAGCTTGCCATCCGAGCCTATTCGGTCAACTAATTGACTAGTCAACTAATTATCCGAAATTAGCGAAATTCACCACATTAACGAGATTAGCATATAAAAAGCAGACTAGACTATTTGCAAACCGGAAGCGACTCGAAATTTTAATGGCTTTTCGTCTCAAAGGCTAGAAATACGTGGTAAGGCCATCTCGTCTCTTCACGTCCACTAACTCTGATGATCGCCCAGCCGCGCTCGCCGCAGCGTTCGACGACGATGCCTCTGATGCTCATCTTCATCGGGTCCCTCGTGCTCATCGCCCCCGCCGGTGCCGTGCCCCAGGAGTATGGTATCAAACAACTGCGTGGTGGCCCCAAAACATCCGGGCTAAGGTCTATGAAACCCGCCCAGCCACAACTTTGCCGCTATACGGCCTTTAATGCGTGGAGGATCGCAAAAATGTTTGCCATGGTCGATTTTTTACTATAAATAAGTTGTTTTCGTAAGTAAAAATTTTTGCAAATTTTTTATAGCAACTATAAGTCTGGGTTTTCTCTCATTAAGGACCATCTTGAGATACTCCAAGCATTGGTAAGACTCCAGATGCCCCCGCCCCCCAGCCGGCCACCAACTTTTATATCTCGGCTCCCTGTTCATCTACAGGTGTGTAAAGCATATCAAAATTTTCGTCTTGCTCTGGCGAGTATTTTGGTATACTTTACACACCTGTAGATGAACTGAGAGCGGAGATACAAAAGTTGGGGGCCGCCTGGGGGGTTTCTGGAGTTCACCCATTTTAGATTATGTAGAAAAATGCCTAGCAATTTTTTGGCGCCTTGAGACGATTGTTTATAGTCATTTGACCAGGGCGAACATTTTGATATACTCCGCGCATTATTAGTCCGTATGGCTGAAAAGTTCCGGCTGTCCTTGGCTCCTACCGAATTGAACTTTGCAGCGGTCCGCCGGCTGCGGACGGCGGTGCGACAGCGGTTCGTTGCAGCTGACGACGGCAAAAGATTTCTTTGCAGTGTGAGCCTGTGCCCTTTGTCTGCTACGCGAGGCACCATCTCGACCAACTTGGGCTGCACACCGAGCTACCGAATGACGGCACGGTATGGTCCACTTTTGGTTAGAGTGCAGTTTAGCCCCCCCCCCCAGGGTGCGTCCGATTGTTGTATCTCGGCCGCTTGTTGGTCTACAGGTATAGAAAGTATACCAAATTGTTCGTCTTAATCTGGCGAGTATTTTGGTATACTTTACTACCAGGTAGTATACGCGAAGCCGAGCTACAAAAGTCGGGCGCCGGCCGTGGGGGGACTTTTCTGGCGGTCCAAGTTGGGCTAGTAATCGAATATAAAGTGCCTTGGCATTGTTTCTCGTAAGTTTTACCTGTATTTAGAATAGAAAAATTTTCAAAAGAACGTTGGAAAATCTTTGAAAGGTTCGAAAATTTGGTCATTTTTGGTCATTTTCGAAAATTAATTTCAAAGGCCGCGTAGCGGTTTTTCAAGCCAGGCAGTTCGTTAGGCAGTTTAGCCGTGTCCGGTAGCGAATTGCGGTACAGTTCTATTTCGCGGGGGAGGGGAAACTGCGGGCGGGGGGGAATTGTTCTTCGTTTTGCTATAACTATTTTATCAAACAACAATACTTTTAGATGAAATTAAAACTCTTAGTATATTTTTTGACGCTCTATCGAATGGCATTAAAGAAGTTTTTGAAAGTTATCGAAAATGTCGAAAACTAGCTTTCGACTCCACGATCCCATGTGGAAACACCGTATAAACCTTGTTTTTGCTATAACTGTTTTATAAAGCAATATTTTTAGATGAAATTAAAACTCTTAGTATATTTTTCGATGCTCAATCGAATGACGGGTTCAAAATACCGAAAAAATTGCGAAAATGCCGAAAACTAACATGCCGGAACCAGTTTCAATAGTTTTTTTTGTTTTTGTTATAACTTTTTTATATCACAATATTTTTAGCTAAAACGAAAACTCTGAGTAAATTTTTTGACGCTCTATCGAATGGCGTTGCAAAATCCCGAGAAAATGGCGAAAAGATGGAAGGTTCCGCAAAGCATATCCCCCCGCGAAATAGAACAGAAACCGAATTGCTATTACAGTGTGAGAAGACGTGCAAGAAATGCGAACCCGAGGCCACCCTGACCCTGGATGAGACCACCGGGCGCTTGATGATCGGCTGCGATCCTCGAGAGTGGTTCTGCAATGAACAGGACACCACCGCTGACTGCATCAAGACCGTCAAGCTCGAGCAGCTCAACAAAAAAGCCGGTAAGGTATTTGGCTATAGTCTAGGAAAATTTAAGTAAAAAATGTATTTCACAAATTTTAATGAAATCTATTTTACAAAATTTAATTAAAAAATGACAAAATTTTCGAGTTTTTCAAGCGTTTTTCTTCTGACGATTTTCATAAAAACCCATTTCAGATAATTGGGTCATTTTCCCGCGCAACTTCTGCAGCCGAATGATGATCGCCAACGGCCTGTGCAAAGACAAGAAGCTGTGCGTTGCACTGGTTTTTTTGGTGCTACCCCTTTAACGAGGGGGTGGGGAGGCAATAGTAATTAACTCCCCCCCGTTAAAGGGGTAGCACACGAAAATTCCATTCGCTTCCTAGGGAACGCCAACTTTGTGTGGTTGGTTTTAGGGTGACGGATATCGAGATTGCGGCTTGGAAGCTCGGCACAAAGTACGTGGTACAATGCGATGCCGGCTTCACCATCCCCGAGTAGGTGCAGAGCGAAAATGCGGTACTCGACGTAAAGCCGGTTCTGGACTGTTCAGGGGGGGGGGAACCAAACTTAGGCTTGACTTAGTTTATGCTTAGGATGGGTTTGGCTTGGTTAGCTTAGACTTGGAGACAAGCTTAGGCCGGCAAAAACCTCCAAAAAAAGATGCCCCCCCCAACATCAATAGCGCACTGCGCACCGCCTGCCCGTGCTGTGACAGGACATTCCCCTCCTTTGCGGCGTGGGGCGCCCCTCGCCCCCTCACCAGGTTGTAGCTGTGGCTGACTGGTATCCATCCGCGCCTCCCGAGCGGGGGGGCCCGGGTTCGACCCCCGGCCGCGGCAAAAATCTTTGCTTTTTTCCAAAAAAACGTCCCTGAACGTGCCCTTTAAATTGGGCCCGTTCCAGGCTGTTGGGCGCCGTCACCGGAAGCGCCGATACAATCCCGTGCGTCCCGAGCCTTCACCAGTTCGCCGGGCTCGGCAATGATGACGCGAAAATATTCGGCAAGGAGGACGTCGCTCCCACAGCGCTCACCGCCGACGGCCAGTGGAACAGCTACAAGGTATTTAGATCGAATCGGTCCCAAAATTTGACAAGAGGCGTATCACAACGTACCACGCCACGGGGTTCTTTCGCATTATCGGGGAACTTTTTTTGTATAAGGTTACCCATGTCTTGTAGCTGAACACAGCAGGTGTTGTAATAGTGTCGTTGGTAAAAAAATAACGATATTTCAACTAGAAGAGGTTAGAGATGTCTTGTAGCTGAACACAGCAGGTGTTGTAATAGCGTCTTTGGTAAAAGATAACGATATTTCAACTAGAAAAACCAACTAAAAAGTTTTGAAAAGAATTTTTTGGCATTTTTACTAACATTTTGTTTAGTTTTCGCGTTTAGGAATAGCAAAAGCGATTTAGAGATCTAAATTAACCACTCGGAATCAGTTTCATGTGAGCAACTTCCGGCCACGGGTCCGACCTGGACCCGCCCGGACCCGGCTGTCCGTGCCCCCTGAAGTTTTCAAAATCTCGAATCGATATTCGATTCCGAGCTGAAACCATTTCCAACCTTTTCAGTGGTGCCCTGCGGCTGGGTCGATGCCGGCGAATTGCGCGCCCCGTCCCCTCGTCGGCTCAAAGTGGGAACATTTCCCCCAAGAAGCATTGTATATTTTGGCCTTAGGTACTACGCCGTGCCCGCCACCAAACAACCTGCGAAATTCTTGTTGCCCAAGTCGTCGATCTACGTGCCCGCCTGCCAATACAGGGGCCATCATTTTGAGAGCAGCGGTTGCGCCCCCCTGGACATTTTCGACAATTCCAAAGTCTACACGGCCTACCGTCTGAAGGTGAGCTTGTGGAGGTGCAATGCTTCGGTTTTACCGGTTGGGGGGGGGGGTGTTTTTTGGTGGGGGGGGGGGTTTTTTTTTTTTTTTTTTTTTTTTTTTTTTTTTTTTTTTTTTTTTTTTTTTTTTTTTTTTTTTTTTTTTTTTTTTTTTTTTTTTTTTTTTTTTTTTTTTTTTTTTTTTTTTTTTTTTTTTTTTTGGGGGGGGGAGGGGTTGGGGGTTTTTTTTTTTTTTTAATTTTTTTTTTAAATTTTTTTTTTTTTTTTTTTTTTTTTTTTTTTTTTTTTTTTTTTTTTTAATTTTTTTTTAAAAAATTTTTTTATCCATTCATGTGCCCTTCCAGTCGAAACCCTACGCCACGTTGCTCAGCGGCGAAGACACGTTGAACATGACGTGGCGCACGTCGGTGGGCAAGGGCAATGCCTTCGCATACCCACGGTGCATCGCCGGCGATAAGCACAAACTCGAGGTCAGCAAGGCGGGGTTGTTTTCGCCCCTCCACCCCGGGGTCGCTATCCAAATTGAAGCCTATCAAGGTCTTTGTCTAACTAGGGAAGTCCAAAATACCCGCCGCACGGTTCGGGCTGAAAATTTGTACACTTATAGAATCGACCACGCTGTTATTCGTCTCGTTTTCCGAATTTGCTACAGAGCCTGAAATTTGATATATTTTAAAGTTTTGGTGTCATTTTTGGGACCCCGGAAAAGGGTTTGTCAGGATATCGAACTTTTTTGTCTGTATTCTTCTAGTTATTTGAAGTAGCCTAACCGATAGAGATTTTTTTCTGATCCGATGGCGATGCTTGTTTTTTGGAAATCTGCCAAAAAGGTCAGAATAATCGAGTCCGAACTTCGGCAATTTTAACTAACGAATCGATTTAAAACTTTCATATCTCAAATTCTAAGGCTCTGTAGCAAACCAGATGGCCTCCCATAGCCGAATACCTTCCTGATGGCTTTAGATACCTCCCCTAGGCGAAATCCCCTTCAAAAACTAAAATAAGGACGGACCGGATACGTGGGAGAAAAAAAAGAAATGAAATGGCTCCCTTGAAAATTTTCATCCACGAAACGCGCGCCACCTGGCTCACTATGTCCAAAATCACCCCAACGTCCGTCCCCCATTCCTTTTGCTAAGGAAAAAACTTTCAAAGTTACTTTAATAATTTAAACTAAAACTTTTTCATAATTTTTTTTATCAGTTTGGGGGTTTCTGATCACGCTCTATCCGAATCCGAAGAGACCTAAGCTCTAGCTCCTTTCCCCTTCGAGTTGAATTCGTCTTCAGACACACACACACACAGACAGACACCTCAAGAAAATTATTATAGTAAATTCGGAAAACGAGGCGATTATCAGCGTGGTCGATTCTATAAGTGTACAAATTTTCAGCCCGATCGGTCTTGCGGGTATTTTGGACCTCCCAACCCCCAAAGTCTTTCACTCGTTCGGCGGATGACTTTGCCCTTTTTTCAGCCGCACCAGATCACCCTGCTTGAGAGCAACATCTTCCTGAACTGTGCGACGAACCCGTACTATAATAATAAGGCGACGACGGCCGAAGAGAAGAAAACCCTCTCAGTCCAGGTGGAGCCGTGCAAGAAGCCCGACGATGCCGACACGGTGCGCAATGCCGAGCATATTTTCTCCGGAAAACGCCGGGCGGGGCCCATTCAACTCTTTATTCCACGCATTGCCTTTCCAGCAGTTCTGCATCGACGTGTCCGGCTTTGATGAAAAGGGGTTCGAGGCTACGATCCTCCGTGAAAATAAAAAGGACGAAAAGCCGCCTGCCGAAGACGAGTCGCTCGTCATCCCAGTTTCCTCGCTTGCCGCTGTTGTCGTAGGTCAGCGACTCGCCCGCGCGTCCCAAAATGGTTCTTTCGGATTCGCGGGGGGGGGACCAATTTTTTTCGGCACAAGTCTAAATTTTTTATGAATAGTGGATGCGTTTCTAAATTATTTTGAACTATTTCTAAGCATGGAAAGTACACAAAAAATTGAACTAACAAATTCAATTTTAGGTCGCAAAAGCCTGTAGAACCTTTAGGATGCGCGGGGGGAGGGGACCAAAGTTGACTTTTTCAAACATTTTTCTAACTTTTTTCGGAAGTTTTTCTGCTTTAAATATAGTTAAAATTTACTAAAAACAGTGTAAAGACACTTTATATTTGATTACTAGGTCAACCGGGACGGCGGTCCTTTTTAGTTTTAAAAAATTTAAGTTTTTGATTTCGCAAATTCGAAAAGTTTTACTTTTTTTGGTGAATCTTCATGCATTATTTCTTCATTACCAGCACCCAAAAATTTTGAAATAAAAATTAGCTGCCGGTCCCCAGATAAACGGGATTGACCGACCAGACCGATTGATCAACCTCTTGAATTCGTTCCAGGTGGCGCCGTTGCCCTCATCGCTCTGGTGGTCTTCAAAAGGCGCCTAATTGTGGCTAGGTATGGTTTTGTGACAGGCCGCCCCACATTATCTAAAATGTCGTGGCTGCTATGAAAATTCCAAAAAAAAACAACACATTTTCCAGGGCGAAAGGTCCGGGTTGAGCAGCTAAAAGTACATTTTAATAGAACTTTTTTGAATAAAAATAAAAGTTGATTAAGAAGTGCCCATGGACAGCTAAATTTTAATGCAGCGTGTTCCCCGTATTTTATTTGGGCTTAAAGGGATACCCAACCTTTTCGGGGCTCAAAAAGCAAAAACCATGACGCGGGCGGGGGTCGAACCCGGGACCCCCGCTTTCAAGACCTGGATGCTATCCATTAGGCCATAGTGGAAAGCCATTGGTCGAGATTTTCTGGCCACAAGGGGGAAAGGAGTCCGATTTCTGTGCGGCACTGGGCATCCATTACCGCACCAAATTCGCGCGTCATTTGTACTCCCCGGAATACATAACTATATATTTGCCGCCAAAACATTGGGTATCCCTTTAAGCAGTTTACCCCCCCACCCCCAGCCGGCACCCAACTACCGTATCTCGGCTCCCTGTTCATCTACAGGTGTGTAAAGTATACCAAAATGTTCGTCTTGCTCTGGCGTGTATTTTGGTATACTTTACCCACCTATAGATAAACAGGGAGCCGAGATACAAAAGTTGGAGGCCGGCTGGGGGGTAAACTGCATTCTAACCTTTATTTGATTTTTCCACCAATTTTGGGCCGCCGTTGACTCGGTGACCCCAGAACTTCTACGTGTAAGCTTTGCAGGAAGGCTGAAGCCGTGGATCGCACCGAGTCCGGCGACTACGCGGCGGGTGGCGCGCTCGAATTCAACGCTGGCTGGCATGATGGATGGGCAGATCCACTGGTCAGGCAAAAACCCGAAAAATCATACCCCTTAGGGGCTCTACGAATTCAAGCAGTGAAAGTTAAAAAGG
The DNA here is from genome assembly GCA_958295435.1 of Mesorhabditis spiculigera. Classification (NCBI taxonomy): domain Eukaryota; kingdom Metazoa; phylum Nematoda; class Chromadorea; order Rhabditida; family Rhabditidae; genus Mesorhabditis; species Mesorhabditis spiculigera. The sequence continues at coordinate 1,771,078 of CATQJA010002652.1, forward strand.
TTCGATAGCGTATCTTAATCCGCAGAAAATGCGCTTTCGAATAAGATACTCCTTGAGTTCAGACACTGCTTAATTGCAGGCAGACGATCACGAGGAGCGAATGTCCAACTACAACAAGCCGATCCGCCGCATTAACCGCTTCCTGATGCAGACCAAATCGGACAAGGATGTTCCGGAAACGGCCGAGGTGGAACTGCCGCCAGGACTACTAGCCCCCGTGCCGTCCCCAGCGACCGCCACCGATGCCACTGCGACACAATCATCGTCGGCTAACGTCTGAACAGCCCATCCCCCCCCCCCCCCCCCACCCCGCAAAAATCCGTTTTGCTCCCCCTACTCGATCGCTGTCCATTGGCCCCAATTTTCCTTGCACATACCAGATAGTCTCGTGCTCGTCGCACTAGATGCTCGTGCTCAACATGTCCCCCCATATCCCATTTCCGAATAAACGTCGATGCAAACCCAAATGCTTTATTGACACAATCGGTTGGCAGGCAGTCACCTGATATAGAAAATCGCTTGATCGGTTATTTTGCACGCGAGGCGTTGGGAGGCTCATTTCGAATTTTACCACGCTCCCGGCCGGGGGCCTATGCCATTTTTTGGGTTCCTTTTAGCTCTTCGCCCGAATCATGGAAAGCCCGGCTACGGTTTACTTTACCCCCCCCAGCCAGAAGTTTTCGGCTATAATTTTTGATTTTACATTCTTGTAGGCTCAAATCAAAACTCTTAGTATATTTTTCGACGCTCTTTTGAATGGCGTTGAAAAAATCCCGACAAAATAAGCGAAAATACCGACAACTTTGAGACACTTCGGCTGTGGGGGGTAAAGTAAACTCTTACCGAAAGCCCACCTTATAAAAATACCCGCGCGAAGGCTAGGGGTGAAATAAAAAAGGTATGGCCAAAAACTCTCGGCTGGGGGGTAAAGTAAACCATAGCCATAATTTGCAACAAAATCCGGGTTTACAGGCCGCAAAGATCGATTTGAATCCAGCTTGAATGCATTCATGAAATGCACCGGAAACGGGCCCTAATTTGCCTCGGAAGCTGTCGGAAAAGCAAATCGAATCGAGCCTCACTTATATCAACTCGCCACGTTTCTGATGTTCGGCCACCGACTCGTCCACGGCCTCTTCGTGGTCTGGCTGCTCTGCGGCGTGTTCCAGCCCGTCTCCGTGTCCCCGCCGTCTTTCCGCTCTTTGGCGGCTACTGCATCTCGCGCAACGTACGTTTGCTGCTTCCTTAGTTTTGACCAGGATTGATCGCCATCGGCATCTAAATCCTGGCCCCGGTTAGAGTGCAGTTTACCCCCCCGCCCCCCATGCCGTTTTGCCAAAATTTGATATACAGGGTGTGGAAAAAGTTTTGGGTGGCTCGGTTTTATCTCGAAAAATTGCCGTTCTGGGCGATAAAGCGATATTTTTTGTAGTGTCAACGTAGATTTGGAAGTGCTCTATCCGATTCTGGGAAGCATAAGGGTTTCAAAATTAGTTGCCACATGATAACCGTCGTGGAAACACGACCGCCCTAAAAAAGGTACCTTCGTTGCTGCTAGGAAATAGTGACCATAACTCTTCGGATCCTATCACCAGGCTTTCCCCGTCTGGGCTCATGTTGGACTAAGAATAAGCATTATCCTATACCAATACTATATTCGTTTTGACGAGCTTTGCGAAATCCTGGGCGGAATTAATGCGAAAATCAGCACCGTGCCGCGGTTTCCGACCATTTTGGCGTTTTGTGAAGCTCAACTTGGAGTTGTTTTGCTGTCTGCATCGAATGTTTGATCGCGAAACATCCTTATTTACAATAATCATATGCATAAACTATCATTAATGTGGTGCTTCACGATTTAACGGCTGTAAACCCCCCAGCTTCGCAGCTGTTTCCCACACAGCTAGGGAAATTGGTCAGAAATAAGAGCGCGAGAACTCTCTGAATTGAAATCCCGAGACTTTGTAATTTTATGGGGTGTTGGCGGATAGGATTGGCAACATCTTGACCAAATCGCGTGAATTTTGGTTCAGAATCGTGCACAGGGCATACCGTAGGAGCAGCAAAAGCGTTGCGTGCCGACGGCGATTTTAGCGCGACGCTTTTAGTGCATGACTTTAGAAAATTGAATAGATTTTGTTGAGCTTTTGGTGCCCAGTGCTTCTAAAATCGCCATTTTTTAGTATCCCATTCAAAAAACCGAGGGTGGTACGCGCAATTTGAGAAAACATAGCTAATTATGCCACCCAAAACTTTCTCCGCACCCTGTATGTAAAAAACTCTTAAAAATTATCAACATTTTTCGATTTACCCCCCCCCCAGCCGGCCCCCACCTACCGTATCTCAGCTCCCTGTTCATCTACAGGTGTGTAAAGTATACCAAAATACTCGCCAGAGCAGTACGAACATTTTGGTATACTTTAGACACCTGTAGATGAACAGGGAGGTGAGATACGGTAGGTGGGGGGTTGGCTGGGGGAGGGTAAACCGCACTTAAAGCGGCTCTGGCAGCACACCGATTACGGCATTTTGGGGACCGGGCAGAGACGCAGAGTTCTGTCTGCGCCTCGCCTCTGGGCGCGCTCTTTCTCTCCCTGCCGCGACGCACCCGACCGCGACGCTTCCACGAATCGTGGAAGAAGGGGCCTGCTGCCAGAGCCCCTTTAAGCCATGCCACTTTTTGTTTTTCCACCTTTACTTACCAGGTGGTAACTTATAATTTTTTAGCATTTGCTAGAAACCTCTAAACAAATATTTTTAAAATCTTACCCTTTCCTTTGCTTTTCAACCATCCACCCCCGCGGATTCTTCCCCCCGAATAGCCAAGAACCGGAAAAACTTGCGACAAGCACTTTTCTTGAGATACGCGCTTTGCTGCATTGCCATTTCCAATTTCAGGTCTGACCGCTATACTGCCACGGGATCCAATGCACCCCAGAAGAACATCGTCAGCCAGGCTGACGACTACTCGGCGAACCGTTCGATGCGTGCCAAGCGGGCTGTAAGACTGATGTTCACGGTGCACTTACCTTGTGATTTAGTGTCTCGCTAAGGAACCGTTTGCCTGCGTGGCGAAGAGCATAATCGATGGCCTTCCCGCTGGTGCGGCGAGCAAGAAGAGCAGCATCTCAGACGAAGGGGTGGGTTGCTTTCAAAATGTCGAAAAGCATAACGTCGAAATTCTCAATGTCTATCTTTCTGCATGTTCAAATTTCATAATGTTGTACTTGAGAATTTCGAAATGCAAAAGCCAGCCAATTCCTACGCAATAAGATTTCGACATTCTAAATTTTGGCGTTATGAAGAAATTTTGATATTATAAAATTTCGACATTGTGAATTTCCACATTATGATAGTACCAGTGGAAAATGTCCGCTTCGCGGCCCTTTTCCACTGGCCCCCGTCTAGGAACCATATATTCCCCTTCCGTTTTCCAAGCCTGCGGCGCAAGAGCCTGACTCTAGGGACCATTCTCTGGCCTGCGGCGCTAGCTTCTGGTTTTTCTCCCGCATTTGGCCTGCGGCGCTAAAGCCTGGGCCAAGGACCGTTGCTTTGGCCTTTGGCGCTAGAGCGAGGGGCTGGCCTAAATTTCGGATACCGAAAGCCTCGAAATATGTTGTGTTGTTGAACTATCAAAAAGCAAAAAGGTAAATTTGCCGAGGATCCGAACCCTCGCCTATGCGCATGGTGGACCGGGCGTCTAGCCAATATACCAAAGACGGCATGGGGAAGGGTGGCGGGAAAGGCCTCTTCTGTGCTGGGGGCGCACTGCCTGTCAGGGCGCGCATGGGGGTGGGGGAGGGCGTGGCCTAGTGGTCTAAGGCGCCGGTCGCAACTCCAGGCAGAGGGTGCTGGTTCGGTTCCTCTGACCGACAGAAGCCCGTTAGGGTTTTGCACTTTTTTGCAAAAGGTACAGAAGGGGATCCAAAACCGATCTAAAGGGAAGCCCAAGCGGAAAATAAAAATTTTTGCTATTTCCCGGGCTCTAAAAGAAGAAATTGTCTCAGATGGTGCCGATTCGCTCAATAAAGGAATATCATAATAACACAGACATGCACTGCCCAAATTAGCCACAATTCAATGATTTCTAGCCCCTTCATCCGTACAAAGCTGAAAACTTTGACTAGCTTCAGTTGTTCAATTATTAGGGTCTCTCATTCCGCACCTTTTTTTACTTCCCAGGACCGCAGAAGTACCCATTTTGACAGTGCCGATTCTTTTGCGATGAATATCGGTGAAAAAACTCGGAAGAATGCGGCTAAACGCAAAGAAAAACGCGGCGCACAAAGCTCGTATTTGCGCAATTTTTCCGGCTTAAATCCTAGATAAATCCTTATTTTCACGCTAAATCACCCTTAAAACCCCTCCCATAATGTGGGCAAGAGTCTTCTCTTTATTTCGTATCGGTGGACTCCCCACAACAACGTCGTTTTCAAAAGTTATAGGCATTTGAAGTTGAAAATTTGTGAGTTTTTTTTGGCCCCTTTCTTTGCCTCTCTCTCGAAAAATCATGGATCGGTAGGCAAGCATAGTGTGCGCGCGGGCATAGGAACGCTACGGAGCGCCCCCACCTCTCATGAGCGCATTTCTTAATATCTGACAGCCAGTGGGCGTGGTTAACCCGGGAGAGAAGCTTCCTGGTAACTTTACAAAATCGCTTTTTTTAGTCTGAATGCGCCGATAATTTGTAAAACTAATAAGATGCGCGTGATCCCCACTATCGAATACATCAGTGGTCCAAATTACAGACCGAAATTCCATCAGGGCTTCGAGTTATGGCCTGGACACCACTGCTCGTAGCCCATTTTGTTAAGGATTTTCACCATTTTGTTTGTAAAATCGTTAAATAAAGGAATTTCGAAAAACGAAAAAATGCGTGTCTGGCAAATGTGTTTCTCCACCTCCATGCCAAAAATCAGCGCGAAATTCGGCCTGACGGCCGAGAAATCGGCTGCACAGAAAACAGACATACTTTTCTCGCTTATAGGATAGGAAATACGCCGGGTTCGATTTCAGCTTTCGGCGGTATTAATCACTCATTGTCTAGTGCGAGCATTGCCCCATGGAGGAGTGCCAACTGATCGCCGGATCATTGATCGATGATGGCCAGCTCGTGCTAATCACCAAGCCGAACATGCGCGCCGTGGCCAAATGTACCCCGAAGGATGATACTTGCGTAAGCTCGGCTTACCCGTTCCTTAGTCGTTTATTTAGGGCAATACCGACTCTGCCACTTGCCTGAAGCCCGTCTCGTTCGTTACAGCTGGCCATGGTATCCGATGTATTGAGACGAAAGTTACGCCCTTTTGCAGAGCATTCGGAGCTGTTCCCGTTCAACCTGTGCACGCGAAAGATGCTCGTCGACGGCACTTGTCCAAAAGATCTACTGTGAGCAAACGAGCATGTGGCTAAAGTCTAGTTGACCCTGCCCCCCTCAGCCAGTATTTGCCCCCAAGTTGTTGAATTAATGCCTGGAATTCCAGATACCCCCCCACCCCAGTCGGCCCCAACTTTTTTATCTCGGCTCCCTGTTCATCTAAAATACAGGTGTACCAAATACCATTTATACCCAATGTAATGTATACCAAAATGCTCGCCAGAGCAAGACGAACATTTTGGTATACTTTAGACGCCTGTAGATGAACAGGGAGCCGAGATACAACAGTTGGGCCGGCTGGGGGGGTATCTGGAGTCTTACCAATGCCTGGAGCATCTCAAGATGGTCCGCTCGTCAAACACTCTATTTCAACATCCCTTTTTTTTGAAGAAAAATAACAAACACAAATTTTAGAAGCAATTTATTGCGAACTGTAGTCTTGTGGGGACAGGGCGACCACAGCATTCCGCCCTTTACCAGTTGTGTTCGTTTGACCGGGACAGGATGGCAGGCATACAGGGGAAGGGAGAATCTGCGCTCTGGCCCCGCCCCCTGTTCTCTTCCCCCGTGGCCTATAGCCTAGTCTCACTCTTTCGCCGCCTATTCCGCGCCCCACCCCTCCCCTGTGTGTCTGCGCCCCGTCGTCTGGCGCACTATCCGCCAGCCTACTCACGAACACCGCGGAATCATGTGCGACGGGGCGCCCCTTTCGACGCTTACGACAGGGAAGGATGGCCGTCGGCCCAATACAAACTAATCTTTATTTCAGCTCTATTTATTTTTCCTTCTCCATTTCTTTGAAAAAAAGTATGTGGAAATCGAGTATTTGACGGGAGGAAGATTTTGAGGTACTTCGCGCATTAATGGGATGACTTGGGGGCAAATACTAGCTGGGGAATAGACTCTTACCTAGACCAATCTTTTTTTTTCAGAAGCCGATCACCGTACGTCGCCGATAAAATCGTCATTACACTCGACTACCACGTCCAATGCGAGCCCGGCTTCATGGTCCCAACGTGGGTGCCTCCCCCATTCGACCTCTCGACAACGATAGGCTCATCGCTCCGCGAAAGCGGATCTACTCTCCAAAGCGGCGTTTTGGTGTAATTCGGCAAAAAAAATTTCATTTGAGGATCGCCAGCGACATCGGCTGTGTCCCAAGTTTGCACCAGGCCGCCGGTCTATCTCCGGATGACCCAGAAGTGTTCCCTGATGATGTCAAGGATTTGGAAAAGATCCAGGTATTTACACATTTGCAGCGCGAAAAATTCCTTTAGTTTTGTGCGAAGTTAACGCAGCTTCCCAACCCGCTCAACTGCGTGCCGCGTCCGCTGAAGGGTTTCACGTAAGGGACACATCGAACATAGTCGAACGTTTATCAGGGAAAAACTAACTTTCCATATGCAGCCTGGGTCCTTTCGCATTATCGGGGGAGGGGCAAATTGTTTCTTAGGAGCTGATTTTTTAAATATAAGTAGCGAAAGCGTTTCTAAATGCTTTTTTACTAGCTTTAGCCGTGAAAACTTTACAAAAAAGTTATTGAAAATGCGAAAATATCGATTCCTCGACTAAGAATGGTTTTTAACTTTAATTTTTTACCAAAAACATTATAAAACGCTAGCTAACAAGTTACTAGACATTTCTAGGCTTATCTAACCCCCCCTTTTACGCGAAAGGACCCAATTTTGTTTGGCCGTGCCATCTGAAAATATGCCATGGAAATTGCCTCTAATTCTTACCTCCTCTCTAACACCGCAAATATCTAATTCGAACCAACGAACCAGAACCGTGTGACCAGTCTTTTTTTCAGTCTGGCCGCCGGGCTGCCCAAGAGCGTCGCCCCTGCTGCCGAGACCCCGTGCCTCTACCCCGGCCGAGGAGCCAAGAAGGCGGAGGATTGTGTCCTCATGGACCTACTTATCCCACCTACTGACACTCAAAAGGAACCATTAATAATACCTGGTGATCGAAACGGGGTACGCGTGTCTTTTTGCATCGAACCGTTTTTTTTAAGATCGGCCCGTACGCCACGCTGCAGTCGACCACCGACAACTTGGCGCGGAAATGGACGCCGTGGGAGGAGCCGCATCGAATGTTCCCTCGTTGCATCGACATCAGCGACGTTGTGGGGCTGACGGTAGGATCGGCTTTCCCGAGTTATTTTTTCTGGGTTGCAGCAGCCGCACGTCGATGAAGTCCAGAACGACTTCTTCTTGAACTGCGAAACAAATCCCTACTACCAGAGGGCCGTGACGACGCGTAACGCGGCGCAGATGGCCGCCCTCAAGATTGAACCCACCAAGTGTGACACGATGCGAAGTAGCCGTAGGGTGCGTATCAACCGGTTGGCGTACACGATTTTTAAAATCAAGATTTCGAAACCCGCCATTTCAAAAAAATCACCATTTCGAAAAAACACCATTTAGAAAACATTATTTCGGAAACTCACGGTGTCGAAAAGTTACAAACAAAACTCACAGTAGATTTTTCGACGCTCTATCGAATGGTACTAAAGAACTTTGAAAGAATATCCAAAATCTGGAAAAATTGCACTAAAAATCCCCCCACCTCCGCTGAATTGCCAATACCTTCAATTGTACCAAAAGCCCTTTCAGCTTTTCTGTCGCTGGCTCGATTTCGCCAGCACGACTGCGGTTCCGGCTGAGGAGAGTCCGGACCTCGCCCGCCAAATCTTTGCCTACCCACTCTGGATCATCTACGATGCTGTACTCCTTGCCGCCGGTCGGTGACCCCTGTTCCGGTTAAAGTTTAGATCCCCCAAGCCACAACTTTTCAGCCATACGTCCTAAGAAAGTCCTAAAAATTACTATTACTAAAAGTTGTTTTCTTACGCCAAAAAATGTTAGAAAATGTTTTATAACAATTTTAAGTCTGGATTTTCTCTAATTAATTATTCCTGGTCCAAAGTGAGTTTTCGTATCTCGACGGCCGCTACGCGCGCCTCGGGCGCCCCGATTTCGAAACCCTGTAGGAGCTCGCGCCCATCCGAAGCGACTAGGCCCCGGCGTGGCACGATGCCTTATTTTTAGGCTCAGATAGATTGTGTAGTGTCAAGCCAAACCCTTATCGAATACTTATCCGTCTTTTGCAACACCTAAAACTGACTTTCCGGGGGCGAGAACATGGTATATAAGGGCGGTTTGAAGCCTAACTTTGAAGCGGTATATCTCGTTCCAGAAGTGTTTCCCAATCGTTTTTTCAACTGATCCTCAACCAGCTCGACCTGCTGAGCATTTTGACATATAAAAATCGAAAATCCGTTTAGTGACCATATAACGCAATTTAGCCGGGGGTTCTTAGACTCTGACCCCTAATTCTGCTCGAATTGCCTTATCCCCGACGGTTTTCAGTGGTGTTCGTCTTCATCTTCTACAGCGTGCACGGTTGCCGCCAATGGCGCAAAATTGTTGTCGAAAATCGCAATTGGCGACGAGTGGGTGTAAACTGCTCTGACAGATCTCGAACGGGGCTGTGGCTCACAAGGAGTCGCTTTCAGGTGCTTTTGGAGTTTCTGGACGGGACCTAGCTAGTTCGATAGAGAAAAAATTCTGAACACCATACCATTTTCAAAAAGTGCTGATCGATAAAGGAATTTTAGAAAATTTAATTTAAAGTTCGCGCTTTTTTTCTAGTTTTCAGGGCTGGCAAGGCGCCATTCATAACCTTCCGCCAAGACCTCCATCATGGGTTGCATTGGCGTATTGGTAGCGCGCTTGCCTACCAACTTTTTCAAATTTTTTTGCCTCGGATTCGCATCTTCGCGCGGGTTAACCTTTTGCTTTTTGTTTCTTGAACCCGTTATCGGTGCATAAAATTTTAATTAGCAAAAAAGCAAAGAGCTAACGATAAATAAGAATCGAACTTGTGGCAAAAGGCCAAAAAAAAACTTCGTAGGCCAACGCACTAGCCACTTGGCCATGCCTTGGACGGGATCCATGACGCGTGAAGTCCCCATGTGGCAGGGGTGGTCGACCGCGGCAAATCACCTCAAATCACCACAAGGGTCCGGATACCGGGAACCTTTTTAATTAAATCAAACCAGGGTTGAAAAGCCGCTTCGCGACTTTTCAACCCTGGCCCCGTATTGGACCAATGAAAGTTTATACTTTGCATAATTCGGCCCGCCCCACGCTGAAAAAAGTGAAAAATGGCGCTCTCTACTCCTTTATATAGGCTACCCCCACTTCCGGAGTATGCTAATTTTTCCTAACAAAGAGGCTCTCGGATTTTTCAACGAAAACTAAAATTTAATGTCGAAAATAAGAGATTTTGATATATCTGATATGCGTGCAGTCATCTCCAGACCATTACGCGCCTAATGACGTATCAAACATGCCTCTAATTATTCTCGTTCTTGAGATACGACTGGAACAACCTGACGGAAGTTGCATGCAAAGTGTTACGGACACACACACACACAGACTATTTTTTTATATATAGTAGGATTTTCTAAAACACCTTTATCGATCAGCACTTTTTGAAAACGGGATGTTGCTCAGAATTTTTTTCTCTAGCGAACTAGCTAGGTCCCGTCCCGAAACTCCAAAAGCACCTGAAAACGACCCCTTGTCAGTTGACCCCCCGCAGCCACGGGTCGGGATCCGCACAGACGACCGCTCCGGTATTGCTATGGCGCGCCCTTTCCACCGTAACCCCCGGAGCCGCTCCTCCGCCCCTCTCGCGTTTTCCAGCCAACTTTCCCCTAACCTAATAGTGAAAAAGAGAATAATAGAGTGGAATAATAATAATAATGATTATTAGAAGGGGTTTTATTGAAATCGCCGTAAAGGGAAACCAGTCTTGAGGTTTTTTGCGGTCGTTCCAGCTAAATGTACGTTTTTTCAACATTCTATCTCAAATTGTCGATAACGCTGTAGGCAATGCGAAGATGTCGATGGAGCCCTAAACTGAAAAGTTAACAGTGCGTGATAACATCCGTGATAGGTTACTCAATGACGTCATGCAGCAGTATCGATGGCGTGTGCTGCGTTTTTCAGCTAGGACTCTGCGATGGTTTAGGGCGTAGCAGCTGCATCATCGATGATCGCACTGTTACTTTACAATAGCAGAACAGCATGAAAAGATATACGAGTTCGCCCTGATGATAGCATGCTGGGTGAAAATCGTTAGAATATTCCAAGGCGGGCGTTCAATCGGTTCGGTTGCTGACGCTTCCAAGTCTGAGCTTCATACCCAAATCCTTACACAGCCAGCAAAGAAATCTACCTCGTTGAATTCAGAAAGAAAAACCTCGCAGAAAACCCCCGCGTATCTTTAATACGATTACAAAGCTAGGTCAAAGATATAACTATTCACGAAGACAAATCATCAATCGATTTAACTTTCCAGTTTCCGGCTCCATCGACATCTTCCTCCTTCCAAAAGCGTTATCGACAATTTTAATTTAACTAACTTACTATCGATAGAAAAAGAAGCAGCCTGTTGAACCCTAGGCGCGAAGATTGTGATGAAACGACGTACTTTTAGCTGGAACGACTGCAAAAAACCGCAAGGCTGGCTTCCCTTTACAGCGATTTCAATAAAACCCCTTCTAATAATCATTATTATTATTATTCCACTCTATTATTCTCTTTTTCACTATTAGGTTAGGGGAAAGTTGGCTGGAAAACGCGAGAGGGGCGGAGGAGCGGCTCCAGGGGTTACGGTGGAAAGGGCGCGCCATAGCAATACCGGAGCGGTCGTCTGTGCGGATCCCGACCCGTCCGCAGCCGACCCCCACCTACCGTATCTGGGCTCCCTGTTCACCCTACAGGTCTGTAAAGTATACCAAAATGTTCGTATTGCTCTGGCGAGTATTTTCGGATACTTCACACACCTGTAGATAAACAGGGAGCCGAGATACAAAGTTGGGTGCCGGCTGGGGGGGGGGAGGGTAAACTGGGTTCTGTTTAGAAATAGAACAGTACCGTAAAATGAACTCTTACCCTCGAACGGTTTAGCTCAACGACCCGAGGCTGAAGCCCGGGACGCCTGAAGCGCTTGCGGCCATGGACAAGTTTGTGAAGGATGCGTGTGAGGTGAGTGTGGAGTTTTCGGTGCTGGGCTTTTAGTGGGGGGCCAATTTTTCGGTATATGTACAGGGTGTCCCAAAAAACCCTACCCCTCCTAGCGACTCGGAGAAGTGTCCGATTTTGACGATTTAGATATCTACCGAACGCTCTCGGAAAGGCGAGAAAACAGGCACTTTTCGTTTCTCAATATGGGCATTTTTATTCACTGAACTTAGGGCCATCCTACTATATATAAAAAAATAGTGTTTGTGTGTGTGTGTGTATATTTGCATGCACTTCCGTTAGGATGTTCCGCTCCTACAGCCTCGGGGAAGGGTTTTTTGAATAGGGAAGAAACGACAATAAGTTTAGAATGGTCCGGAATCGACTGCACACACATAAAAATTTTGAAAAATTGCGGTTTTCGCTATTAAAAATAGGTTTTTGTAAAAGCCTGTTTGTTAGGGGAAATTAGCATGCGCCGGAAGTAGGAAGAGCCTATATAAAGGGACAGAGAAGCCGTTTTTCACTTTTTTTTCTTGCTAGAATTCAGGAAGAAACATGTAAATTCAGGACTTTCACAGGTTCTGGACGGGGCCAGGGTTGAAAAGCCGCGAAGCGGTTTTTCAACGCTGGTAATCCAAGTAAACTGCAAATTTTATGCAAAATCCGCATGTGAATTGCTTGCTCAGTTAACAGGACAATGCGGATTTGCGCTTTTTCAGAAATTTTGAATATCGGTTAAATTTACAGAATCTCGAATTACAAAATCTCGAATGATTAGAATCGCGAATGATCAGAATCGCGAATTTACAAAATCTCGAATGACAGAATCCCGAATGGTCAACATCACGAAGGAACAAATTTCGAATGCCAGGATTCCCACGGATATCCTAACGTAGTTTCGTCTGGCTCGATCCAGCATCGATTTTTTTTGTATTAGATAGAACCGAGTAGGCTATGGGTATGCCCTGGCGAGGGATCGTCCTTTTTGAGCATCATACTTTACAAATCCTACTATCCACTATATATAAAAATAGCGTCTGTGTGGGGTGGGGTTAGACGGGGCCAGGGTGAAAAAGTCGCGAAACGGCTTTTCAACCCTGGTGATTATGATGAACATTAGCGTTAAGTACTCTCGGTTCTGGGTACTCCACTTACTTTGGTTTCATCTACTAGGCCGTTAGTGGAAATTTTGATCCAAAGTGTGTTCTGCTGGATCAAAATTGGTTCATTGGAGATTCTGTAAATTCGAGATTCCAATCATTCGAGATTTTGTAATTCGAGATTCTGATCGGAAAGCGAATATCGAGCGAGGACAAATAAATTTTGTAAAACCAAAAGCGCTTGTTTTCACGCCGTTAGAAGGGCTTTCGAATAACGTAAAAATCAGCCCGATCTGAGCTTTCTCTGGACCGCTAGAGGGGTCGATTTTTTTGGGACAACCTGTTGGCTACGCGGAGGCGAACTTTTACGCGGGGCGTGGGGGGGGGGGGCAATTTTTATTATTTCGCCGGTTCTGTTCTATTTCGCGTGGGGGAAAAAACTGTGCGGGGGGGGGGGGAATTTTCTTCGTTTTTCTTATAACTCTTTTATATGATGCTATTTTGAATTGCAATTAAAACTCTTAGTATATTTTTTGACGCTCTATCGAATGGCATTAAAGAAATTTTTGAAAGTTATCGAAAATGTCGAAAAATAGCTTTCGACGCCACGATCCCATGTGGAAACACCGAATAAACCTTGTTTTTGCTATAACTATTTTATAAAACAATATTTTTAGATGAAATTAAAACTCTTGGTATATTTTTTGATGCTCTATCGAATGACGGGTTCAAAATATCGTAAAACTGGCGAAAATGCCGAAAACTAACATTCCGGAACCAGTTTCAATATTTTTTTGTTTTTTTTTTCTATAACTTTTTTATATTACAATATTTTTAGCTAAAACAAAAACTCTTAGTATAATTTTTGATGCTCTATCGAATGGTGTTGCAAAAATCTCGAGAAAATAGCGAAAAGATGGAAGGTTCCGCGAAGCATATTTCCCCCCCCCCCCGCACAGTTTTTTCCCCCACGCCAAATAGAACAGAACCATTTCGCCTATACCACCGACGTGCTAATAATATAGTGTGTATTCTCATAGTAGTTTTAATAGTTTCTGAGCGCTAGCCAGTTATCAAAAAATCACCTAAAACTTTTGAAAATTTGAAAATTCCGGCTTTTTCGGCACTGATGCCCATTCACGCACCCCTTTGTAGCTCGGGCCCTACGGCGTCATCCGCCAGTATAACAACAAATGCGACTTCGATCCACAACTGGAAGCCACCGAATTCGCCAAGCATCCCGAGAAGAACCGTAACCTGGTGCGTCGACACTGACAAGGAACCCCCCACCAGCTACAAGTTCGACTTTGGTTAGTGGGATATTTCATCTTGTGCCGTTTTTACGCTGATTCCGTATATGCGGCTCATTTTTGCCAGGCCCCTTTAGTTTTCGCGTTATGCTCCTTTTGATCATAAACTGAATAGTTTTGGGCCAAAAACGGAGCGCTGAGCTTCAAAAATGCCTAGAAGCCTCAAAAGTTTGGTCAGCTGACAAGGGTAGCTCTTAAAGTCTCGGTGGGATTTCAAAACGAGCCTGAGCAGATCTTACGCAGAATTTTTGCTGATTCCGAATATGTTTTCAAAAACAGCGAAATAGCTCGGATTCAAACGTTATAACGTTTTTAACTCTCATTTAAGCAAAAATACAAATAGAGCCAAAAACAGAAGTGTCAAAACGATACAGCCACACTTTACATATCATTAGCATCAGGTTTAAGCTTGCAAACTACATGCTAATTGCTAAGACGAATTTCAAGTCTATGCAGATTGGCATCATGTGGCTCTATCATTTTGACACTTCTGTTTTTGGCTCTATTTGTTCTTTTCCTTATAAAAATCGCGTGCTCTATTCTTGAAAAACTTCAACTAGATGGAAAAATGCGCCTTTTCGAGCGCTACAAGACCTGCTAGTTAGCTTGGCGTCAAACTCAACGAGGGTCGATATAATAGCGTTCAAAGAGGTGGCTCTAGCGTTTTGACACACACTGTATTCCAAATCAGCAAAAAATTCTGCGTAAGATGTGCTAGGTCCCGTTTTCAAACCCACCGAGACCTTAAGAGGTTCCCTTGTGTGAAATGCTTGCCACTCTGCGTAGAGCTTTTTTATCAAAATCGTATCCTACTATATATAAAAAAATAGTGTCTGTGTGTGTGTGTGTCTGTGTGTGCCACTTTGCATCGACTTCCGGATGTCTGTCCGGAGGTCAATTCGATAGGGGATGAATTTTAAGGCAAGTGTGATACGTCATTAGATGCGTAATGGCCTGGAGATGACTGCACGCATATCAGATTTAACAAAATCACCTATTTTCGACATTAAATTTAGGTTTTTGTAAAAACCTCTGTTAGGATAATTAGCATAGACCGGAAGTGGGCCGTCGCCTATATAAAGAGGCAGAAAGGGTTATTTTTCATTTTTTTTTGTCTACTGAATGGAGGACAATTATGCAAAGGGCAGAATAGTATAGGCTCCGAGACGGGGCCAGGGTTGAAAAGTCGCGAAGCGGCTTTTCAACCCTGGTTTTTTTTAATTAGCAAGCTATCCCAAGTCAAAATTTCAAAACTTGCTTTCGTCCGAATTTTAAATGTGGAGGTTGTTCTTGCTCTCTGGGATAAACGCAAAGGGGTAGCAAAGGTTCAGACAATGATTATTCACTCCTTCCCGAACTTACTTATGAAAAAAGCAAAAAAATTTGCACGCGGCGGGTTCGAACCCCAGCCCCCTGCTTGGAAGGCGAAACGCTAATCAATCGGCCAATCGAACGTTAACGATTTGAACATCAAACCAGGGTTTCCGCTTCACGACTTTTCAACCCTGGCTTTTTCTATTATTCTTTCTTTCTATTCCTCGCTTTGTATAATTGTCCTGAATTCAGATGATCAAAAAAAGAAAAACTGCCCCTTCTCCCCTTTATATAGCCGGTCTATGCTAATTACTTCCTAACAAAGAGGATTCTCCATCTTTTTTACCGCGGCCTAATAAATTTCATAATCTTTTGAGGTTTTGCCAGGGTGTTACAGAAAACAGCTTATATCTCGAAAACCAAAATGCCTTGGCAAAAATGAGTTGCATATTCGGAATCAGCTTAAAAAACTGCATCCGATGAACTACCTCACGGACCAAAGTCGAACTTCGAGCTGGTTGGGTTTCCTTGTGAGTTGCTCTCGTGGACCACCTAGCTAGGGAGGTGCGCTAGGTGATCCCCGAGATTCTGGATGGGACCAAGTGGCTATCGGGTAATCGGCTATGGCGAAGAAGATACCATTTTCAGAAATTCCTTAATGGATTTTGTATTTATTAAAAAACCGATTTTCCTCGGATGGCAAAGGTTTGCGCTTGCCCTTGTCACCGCCTTCAAACTGTCCCTTCCCAGTGGTGGTCTACCATAGTGGTGGTGTGCTGCGGTGATTGAACCGAAGGGTCAGGGGGTACACATAGGGTAACGGAGGGGGGGAATAAAATAACGGGGGGGGGCACTCATTATCATTAAATTTGCAATTACTGTAGGATTTTGCCAGTGCCATTCGATAGAGCGTCGAAAAATATACTAAGAGAATTAATTTGAGCCCAAAATAATGTAATGGGAATTTTTTATTGAATAAACAAAAATTGAGGAAACTCTATGGGCAGCAAATAGGATAACGGGGGGGGAAAGTCAAATTTTCGAAATTTTCGAAATTTTCGGTATTTTGAAAACGTCATTCGATAAAGCGTCGAAAACTGCCCTAGGAAAATTAATTTCAGCCCGAAATAATGTAAATGAAATTTTTTATCGAATAAACAAAAATTGATCAAAATCCATGGGCAGCACATAGGATAACGGGGGAAAGCCAAATTTTTGAGATTTTCGCTATTTTGAAAACGCGAATCGATAGAACATCAAAAAATATACTAAGAGATTTTTTTACAACGCGAAAAAATGTATTATAGAAGTTTTATAGCCTAAAAACTATTTTTGAAAACTATGGGCAGCACATAGGATAACAGGGGGGATTTTTCGGCGTTTTGAATATTTTCGATATTTTGAAAATGCCATTCGATAGAGGACCGAAAAATATACTAAGAGTTTTTTTTACAGCCCAAAAAAAGCATATTTAAAAATACTTTTATCATATAGAAAGTTTGAGTGCCCCCCGTTATTTCCCCCCGTTACCCTATGTGTACCGGGTCAGGGTTCGAGGCTTGATTCTTTTTGGATATTCTTTTCGAAATCGATGCCATGTCTTCTGGAATACCTATAAATTTTTTTAATTGGATTTTCCATGCTTGTTTGGTAAGACGGCTCCCTGTTTATCTACAGGTGCGTAAAGTATTAGGTCGTCACGAAAGTTTTGTCGGTTTTTGCTTCAACTCAATTTTTCGAAAAGCTTCCGGGCGTAAGAAGGGTCTATTCCGACGAAAACCTCACGAAAAACGGATGCTAAAGTTTATTTTTGCTGTATCGCGAAAACTACTCTAGCTGGCGGGCTATGATTGAGGATTGTGGTTATTTTAGGTCCAACCAGGGTTGAAAAACCGCTTCGCGGCTTTTCAACCCTGGCCCCGCCTAACGCACATCATAGTCAAAAATGTGCATATTTCTTCCCGAACCGATCGCAAAAAAAAATGAGAAAAGGCCGCCTTCTGCCCCCTATATAGGCTTTCCCCACTTCCGGCGCATGCAAATTGCCTCCTAACAAAGAGATTTTTGGATATCTTTACAAAGAACTCCATTTTAATAGCGAAAACAGTAATTTTTAAAAACTTTGATGTGTGTGCACGCATCTCGGCATCATTACGCACCTAATGACGTATCATACGTACCCGATAAACTTTTCCCTGAGGCTGTAGGTGAGAGACAACCTCACGGAAGTTGCATGCAAATGCACACACACAGACACTATTTTTTTATATACAGGGTGTCCCAATAAAAAAGGTCACGCTGGCATTTTGTCATTTCAAATCCGATCGACTTGAAATTTTGAACAGAGCTGCGGAAGGGAATTTAAAATGTTCACAGAAACTTTCGGCCTGATCGGTGCAGTAGTTTTCGAGGTATAGCAAAAATAAACTTTATTTTGCGTTTTTAACCTGGATTTCGTCGGAATTGAGCCTTGGAATCTATGGCAAAAATGAAGCGCCGACCCTTTTTTATCCCGGAAAATTTTTTATTTAGCGAAATTCGGCTTGTAATGGGGCTATTTAAGTAATTTTAACAAGGTATGATCCACCCTGATGTTAAGAAGGATGAGGGATTTAGAGCCGGAAAATTATGTTAATTGATGCAAAGTCCAAAAAGATAGCCGAAATAATGAAGTGAAAGTGTTAGAAAAACAGTATTTTTGCAATAACTCGAAAACTACATTACCGATCGGGCTGAAAGTTTCTGTGAACATTTTAAATGCCCTTCCGCAGTTCTGCTCCAAATTTCAGGTCGATCGGATTAGAAATGGCGAAATGCCAGCGTGACCTTTTTTATTGGGACACCCTGTATAGTAGGATACACCTCTGGTCAAAATTTGGGACCGATCGGATGTAAGACGGCGAAATTCCGGATGGGACGTTTTTTATGGGACACCCTGTATAAGGGAGGGGAACCGCTTTTTCACAATGGACTGGTAGCGCTCTATAGCGACGTACATCCCGCGAAATCGTCCATCTGCAAAAAGGGACGCCCCCAGTTTTCAGCTGATTCCTTGCCCTGATGCTACTCGTGTCCGGCTGCAAAATTTGAAAGCCGGGGCCTCCGACTACATCAATGCAAACATCTTTAAGCTACCCGGTACGTTAATTGGGATTCGCGTGGCGGCGAAGATGGGGGGGAAGGGGTTGCGGATTCCCGGCGGAAACAAACCTTTTCAGCGATGCCCAGATAACTAGAGAGTGTCCTAAAAAAGTACCCCCCTCTAGCGGCGCGCAGTCGATTTTGGTATCTATCGCAGGCTCTCCAACGGCGAGAAAACGAAATGGCTAGATTTTCGACGTTTTTGGCTCAAGTTTAGAAAATCCCCCCCCCCGCCCAGCCGCAGCTTTTCAGGCCAAAGTCCTACTGATACACCATTCCTTTCAGAATCTCGAATTTTCGGAATCTCGAATTTTTGGAATCTCGAAATATGCCTCTGCTGGATTTACCGAGATTCTGATTTTCGAGATTTTGATTTTCGAGATTTTGACAGATTTGACTTGGTGTATCTTAAAATGTTCGCCATGGTCAAATTACTATTCCTAACAGTTGTTTCCAGTACATCAAAAATTCTAGAAAAATTTTTATAACGATTATAGATTTGGGTTCGGAAATTTCGCAAATTCGGACATGAGATAGCACATCTCGCGCAGTTGAAAATAAAAGAACATAGTAAAGCTAGGCCTCAGGTCCAGCGGTTTCGCCATGTTCACGTCGGATAATGATTTTTCTGGGGATCCGGTTTGTATTTTTGGATGTAGAACCCAAATTATGTAAAATAGCCATTCTGTAAATCGGCATTCTGTAAATCGGCATTCTGTGAATCGACATTCTGTAAATCGGCATTTTGTAAATCGGCATTCTGTAAATCGGCATTTTGTAAATCGGCATTCTGTGAATCGACATTTTGTAAATCGGCATTCTGTGAATCGGCATTATCAGCCTATACCAAAAATTTTATCGAATTTTTAGAGGAATTTGGAGTAAGCGATTTGTGGCATTTTAGGTATTAAAAAGGCTTGTAACTTTTTAATTAGAGGGGTTCCGCAACTTTTGAAAACGGATTCGGAATCAGCGAAAAATTCTGCACAACATGTGCTATCTGACGAAACGAATTCTACTTCGAGCATCAAAGGGTTACAGTTAGACCTGCCCAGCTGTCAATTGTACCAAAATGTAGCTCTTGTACTTATCATTGTTATAAAATTTTTCTAGCAATTTTTTTATGTAAGGGAACAGCTTTTGGTACAATAACTCGACCACGGCGAGAATTTTGAGATACTCTACGCATTAATAGGATTTATGGCTGAAAAGTTGCGGCTGTGGGGGAGTCGGGGTTCGAAGACTCTTACCAAAGCACATACTATACTTCTGCGTCAAACACGGTTGCAGGATGCCCGGTCAACTGGGTTACCACGCAAGCACCATTGCCCGAGACTCGGGGCGATTTTTGCAAGATGCTCGAGACGCTGGCGGTGGGATTGCCGGTAACGCAGCCACCTACACCACGGGAAACACATTTCTTTAGGGTATAACGGAGAAGACCGAGACACCGTCGGTGTTCTGCCTCAACAATTTCGATCCCGTGGAAAACGGGGCCAACTATTGGCCGCAGCCGGGCCTCCCCGGAGTCATCACGCGCGACACCAATCAGTGCCGCTTTGGTGACTTCATGCCGTACCAGCAACATGTGAGTGACTTTCAGGTTCTATCTCTCTCTCTCTCTCTCTCTCTCTCTCTCTCTCTCTGTCTTTCGGTCTCTCTATCTCTCTGTCTCTCTTTCCCTCTCTCTCTTGCTTTCTATGTCGCTCTCTCACTTTCTCTCTCTATCTCTCTGTCGCTCTCCATCTCTCTCTCTCTCTCTCTCTCTCTCTCTCTCTCTCTATCTCTCTCTCTGTCTTTCGGTCTCTCTATCTCACTCTCTGTCTCTCTTTCCCTCTCTCGCTCTTGCTCTCTCTATCTCTCTCTCGCTCTCTCTCTGTCGCTCTCCATCTATCTATCTCTCTCTCTCTCTCTCTCTCTCTCTCTCTCTCTCTCTCTGTCTCTCAGTGTCCTTGGTAACGGACTAGGAATCCTCCCAGCCCCAACTTTTCAGCCAGACGTCCTTTTAATGCGTGGAGTTTATCAGAATGTTCGCCCGGCCGAAATTAATAGACCGTCTGGCCGAAAAGTTGCGGCTGGGGGGTTCCTCGAGTTTAGCCCAAATTTGGATAAGGGGACCGTCTTGGTAATGCAAATATTATAGATGACAAACAAAGGCGGTGTCCGCACCTACACCTGCCAGAACCAGGCGGTCCAGGTGGGGGAGGGCGGGTACTGCACCGAGATTTCTCGGCCCCACGTCGTCCACCCATCCTGTCCAGAGGACATCGGCGGCAAGGCGCGTGCGATGGCTCGCCTCACATCCCACGGCCGGCAGGAAGACTTTGTATGGTTTCCGTTTCGGCTAAACTCTAGTTGGCTAAAGTCTCGCTAATTTTTGAAAACCTTGGGTTTTATAACAATAAAACTAGTGTTAAAAATAGCCAAAAAGGCGCCGCAGGTAAAACATGTTTTGAAAAAATAAAATCATAAGGGGGTACTGCTATTTCGCGTGGGGGAAACTGTGCGGGGGGATTTTCTTCGTTTTGTTATAACTCTTTTATATGATGCTATTTTGAGTTGTCATTAAAACTCTCAGTATATTTTTTGACGCTCTATCGAATGGCATTAAAGAAATTATTGAAAATTATCGAAAATGTCGAAAACTAGCGTTCGACTCCACGATCCCATGTGGAAACACCGAATAAACCTTGTTTTTGCTATAACTATTTTATAAAACGATATTTTTAGATGAAATTAAAACTCTTAGTATATTTTTTGACGCTCTATCGAATGACTGGTTCAAAATATACAGGGTGTCCCAAAAAAAGCACCCCCCCCCCTCTAGCGGCACGCAGTCGTGTCCGATTTTTATCGTTTAGGTATCTATCGAAAGCTCTCGATAGGGCGAGAAAACAAGGAGGGTTCATTTTCTTTATTATGTATTTTTATTGGCGAATTTTACCTCCAAAAACCATGAAAACGGCAGATTTACGCGAGATCTGCATGCTAATTGCGAAATTCCTATCGAAAAGCTGCCTGTTCTTTAGAAAAACGTTGAATATCGGACGAATAAGAATAAATCTTAGAAAATCAAGCCGGCTTGTTTTCTCGCCTTGTCGCGGGCTTTCGAATGGTATAAAAATCATCCTGATCTCAGCTTCCCCGGGACCGCTAGAGGGGGGTGCTTTTTTTTGGGACACCCAGTAGAAAGATGGCGAAAATTCCGAAAACTAACGTTCCGGAACCATTTTCATTAGTTTTTTTTTGTTATTGCTATAACTTTTTTATATTACAACCAGGGTTGAAAAACCGCTTCGCGGGGCTTGGGCGCTGGAATGCGGCCTATGCATGAGAAATTTGACTTTCCGATAGCTCGGGTCCTTCGGACCCCTCCCTTCCTCCGACCACACCCGCGCGTGCAACTTGCAAGGATGAGGAAATTTGTATTTTTTGGAATTATGCAAAGTATCCCTCCCTGGCGCCGGACACACACACACACACACACAAAGATACGCGACCAAATTATATAAGGTAGGACCAGGGTTGAAAAGCCGCTCCGCGACTTTTCAACCCTGGCCCCTCTGAGCCCATCTTATCCTGCACATTGCATAATTCGACCGAATTTGGATGAGAAATAATGAAAACCAGATGGTTACAGTCGCTTCGCGACTGCAACCATCTGGCCTTCGGGCTACCCTACATGTCCCACTACACCACATCCTTTCCCACCTCCATCAATACCCCCGATAGCTGAAATCCCGTACAAAAACTACCTAAATACCTCCCCGATGGTTTCAGATACCCGCCATGGCCGAAACCCCCTTCAAAAACTACCTAAATACCTTCCCGATGGCTTTAGATACTTTAAATAATTTAAATAATAAAGTAACATAATTAAAAAGTATTAAAAGTATTAAAGTAACTTAAAAAGTTATTTGGACGCGGGAAAGGGCCTCGGGAAGAGGGGCGAAGGAAAAGGGGGCGTGGCCTCCCGGGGAGAGGCCCCCACTCGTTTTATTAAGGCGCCACTTTCAAAGTTAATTTTAATAATTTAAACTAAAAGTTTTTCGTAATTTTTTTATCAGTTTGGGGGTTTCTGATCACGCTCTATCCGAATCCGAAGAGAGCTAAGCTCTAGCTCCTTTCCCCTTCGAGTTGAATTCGGCTTCAGACACACACACAGACGTCTTTACTTTTTTATTATAGTTGATGCTCCCTCCCCGCCGTTATATAGGCCACCACCACTTCCGGCTTATGCTAATTTTATCCTAACAAAGAGGCTGCCCGATTTTTTAACAAAAAGTGATTTGTAATGTCGAAATAGACAATTTTGATAAAGCTGATATGCTTGCAGTCATCTCAGAGCCATTACGCAGCTAACGACGTATCATACGTAGCCTAATACCCTTCTGTTCTTGGGATATCCTCCGGACATGGTGACGGAAGTTGCATGCAAAGTGGCACACACACACACAAACACTATTTTTTTATATATAGTAGGATATTTTTAGCTAAAACGAAAACTCTTAGTATATTTTTTGACGCTCTATCGAATGGCGTTGCAAAATCCCGAGAAAATAGCGAAAAGATGGAAGGTTACGCGAAGCCTATTTTCCCCTCGCACATTCCCCCCGCGAAATAGAACAGAACCCATAAGGTTTTTCCCTTATGAACTTTTCATCCGCTCCCCCCCGAAATGAGAAAATTTTTTATAACAATTATAAGTCTGGGCTTCCTTTAGCTAATTTTTGCTGGTCCAAAGTGAGTTTCCGTATCTCGGCGCTCCTTAAACCTACAGCGCTGTCAATAGTACCAAAATGTAGCTTTTGCTCTGTAGAATAAGTTTGAGTAAAGAATTAGCCAAAATGAATACGTTGGGGTGTGAAACCCGCGGTGCAATAAACCATTGCGACTTATCGTTTTCAATTTTTATAAACGTTTTAAAAAAATTTCTAAGGATGTAAGGAAACAGCTGTTGGATAGTAATTCGACCACGGCGAGCATTTTGAGATACTCCACGCATTAAGCGGACGTATGACTGAAAAGTTGGGGGCGGGTAGGGGTGAGGGGTGAACGAGAGTCTTACCAAGCCTTTCAGAATTGCTTCTTCGTGGTCCAATGCTCGTCGGGTGCCGCCTGGTCGGCCGTCTTCATCATGATGCGCGTCATCCTGTCTCGCCTGCTCGCCGGCACTGAAGTTGAGGTGGGTGCGGCGGGGGAAATTGTTCAAAGATTTTGTAGAGCTGCTTGAATAGCAGTAGATTTTTAGTAGTTGCAAATTGCTAAAAATTGTTATAAAACCAGCGCTGATCCTCCCCTGCCCCACAATTTGAAACCTACTATCAGGTTGGATAATAAGTTCTGTCACAATTTTTTGGAAGCGCTTGTTAAAGCTGCAGACGTGCCCAAATTAATAGTGGGCTATATGGTTTGATAGGTCTCCTTGAGCTCTACCTTGGGTAAACCCTCCTAGCACCCAAAAATTGAGAGGCGCCGAGATAGAGCTTCGAGAAGTTTTCCGCAAAAACGTACCAAACCTATTTTGCAAGCTATCTCTGCATAGAGCAATTTGCATGCGATACCTTTAACACCAATCGATAGCTCTCGAGGAGTAGATATCGATGGATGTTGAGATCAACAAAATCGGACATCAGATGGCCGAGATATCGGTCTTTGAAATTTGGCCCGTTTCTTAGAACTTTTTCCAAAATCCCATACATTTGGTCAAAATGCGCTCGGTTCTTTCGAAAATCAAGCGGTCAGTTTTGGCTGCGGGCTATCAAATGTATGGGACTTCGGGAAAGTTCTAAGAAATGGGCCAAATTTCAAGGGGTCGTATCTCGGCCATCTGATGTCCAATTTTTGATGATCTCAACATCTATCGATATCTACTCCTCGAAAGCTATCGATTGGTGTTAGCCGTATTGCATGCAAATTGCTGTATGCAGAGATAACTCGCTAACACGCTTTTGCGTAATTTTGCGAAAACCTACTCGGGCCTGTATCTCGACGTCCCTCAATTTTTGGGTCAACTGAGGGTCCTCCCAGAATAAAGTGTTGTGAGACCTATCAAACCATACCTCATACTCCAGAATCGGGAACATCTGCTATTTTAACGAGCGATTTCAAAAACTTGTGACAGAACTTATTATCCAACCTGATATATATAAAAAATAATGTCTGTGTGTGTGTGTGTGTGTGCCACTTTGCATGCAACTTCCGTCAGCGTGTCCGGAGGATAACTACTACTACTGGTCAACTATAATAATTTGCTGTGGTCTCCGTCCGTCCGTCTGTTTGTGTGAAGCCGAATCCAACTCGAAGGGTAAAGGAGCTAGAGCTTAGCTCTCTTCGGATTCGGATAGAGCGTGGTCAAAAAACCCCCAAAATAAAAAAAAATATTAAAAATTTCGTTGAAACCAGGGTCGAAAAGCCGCTTCGCGACTTTTCAACCCTGGCCCCGTCTAACCCCATGCTTGTCAGCACTTTGCATTAACTCCTGAATTCCGATGCGAATGCAAATCGACACACACACACAGATACTATTTTTTATATATACCAGGATTGAAAAGCCGCTTCGCGACTTTTCAACCCTGGCCCCGTCCAACCCCATGATATCCCTCGCTGTGCATAATCCTTCCGCACTGTTATGTCAAAAATAAAAATCGCGTCCTCTCCCCGATTATATAGGCTACTCCCAGTTCCGGCGTATGCTAATTTTTTCCTAACAAAGAGGGTGTCCGATTTTTAAGGAAAAACTTAATTTTAATGTCGAAAACAATCGATTTTGAAAAATCTGATATGCGTGCAGTCATCTACAGGCCATTAGGCGTCTAATGACGTATCATACGCCCCTTTCATCCCTTCCCCTCAGGAGATATCCTCCGGACACGCTGACGGAAGTTGCATGTAAAGTGTCATAAAAAAAAAAAAAAAAAAAAACACACACACACACACACACACACACACACACACACACACACACACACACACACACACACACACACACACACACACACACACACACACACACACACACACACACACACACACACACACACACACACACACACACACACACACACACACACACACACACACACACACACACACACACACACACACACACACACACACACACACACACACACACACACACACACACACACACACACACACACACACACACACACACACACACACACACACACACACACACACACACACACACACACACACACACACACACACACACACACACACACACACACACACACACACACACACACACACACACACACACACACACACACACACACACACACACACACACACACACACACACACACACACACACACACACACACACACACACACACACACACACACACACACACACACACACACACACACACACACACACACACACACACACACACACACACACACACACACACACACACACACACACACACACACACACACACACACACACACACACACACACACACACACACACACACACACACACACACACACACACACACACACACACACACACACACACACACACACACACACACACACACACACACACACACACACACACACACACACACACACACACACACACACACACACACACACACACACACACACACACTATTTTTTTATATATATAGTAGGATTATTAAAATTCACTCTGAAAGTTTTTTCCTTAGTAAAAGGGGTGTGGGGCGGAGGTTGGGGGTGATTTTGGGACATGAGACTAGGTCGCCATGCCTAAACCTACTACGGTGTCAAATTCAAATATATTTTCCATTTTCGCTATCTTTTCGACTCAGAAATACTATAGCCTGATTCTACAGAGCAAGAGCTACATTTTGATACCGTTGCCAGCGCCGTAAGTCCAAGGAGCGTCGAGGTTGGATAAGGGAAACCCAGTCTGTTTTTGGTGTTTCTAACATGTTTTGGTGTAAGCAAACCTCTTTATACAGTAATTTGACTACGGCGAACCGTTTGAGATACTCGGCGCATGAATAGGACCTATGGCTGACTGTAAAGTGTTTTTACTAGGCTGGCTTTTTAGAATGGGACCAAGCCCATCTTATGCAGAATTTTGCGCTGATTCCGAATCTGATTTCCAAATTTGCTGCCGACATTTATTTAAAAAGTTATTCGACATTTATACTAAAAAAATTGACTAAATCTGGATTTTTTGCGTTATTTTTTAAGTTGTCGTCACCTCCGACGTTAAAACTGGCTCGGTAACAGTTTTAGAGGTCAAAGCGCGATTTTATGCAAAAATCATTTGTTTTTGTGCAAAAAGCAAAAGAAATTGTGCAGGGCGGGGTCCGAACCGCCGCCCTGTGCTTGGCAAGCGAACAGCTTACCAATGCACCATGGTGCCAACTGGGAAGGGGGCTTCGGGAGGGTAGCTAAAGGGCACAACAAAAATTAGGCCCAGGCAGGGAATAGTGGGCCAGCATCCGAATTTATGCCGTTTTTAAGCTTAATTTAGACCCCAAATGACTTTTCAACGCGAAGTCCGCAGCAAATTTGGAAAACGGATTTGGAATCAGCAAAAAATTCTGAACAAGCTAGGCTTGGTCCCATCCTAAAACGCCAGCCTGAGTAAAAACACTTTACAGTGAGGAACCGGGCTGAGGGGGGGAAGGTGGGGTGACGGCCATTTCGCCTAAATCCGTTTCGCCTAAACCCGTTTCGCCTAGAACCCGTTTCGCCTAAATCCCGTTTCGCCTAAAACCCGTTTCGCCTAAATCCCGTTTCGCCTAAACCCGTTTCGCCTAAACCCGTTTCGCCTAGAACCGGTTTCGCCTAAATCCCGTTTCGCCTAAATCCCGTTTCGCCTAAATCCCGTTTCGCCTAAATCCCGTTTCGCCTAAATCCCGTTTCGCCTAAATCCCGTTTCGCCTAAATCCCGTTTCGCCTAAAACCCCTTTCGGCTAAAACCCCTTTCGGGTAAACTCTAAGGTTAGTCGGCAAAAACGACTTGCTTGGATGTAAGGAAAACATAGGACGGTTTATTCATTCAATGATTAATACAGAGTCTTGTAAATAATTTCGATAAGGGCTCGCGGGTTATTGTCGTCGTAAGCCTCACACATCGCGCGCTGTTCGTCAAAATCCCGGCTGATTTTGCGCTTCGGCATGCAGGCGATCTCATTCGCTTCGCGAATTTTGACGCAATCTTCTGATGCAACGCATGCAGCCTTTATGGAATTGTTGCATTTTTTCCCGGTTAAGCATGAGCCAAAAACGTCTTTTAGGCGAAACGTCTTTTAGGCGAAACGTCTTTTAGGCGAAACGGGTTTTAGGCGAAACGGGATTTAGGCGAAACGGGTTTTAGGTGAAACGGGTTTTAGGCGAAACGGGTTTTAGGCGAAACGGGATTTAGGCGAAACGGGTTTTAGGCGAAACGGGTTTAGGCGAAACGGATTTAGGCGAAGTGACCGGAATTCGGGAAGGTGAACTGAACTCTAACCGGCCGTGGACCCATGGGCCCTCAAATCAACGAAATTCTAGGTGCTCGATTTGTGGCATGAGCTGCGCAGCGTTCGCCCGGACGCCATCACGCAGCCCGATCAGTACATGGTCGTCTACATGTCGGTGCTGGAGTACATCAAGGTACACCGCCTCGGGCTTTCCCCTAAGAGTTACTTCTTTGTGTTTAGGCCCGAGTGCCGGAGCACAAGGACAGGATCGACGGGTTCCTCGCCGACGTCAAGGGGGCCATGGAACCTCCCAAGTAGAGAATCAACCGAATACGACACGTCCAAGCATCACTTTTTGCGGCCAAATGATGGTAGGCTGGAGTTTGGTACGAGTCTAGCCCCCCCACCGCAGCAATTTTTCAGCCATACATCCTATTAATGCGTGGAGTATCCCAAAATCATTACCATGGTCGAATTACCATTAATAAGTTCTTTTTTACATCAAAATTTAATAGAAATTTTTTACTTTTTACAAGGTTCAAATGTGAAAAGACTAAGTCGCCATGCCTAAACCTACTTCGGCGTCAAATTCAAATATATTTTAATTTCTCACTAGTTTTTCGACTCAAAGATACGGTTGCCTTTTTCTACAGAGCAAGAGCTACATTTTGGTAGCAGTGACAGCTCTGTAGGGCTAAAAATAGCCAAGATACGAAAACTCAGGGGTAAAGTCACTACCCCGAAAAGTCACTACCCCGAAATAATTTGCATGATTTTCATAGAAAATCCGCATGAAAACTGGATTTTTCCGGGAAAAACAATGCTATCATTTTTCGCGGTAAACGTATTCGGGGTAGTGACTTTTCGGGGTAGTGACTTTTCGTTGTAATGACTTTTCGGGGTAGTGACTTTTCGGGGTAGTGACCTTTCGTTGTAATGACTTTTCGGGGTCGTGACTTTTCGGGGTAGTGACTTGTCGGGGTAGTGACTTTTCGGGGTAGTGACCTTTCGTTGTAATGACGTTTCGGGGTCGTGACTTTTCGGGGTAGTGACTTTTCGGGGTAGTGACTTTTCGGGGTAGTGACTTTTCGGGGTAGTGACTTTTCGGGGTAGTGACTTTCGGGGTAATGACTTTTCGGGGTAGTGACTTTCGGGGTAGTGACTTTCGGGGTAATGACTTTTCGGGGTAGTGACTTTCGGGGTAGTGACCGGACGCCGAAAACTCACTCTGGACCAGTAAAAATTAACTAAGGAAAACCCATACTTATAATTGTTATCAAAATTTTCTGGCAATTTTGATGTTAGGAAATGGTAATTCGACTCCGGCGCACATTTTGAAACACTCTACGCATTGATAGGACTTACGGCTGAAAAGCTAGGGCTGACAGTAAAGTGTTTTTGGTCATGATGGAAATTCCATTCGGGACCAAACCTGCCTTGTGCAGAATTTTTCGCGCTGATTGTCGAAAAAAATTGGTTGGCAACCGGAAAATGTGAAAGCATTCGATGTTCAATGTTTTTTTTTTCAGGAGGTCCTGGCCGATGATGCGCCCGTCGCCGACCTTCCTTTTTATGTATAGTAACACGCCCGGGTATACCGTGACCGGCCGTTTTTGTATCTTTTTTTCTCGTATGGCGTTTTCTAATCATGAATAAAAGATTTCTGCAAATTTGCTGTCGACATTGTGATTATGAATGGTGGTTGGGATGGCGAGTCGAGGGAGAGATAGAGAGAGAGAGAGAGCAGGCAGAGAGGGACAAAGACAAAGCGAAAGCGAGAGAAAGAGAGAGAGAGAGAGAGAGAGAGAGAGAGAGAGAAGAGAGAAAGAGTACGCGCGCGAGAAGGGGATTTTTGAAAATTTGCTGTAGACGTTGTGATTATGCATGGATGTTGGGACGATAATCCATCACGGAGAGAGAGAGAGAGAGAGAGAGAGAGACAGAGAGAGAGAGAGAGATAATGCAGAGATAGTGCAGAGAAATATGTGAGGGTCGTTAGAAGCAACAGCTGATGACTATTAGCCATCTCTGTCGGTCGGTTGCCGGCGGAAAACTTTTCGGTGCCTTTCGTTCACTGTTTCTGTATTTTGCGGGATTTTTTCTACTTAATGCACATCTTTTCAGAATTCTAAGCGCCAAAATGAATCGATGCTTCAGCCGGAACCAAGTAATTTATCCAGTATTTTTGGCGTTGCATACGACAAATAAATAATGAAAAGGATAGTCACAAATTCAGCGAAAATTAAGGACATTTCTGCAAGTCTCTAGAAAAATTCTTTAAAAACAAGAGAATAAAATCGGATCGGACACGTCACTTCGCAACCAAAGTAGTATTTTTGTGAGGATGAGCCGTCAGTGCATGTGGCTATTGCCGTACCCGCAGCCCGAAGAATCTCGCTTCAAAATCTCGTCCTCAGTCAGCCACCATCCATCCGGTCAGCAGGCACACGAATTTTTCTCGCGATCACGATGCGCCTCAAACGAGTCTAGGACCACTTTTTCTTCTGAAGGAGCCTCGTGTGTCGTCGCCAGGGACTGAAAATTTGGATAGATTACAGATTTGCCTTCTCTGGTCCTTTAAAATGGAGGGTGAGCGATAGATAGCGCCAAAGATAGAGACAGACAGCGAGAGAGACATTCATAGAGAGACACAGACATAGAGGGAGAGACAGACATAGAGAGAGAGCCTGAGAGAGAGACAGGGAGAGAGAGAGAAGGAGGGAGAGCGAGAGTGAGAAAAAATTTGGCGTCAAAGCTCCTATAGAACGTTTACTCTTTTTTGCAAATAATCTCTGCTAGCTTGCCCACCTGCCGTGCTATCGCCTCGAAAAGTGCATTAATATTGTGGCCAGCTTTTGCGGAGGTTTCGCAATATGTCGTCCCCAGCTCCTCGGCCATCCGCTTCCCTTCTTCTTCGGAAATCTAAAGGGACGGTGACAGGGTTACGGTAGGAAA
Source organism: Mesorhabditis spiculigera (assembly GCA_958295435.1). NCBI lineage: Eukaryota > Metazoa > Nematoda > Chromadorea > Rhabditida > Rhabditidae > Mesorhabditis > Mesorhabditis spiculigera. The sequence goes on from CATQJA010002652.1 coordinate 1,801,747, forward strand.
CCACAAATAACCTCTCGATCCTCTCTGTCCGATTTATTCCCGCAAATCATGATTGCCACATCAGTGGTGCTTTTCTTCCGAACGATATCCACCCATTTGTGCAACTGGAAAGCTGGTATTTTTAGATCAAATTGTGATGTATAAATTACGTTTTTGCCAGTATTTTACGTTTCGTACGGGCGTACTTATGCGTAGACGTACATATAGATACGGTAAGGTAAGATACGGAGGTAAAACAGGTCTATAAACAAACCTCGGCAAAGGTGTCCCGGCTCGTCACATCAAACATCACAACTGCCCCTCTGGCCTCTCGAATATAGGCCGGGATGAGGCTGTGGAAACGCTGAAATGGCAGTAATATTGTCCCCCTGAATCGCAGCTCAATTTTGGTGTCAGGCTCCCTTTAAAAGTATGTTAATGTACGACCGATAGCCGGATTCGAAAAACCACGCTGTCGCCATCACTTTAGCTAGAAGCAGAAAACGCAAGATTCGACCCCTTTGTTTGGCTAGAGCTCGACAGCTACGCGACACTCCAAAATGCCGGGTTTGAGGTTTTACCAAAACCGTCCGATCCCATTTGCTACCAAAATGAGCTCATACACGTCATTTGGAGTGTTGCGTAGCTGTCTAGATCTAGTCGAGGGCAGATGTCGATTCGGCCTTCCTAGCCCCCTTAAGCTCCAGCAGCAATGCCCGTTTTAAAGATAACAGCCAAAAATGCATCAAAACGACTTAAAAAAGTTATTTGGAGTGCCGCATCGTCGCTGTCTGGACCTAGTCGAGGGAAGAGGTCGATTCCTAGCCTTTCTAGCCCCTTTAGGCGGATCGACATGAATTTTTTAGTATACGTTACAAAAGTTTAACAAAGCGATTTCAAAGAAGTAATTTGGTGCACCGCGTCGCTGTCTAGATCTAGTCGAGGGATGAGGTCGACTCGGCCTTCCTAGCCCCTTTAGGCCGACCGACAATGAGTTTTTAATATCTAAATTTTATCAAATTTATCAAAACTATTTTGATGGAGTAATTTGGAGTGCCGCGTAGCTGCCACGACCTAAGCACTGGAACGGATCGATTCTGAAGCTTTCTACTGCCTTTAGGCTCGGGTGGAAAACGATTTTTGAGATTAGATGCCAAGGTTTTTTAAGTGTCGCGTAACTGTCTAGACCTAGTCGAGGGAAAAGGTCGATCCTACCATCATAGCTCCTTTAAAACACTTACCTCCTGCCCAGCCGTATCCCAAATCTGGATCCGTACAGCCCTCCCATCGACAATCACCGTTTTCCCGGTAAAATCGATACCGATCGTCGGGATATTTGTCTCCACAAAACACTGGTCGATGAATTTCGTGATTACGGTAGTTTTGCCGACTCCAGATGCCCCGAGAAATATCACCTAAATGACATGAATAGAAAAATAGGGGAAAACCTTTAATTTATCCAAATCCCCCGAGCCGATCGCGTTCATTTTCTGGCTCCAGATTCGATTTCAGAAATCGCGAATTGAAATCTAAGTTCGGGAATCACATTCACGGCCTAGAAATTGCCAGAGTTTTGATGGATGAATAGGGTTCTTTAGGATTTCCGGGGGGGGGGAAACCAAATTTTTTCGGCCCAAGCCTAAATTTTTTTCTAAATGGCGCATGCGTTTCTAGGTTTTTAACTATTCCTGAGCATAAAAACTACACACTTTTTAATTAAAAAATTTAATTTTAGGTCGAAAAATCCTATAGAACCTTTAGGATTAGCGGGGGGGGAAAGGCCCAAAATGACTAAATTTTCGACTTTTTCAAACATTTTTCTAACTTTTTTGAAAGGTTTTTCCACTTTAAATAGAGTTAAAATTTACTAAAAACAATGTGATAAACTTTATATTTGATTACTAGGTCAACCGGGAAAAACAGGAAAAATTTGGTTTCCCCCCTCGGAAATACTTTCCCCCCGGAAATCCTAAAGAACCAAGAATAGAATAAAAATTACGAAAAGGCTGATTTTTAAAGATTTTTATGGAAAAGCAAGCCAGCAAAGATCCTGAGAAAATTGATCTTTTTCCGTTATGAGCAATCACAGCAAATATGGTGACTTTTAAAGGGACTAGAAAACGCGAGAATAGACCTTCCTCTTGACTAGGTCTCGACTGCTAGATGAAACTGCAAATTGCGCCTACTTTGTAGTATGTTTAGCAAACAATAATTCAATAGCGTCATCAGTAATATTGTGTAACCGTCGAGACCTAGACGTTGACGTCGCGCTTCCTTGTCCCTTCAAAGCGGCGAACGCCTGAGTGAAAAATTTCCACTTCGACATTGATCCGTAATTTTGCTGTAGTGTGCCGAGAGTGGGTCGAGTCTCAGGTTTCTCAGTGCCTTGAAAAGTGCCAATTATACTACAAGCCGATGTTAATCAATTTGCAGCCTCAACAATAATTTTAGAGAGATCCTTGGCAAGATTTAGTCGTTAGAAGGGGTCGATTTCTCGGACTTCCCAGCCCCTTTAGAGAAACAAAATTTCCTAATACGACAACTTAACAGTAATAAGCATAAATACGACCAAGCGTGGCGCGAGAAATGGCTGAATGGTGTCGAATATAATACAAAAAGGACCCCCGGCTGAATATCGGCCAGCTGGCCCCCAAATCGATGCGTTGGCCGATCGGGAAGGGGTCGCCAGGCAGGGCAAAGAAAATAAAACACAAAAAGGGGATGAGGGGACAAGACAACCCAAAAGACAGGGGAATGAATGCTGACACCAAAATGGGGTGGAGATAAGCATCTGAAGAGGACACCTGACAATTTGGGGGACACGGGGATGGCCACTGCATATTTGTTAGGGGAGGAAATTCAGAATTTGGAGGTTAGAAGAGAGCGAGAGAGAGAGAGAGAGAGAGAGAGAGAGAGGAGATCGAGATCGAGAGAGAAGAGAGAGAGAGAGAGAGAGAGAGAGAGAGAGAGAGAGAGCGCAAGAGAGGGAGAAAGAGACTGGAGATTTTACCGTAATTCTGGCCAAACTTAGTTTCGCTCTGTCTCGCTCTCACTCACTCACTCTCTCTCTCTCTCTCTCTCTCTCTCTCTCTCTCTCTCGCTCTCTCCCTCTCTCTCTCTCCCTAGATCACTCTCTATCTCTTTTTTCCGCACCGGTCTCTCTCTCAGTTCTCCTCTCCCGTGTCCTCCGTTTTTTGCTCAATTTAAACATTTTATTTTAAAGGGAGGATCAAGCGCCAGATTCGACCTCGCCCTAGGCTAGGTCTCGACCATTGTCCGCAACCCCAAATTACGGAAACGAACGCCATTAAATTTGTCAGAAACTGCTCTATTCGGTTTAAGCTCGCTCCTAAACTTCCAAACAGCGGATTTTTGGCACTATGACCGTCTTTTTTTTCAGCATACAGTGTATTAGGCTGTGGACGATAGCAGTTTATCATGTTGTTCGGTAAAATAAGCACAACCATTTTTGTTTATCAATCCAATCGATAAAAGGACCCGTGAAGTGTGAAAGCAACGTGTGTAAGTGATGGATGAGAGAAAGACAATGGGAGAGAGCGAGAGAAAGAGACCGAGCGAGAGAGTGAGAGAGCCAGCGAGAGAGTAATAAATAAAGCGAGAATTAAAGCGATCACTCGATACGTCAAAAATAAGTCTTAACGTCACAGTAAGTCAAAGACGGAAAAGTTTGGATTTTAGAGGCCTTGGCCGATCTTCATCACCTCTTTCCAGACTGACTTCATTTTTTCGAGTTCTACGGCATTTTTCAGGTTTTCGGCTTCCGCTGCGTTTGCCTGAAAAATATTGTAGTTTAAATGCGAATTGTTGTCCGACTGAAATAGAGAGCGAGAGAGAGAGAGAGAGAGAGGGAGCGAGAGAGAGAGAGAGAGAGGGAGCGAGAGAGAGAGAGTCAGATTAAGTACCTTTTCCCTCAATTCCCTAATGATCGCTTCCAAGCCAGCTCTCTCTGCGTCAACAGCTTTCTTCTCCAGCTGTCGCTCATTTTCGTACATTTTTCTGCAAAAATCACGTTGCGCTAGAAACTGCTAACGTACCGTATCCCCTCGATTCGTTGCTCTGCATCCGAATTGACGGTGGCCAGTCGACGCTCACAGTCTTCGAGTTGTTTATTGGCTGCTGTCTAAAAAACCTAATTGCTTGTGTTTTATCCCAATGATCTCTGCTAGCATGCCTTAATTAGCAGACAGAGGAAAGGGAGGCTAGCAAAGATTCTTTAGGAAAGTGCAAGCGTTAGCAGCAGAAATCCTTTAATTGCTAGACGAGAAATCTTACGGCTTTTCGTTTGTTGGCGGCCAGCTCAACCTCCAGGGATCCAAGTTTCTCGTTTTTGGCCAGGATTTCGGTGTCCCGCTCGGCAGTCTGTCTTCGGGATTCTACAAAAATGCAATTCTTAGCGAAAAAAACTAAAAACTTGAGCTATGAAGAACGATCGTAAAGAAATTATGGTTTACCTGCCAAGTCGTCCGTCAAAATCTTCTTGTCGAGCATTAGTTCTTCATTTTTCGCTTGTTTTTCGAGAGCCAGGCTGGAGGCTCTATAATAAAAAGCCGTTTAAAATTGAAAATTCCATAATTCAAAGCGATAAAAATTTTTTTATTAGATTTTTACAAAAACACAGGCCGCCAGCCTACCTCTCAAACTTGTCGGTCATCTCCCGGCAGGCCTGCCGGAATTGGGCCGTGATTTGCATTTCTTTCCGGTTTTCCTCGACGAGAACTTCTTTGGCTGCCAGTGCATCGGATAGACTTTAAAAAATCGGAAATTGTAAGTTATAGTCTGTAACTTACTCGGCTTCCAAGATTCGATTTCTGTCCGTCAGCTTCTCATTTTCGGTTCGTAGGAAGAGGGGCTAAAAATAGGGTTTTACTCGCACTCTGTGTCTCTTTTCTCTCTCTCTCTCTCTCTCTCTCTCTCTCTCTCTCGTTTTCTGTATCTCTATATCGCTTTCTCTATCTCTCTTTACTCTCTCTCTCTCTCTCTCTCTCTCTCTCTCTCTCTCTCTCTCTCTCTCGTTCTCGCTGTCCATGTCTCTCTCTCTTTCCCTCTTTCTCTCTCTCTCTCTCTCTCTCTCTCTCTCTCTCTCTCTCGCATTTCTACCTCAGACTCTCCAGAAGTCGCATATCGTTGCATCCGCTCAGCATGTAACAGTGAAGCTTCCCGGCTAGTCAGTTGAGCTAAAGATTGAGAATTGACAAGCCAGAAATTTTAGCAATGAGTATTTGCCTTCCTAGTCCCTTTAAAAGCAGCATTAATTGAAAGTAAAGTCAGGTTAAAAATGTTGTACCCTGTAACTTGGCGATCTTCTCCTCCAGGCTTGCAACTAGGGAGGCAGATGGCTGCGTACGGTTCTGAAGTGGACAGTTGAATTGACGTTTTTAAGGTTTTGATACCTCTAACCCGTTTCCAAGTTGATTAACGACGTCATCAAGTACGGACGAGACCCTATTTGACGTCTAGAAAATTCAGAAAATTTGAAAATTCAAGCAAAAGTCCTCACCTCAGCTTTTTCGGTGAGCACTTCCGAGTCGGTGGACCTAGAAAAACCAAAAATATTTAGAAAATTTTAATTCATAGCGGTTTTGATGATTTTTCAGTGTTTTTTTGTAAAGAATCGCTGCTAGCCTGCCTTTCCAAAGGTTTGAATTTTGGGCTTTACCTCCGATTTTCCCGGCTTGTATCCAACGAAGCTGCCACGGCATGCTTCCACTTTAGCTGCCTTTCGATGACGTTTGAAGCTACCATATCAGCCAATCTAAAAATTATAAGCTGAAGCTGAGTTTTGCATTTTATAGCTCGTCTAAAAAAATTATTGAGAAAGACGTACCCGCGTCGATCAAACTCGTCGATCTGTGCGCAGTGGAAGAGGACGTAGAGCGCGTTGAACACCTGGATACGGTATTTAGCCAAATTGTCAAAAAATATATTTAACAATGGGGACGCAGAATAAATGCTTACGCTCAAATCGTATGTTACTAATAAAATGCGTCGTTTGGCAGCGGACCCATATCCGAAAATCAATAAAAAAAAACATTACCTGTTGATGATGCCCACTCGTCAGCGCGAAGGCCAAAAACGGAACCAGACGAGCGTCCTAAATAAATTTCGGAGACCAAGTTACGTATTCTTAAGCGAATTCTGCTGTAAACGCACCCTTAACAGTTTCCAGTACTGCTCCTTGTGCGGTTTTGACGAGTCTTTCAAGGAGTTCAGTAGTAGAAATAGGGCCAGAACGATCGAAGTGCCGTGTTCACTAAAAATTATTTGTTTCTATTTTTTTATTAATAAATTTTAGCTCACTTTTGTCCCTAATTTTTGAAAATTCATTTGAAAATAGTCTCAAAATTTTTTTGTCGTTTCAAGTAGAATAGGTACTGTATTTAATTAAAAAGGTGCACAACCTAAGAAAAAATGGAATTCATGACTGCATAGTCCCTTTAAAATGGGATAACTGCCAAGACCTACCTCCACTCCGGAAGCGGATCAGTTCTAGCTTGTGGCGGTCGTGACATATACTCCGAGACTGGGTTCGTCAGAAATTGACATTGCGCCAGATGGCCGCAAAGTTGGCTGGAAGTGACGCCAAGCAGAGTGGCACGGATTTCATCGTCACGTGAAAGCACTGAAAATTTCTAGAATTTCTAGAATTTATTTATTTCGGAAATTTTGTCTCCGTGCATTCTCATTTTGAGGCAAGCTAGCAAAGATCATTTAGGATATTTTGAACCGAAAATTGGATGGATAGCTGAACAAAGATTTTTTGGGGACTCTGCGACTCTTCCGTTTCCGAGGATCTTTTGAGTTTTAGGGCAAGTTAGCTGAGATACTTCAGGAAGTTTAGATCCAATTTCTGCGGGGCAGTTAGCAGAGGTCCTTGACGGTTTTGGGTGGAATGGCGGAGATCATTGAGGAAAAACTCATCTACATTAGCGAGAAGACAAAATCTAGCGGAAACCCTTGAGGAACTATACCGTAAAAATAACAAAAAAAATCATTTTGTTAAGACGAAGTCGATAACAATAAATATGTTTTGCTAGCTATCTAACAAAGGTCCGTGTGGATCTTTCTAGCGACGAGGTTGCTGAGACCATTGAGGATATCTAATTACGCCAGGTAAACGGTGCTGATGGCCAAATGTTTGCAAAATTTGAATGCATCAGTAAGCGATCCGTTTTTCTAAATTGTACGCACCCTCAGCCAACCGTAACCCCTCGGCTATCCTCTGGCATCTCGTCCCAGCATTCGGAGATCCGGTGTCCAGATCTGTTTTCACGTTTTCTTCCACAATTTGAACTAGTCGAAGAGCTGGGATGTAGTCCGCTACGTGACGGTCCATGTCGACGGCCTCCTAAAAAGATTTCATCTTTTTTTTGAGCGTAAAATAGTTAAAAAACTAGAAAGAAAGCTGTAGTTGCACAATAAATCCTAATTTTATCGGTCCCCAGACGTCAACCTACCTTTAAAAGTATATTCAACAATCGCAGCGCTCGGATCGGCGTCTGGGCATCCATCGAGTTCGACACGGGCAGGCAGGCTGTTTTGGAGAGGACTGGAATTTAATTTGCTGATTTCCGACGCGAAACTGTAGTGCGAAGTGACTAGTTGCAAAAACCTAGGAACTATGGATTTGCCTTCAATGGTCCTTGAGCCTGGGCAAAAGTATGGATACGTTACTCACCACCAGGCCTGTAGGAGGGGGGGGGGGCCCAGGGGGCCCTGGGCCCCCGAAATCGGTCGAGGTCCGAAAAATTTATAAGGGGGGACCCTTATGATTTTTAGTTCCAAAAATTTTTCTGCCTGCGGCGCTGTTTATTACTGTTTTTCAAACAGTTTTTACTTATATGAAGCCTATTTTTTCAAAATTTTTTGCCAGCGGCGCTGGTTTTTCATTGGAGAATCAAATGTTCATAAAAAATTTTCGCCTGCGGCGCGTTTTCTGTGGTGTTTTCACACCAATTTGAGTGTAGCAAACGCTTTTTTGCTATTGTTTTTGCCTGCGGCGCTATCATTGACGCGATTTTCGGATGTTTTAAAAGTGGCGACCGGGGGGGAGGTCGCCAAAATTTTTGGGCCCCCCCCCCGAAATTTCGGTTCCGCTACGGGCCTGCTCACCACTGATTGGAGAAATCAGCTCCCCACCGGAACTCCTCCAATGCAAAATCGCTTGACAAACGGCGGAGCGGAGATTTTGAAGGGAGCACAGGGAGGTGAGGAGCTCGAGGATCTAAAAAGGATTTTAAAGGGAAAGGGGAGAAATCGACCCCTGTCGTCTACTAGGTCTCGACAAATGACACCTATGCTCCACTCCCTCGCACTCTCGCTCATTACTTGCTCGCACACACTCTCTCTCTCCCTCGCTCTCTCACTCGTTCTCTCTCGCTCTCGCTACGTCTCTCTTAATTTCTCTATCTCTCTCGCTCTCTTGTTCTCTCGCTCCCTCATCCACTCGCCCTCTCTCAAGCTCTCACTCTCACTCTCACCTCGTCCACTCTCTCTCTCTCTCTCTCTCTCTCTCTCTGTCTCTCTCTCTCTTTCTCTCTCTCTGCTCTCTCTCTCAGTTACCTTTCCACTCTCTTCTAGCAGTGGATCCAGCGTCAGCAACAGCCCAGAAACTTTTTGGATGCACTCCGCGAAATCCGAGTATGTCGCTAATTCACGGCCTGTTGAAGTTGGCAGCGGCTGGGAGGATACCTGAAAATCATGTATAAACGTGCCAAAAGCGTAAATTACCGTAGGCGTCTCCGATATTAGCATCCGCTTCAACAGGTCGCAGGCCACATGTCGGGTTAGTGGCGCCTCGCCAATGGCCAATACGTTAAAAACGCACTTAAACGTCATGGACAGGTTGGCCGGGGCGTAGACCTGGAAGGCTTGAATCAGCTAGAAACACGCTATGCCACGCGTAAGTTACGCATAGGTTACGCTACTCAACGGCCAGACACACGCTACTCATACGGTACACACCCGCTACGTGCTCGTTACACACGTTATGAACTTGTCACCCGTACGCTAGACATACGCGGCGCACACGCTACGCCCAAGCCATGCACAAGCTACGCACACGCGGCGCAATTGCTACGGAAACGCTACGTACACGCAACAAAGGCGCTACGACACGTTACCGAATTGCTGGCACGTCGCGCATAGGCAAAGCACATGTTACGCAGATGTAACGGATACGCTACGTACATGGGCTACGACACGCAACGCACACGTTGGTGAAAAGTAGATAAAAGCTCACCACATCTCGCAGCTTTACCGCAAGGTAGCCGACGAGCACGAGACAGGAGACGACAACCTAAAATAAAGAATTCGAAAACTCGGCCGTAAGCTACCAATCGAGAATCGTGTTGAAGAAAGTGTAGCAGCTTCTTTGAAAACGGACGGTAGTTGGACTAAAAAAACCGTTTTTGAAGGGTTTGAGGATACGGTGGCATACTGTAATTCTCAATACTTTACAAATAGATGGAGTATTTTCTCAGAACGTACCGATTTCCTAATCCTCGCACCAGCATTCTTCGATCTTACGGTAAGATTGCAGAGAATCGCAGTGGCAAATGGCAACCATTCGGGCTCAGGTTCCCTGATTCTGAAATGTCGAATTTCGATACTTCCAGATTAACCCACACTTCCTGGATCAAAAACGAGATCAAATCATTGGCCCACGGGCCCAGGACGACGCAATTCTCGTAGGTGAGCACCTAGAAAAAACAATTAAAGAGACTAGGAAACTCAAAAATCCATCCCTTGAGTGGCTAGATCTAGAGAGCTACCCGACGCTCCAAATCACCCTTGCGAGAGCTTTGGAATTTGGACCGATCGTAATCTTTCTAAAGGTCTTTCAAGATGCTTTCGAGAAAGAGTCTGATGCTTGTCATTTAGAGTATCGTGTAGCCGTCTAAACCTAGTGAGCCCATGCGTCGATTTTCGCGCTTTCTAGCCCCTTTAAAATAGCTAAATGACAAGCTTAAATCTTGGTAATTAACAATGCATTGCAAGGACCTTTTTTGGCCGATTTAGCGTTAATCAAAAAGCCATACCAACCTGGAACAGCTTGATCAAGCTCATCAAGACGTCCGGATCAGCCTGGTCACGCAGAGAAATTCTTAGAGCTTGCCAAAGCGATGCGCAAAGCTCCAATTCTGAGCTCATGTAGCGTCGGAGGGAGACGTTGTGTATACCTTAAAATATCAGAGAATTAGATAGAGAGAGAGAGAGAGAGAGAGAGAGAGAGTGAGAGAGAGAGCGCATAGAGGGAGAGAGAAAGCGCTAGGCTTTGGCTTACCCAAATTATACAAAAACTGCGCCAGATGCTTCAGCGTTCCATCACCGACATCAGGGTTTGTCAGCAGAACCGGGCAGAGTGGTAGTAATTCGGATAGACAGGTCGCTGTTGTCAGCCGTAGTCCTCCGACTCGTTGGACGGCATTTGTGGCCGAGATCAGCAACTGAGAGCAGGTTCATTATCTCTATCTCTCTCTCACTCTCTCTCTCTCTCTCACTTTCTCTCTGGTTCCCTTTCTCTCTCTCTCTCACTCTCACTCCCTACCTTCAAAGTTTCGTCCAGTCTTTGAGCATGCTCACGACTCGGATCGTTGCTGAAGCGTGTTGCCGCTGTGGAGGTTCTCTAGAAAACCGAATTTTTATACCCTTCGAAACACATAAACTTTAGTAAGTATGATCAATTATTAAAACGCTGTTACAACAACTAATTAAAATTATACTAAGCATAGTACCCGCAGATCCTCCTCGATGTCGAATACATCGGGCGACATCCCCAAGGAGCACGACCTCAAAATTTTCGTTTATTTTTGCGAGTTAAATGTTATAGCAAGTGAGATAGAGAGCGCGAGAGAGCGAGAGAGAGAGAGAGAGAGAGAGAGAGAGAGAAGGAGAGAGGGAGATATCTGATGCTAATAACGCTGGATCGACAAGATGAAGCCTGTAAGACAGAGGCAGAGTGACCCCGAGAGAAAATGAGTGAGAGAGAGAGAGAGAGAGAGAGAGATAGATAGTAAGAGAAAAAGAGAAAGCATAAACTAGCATAATTGCGCGCGCGCCCGTGAATGCAGATCTTGTCTTCTTATGCTAGTCCGGGCACGCGTCTTGGGAGGAAGAGCAACCCCCCGAATCGGAACATCAGCAAATATGACGAGGAGAGAGCGAGAGAGAGAGAGAGAGAGAGAGAGAGAGAGAGAGAGAGAGAGAGAGAGAGAGAAAGAGAGAGATATAGAGAGAGATTGTTGGCTTGTTGTGTGCCCTAGGGGCTAGTGTAGAGTGTTGACAAACGGATGGGAAAGAGAGAGAGAAAGAGAGAGCGAGAGAGAGAGAGAGAGAGAGAGAGAGGGGAGGGAGAGACAGATAGAGGAAAAGACAAACGCGCACAGGAAGGACTGTTCGCTTGCTGGAGGGCTTGTCATTGAGCTGGGTCACGTTTTTGGTGGACTGCGCGGATTTGGTGTACTTTTATGGTAGTCAGGCAAATGGAGAGTCGACCCTCCTAGCGACTAGGTCTCGACAGCTACTACGCTTCAGAACAATCATCCCGCAAGGATCAAAATGATTTTATTATTTTCAGTAAAAAAATTTCGGACAAAATTTTTTCGAAAATTCTTTTTAGGCCAATGCCTTGAAAGTACGCTTTAGATAAGCATACAAAGCACTAAAAACGCGGCTCAAGACATTAGTCAACGCGAAGCCCGAAAAGCTTGAAACAAAGCTAAAAACGATGCGAAAATCAAATTCTAGTGCGTTTCCCCGCTACTGTAGTATGCCTCGGGCTAAGCCAGCAACGACTTGAGAAGCTGGTACTAGGCCGTGGAGTGTGGATGCATTAGGTAAGCAAACAAATAGGACGTGGGGGATCTCGTGTGACATCAGGAAGGAGTGGGGCACAAGGAGGAGGGTTTCTTGGCTCTAGAATCGCAGAGAAATCGATGGTGCTTAAACGGGGGCCACGGAAATCGAAACCGAATTCTCACATAAAATCTCGCTCTCTCACTCTCTCTCTCTCTCTCGCTCTCTTTCTCTCTGTTGCCCTCGCTCTCGCTCTCTCTCGCTCTCTCTCTCTCTCTCTCTCTCTCTCTCTCTCTCTCTCCCTCTCTCTGTCTCTCTCTCTCTCTCTCTCTCTCTCTCTCTTTCTCTATGTCGCCCTCGCTCTCGCTCTCTCTCTCCCTCTCTCTCTCCCACTCTCCCTCTCTCTCTCTCTCTCTCTCTCTCTCGCTTAACGAAAAACTATAAGATTTCAACAAAAAAAGGATTTCCTAGGAAATCGAAGCGGATCGAAACGGATCCCCCTCCGGCTGTAAATAAGGGGATTTGACTGCACAGGTGGGAGGATCGGCTGAAGGAGGTTAGAGGGAGAGAGAGCGGCCTGAGAAAGAAAGAGCCGGAGGTGGATATTCATGAAAAGAATGACCTTGTGTCTACAACCCTCGGGGCAGACAGAGGAAAAGACGAATGGACAGACATAGATCCTCAATAAATTGACTTTCCACCGTTCCGGGCAATTTCTCGCCGACCGCCCAAAGAAAGAAAAAAACATGATATATTTTTAATGGCTTTAAAATGATCGAATGAATTTAATGTCTTCCAGTTTTCCTTAACTAAAATTTATTATATTCAATTTTAAATTGATAAAAAACCTTATAGGAATTAAAATTCTGCTTATTTTAGCAAATTCTGTTTTTAAAGCTGGTGCTCATAAGTCGCTTTCAAAGCGGAAGGTCCGAATTTAGAGTTTTAAACGAGGAAGAGAATTCTGTATATCTAATCGTATTAACGTAGTATAATTATATATCTAAAAGCGGTCCAAAATTACAGTGGTTTTTGATAGTTTTATCTTAAGAGAAAAGCGTAATCTCGAAAGTCTGAAGGAAAGGAGCTCTCAGACGAAAAATTGAGGGTTAGCCAACCTTCATAAACCGGTTTTCAATATTTCTGACTTCACAATCCCTATAACATACCAGTAAATCAAAAAATACGATCCTAGGCATCAAGATAATGCATCAGGCCACCAAAACCAAGCCAAAATTCGAGGGTTGAAGGGCGCTGGGTCCCGCCGGGAAAGTTTGGGGGCGGTCGCCTACCGGCAGAGAGAGAGTGAGAGAGGGGTGAGAAATGGGGTTGGGGCAGAGAAAAGCGAGAGAGCGGGTTAGAGAGAGAGAGAGAGAGAGAGAGAGAGAGAGAGAGAGAGGGAGAGAGGAGAGAGAGATTGTTTGCTGCGCAGGGCGGCTCGGTTCCCGACACCTGGCTGGCAAGAGAGGGAGAGAGCGGAAAATGTGTTTGCGTGGAGAGTGCGAAAGAAAGAGAGAGAGCGAGCCAATGCAAGAGACGCAGACATACGACACCTTAGGAAAGAGGCCGGGGCGAGATAGATTCCGGGACACTCCGCCGAGCAGGAAAAGCCGGAAAAAGAAGAGAAGGGGCCCTGGAGGCCTCTTTTCGGCTTCTCTCTCTCTCTCTCTCTCTCTCCGCCACTCACATTTGCCATATCCCCCCTCGAGGCACATTGCCCGGGCCCCCCTCAGGCAAAAGTTGGCAAGAGCTGGAAATCCGCCCCTCCCCTGCCCAAATCGAAATTGAAAGCACCCACTTTTGGGGATTTCGATTTTTATACTCTATTCTACCCTATTTTATTTGTTTTGGAAGATATTTTCACTTGTTGCTGGGCTCTTTTTCATGGCAAATCCATGAAAATGTATTCTTAGATTTGGACTTTGGGCATTTCACTCATTTGACGAGTTCCATATGGTTGTAAAAACTTTTCTTGTCCATTTATCTATTTTTATCCGGACAGCTCCGTAATTTCGTTTGAAAAATTTGTAGTTTTTTGCGCTTTTAAACAAATTTTGAGCACTTTATAGTTTTCAGCACCAAATATAGCATTTTCAAGCGTATTTAAACTCGGACTGGACCCTGAGTTCTCATATTACGACATGTAAATTGATTTCACAATGTCGCTCTCTCTGCGTTTCGCTCTCTCTATCGCTGTCTCCCTTGCTCTCTCTCGCCCTCTGACTTTAACTCTCTATTTTTACATTATGTCATTCCGTTCAGGGAATTATTCGAAATCATGACGAGATGAACCCGGTGAGCGTCAGCATCCAGCAAACCGATCATTTTCCGGGGAATAAGCAGACATGGAACACCAATATGGTAAGCTTTATTGGAGAGAGAGAGAGAGAGAGAGTGAGAGAGCGAGAGAGAGTGAGAGAGTGAGAGAGTGTGTGAGAGAGCGAGAGAGAGAGTGAGAGAGAGAGCGAGAGAGAGTGTGAGAGAACCGTAGCTCAAGAACTATTTTAGCAAGTCGCCCAGCTGCTCTGCTCCGCTTCAGCGCATCCGGAATGGATCAGCACCAAGGTATGAATATAGCTTTATTTTAGTTCTGATCGTTACGCAAGTCAAAACGATACTATAAAGCTGTTGTTATTGTTAAAAATTCAATATTCTAGAAATGCTATGGTTTATCCGTAATTTATGCATTTTCAGGTCCGGGAACGGCCTCCATCCGGCAGCCAGCTGCTTTTCCGGCGCTATAATGATAATTATTTCACGGTACGGACTTTTCATTATTTTAGCTGCTTTTTGTCTCACTAAAATCTTGAAAAACTTCAAAAATCTTACACAGCAACGTAAATTATAATTTTAGAATGACGGCTACCTGTGGAAACGGCGAAGAGAGGCCAAGCAGACCCGGGAAGACCATATGAAGCTGAAGGTAAGTATTAGCGCGTTAGTGACTTGAAAACTGCAGGTTTTTTAGCTTCTTGATACATTTATGGCTTTTTGCACCTTTAACATCATTTTTCAGGTCCACAAGCAGGAAATAATCTCCGCCAAATACGCGCACTCGGCCGTATTTCCTAGCTTCCATCGCAGGGTCTACTGGTTGACTTCGGTACGTTTCACTCTCTCTCTCTCTCTCTCTCTCTCTCTCCCTCTCCTCTGTCTCTCTGTCTCTCTCTCTCTCTCTATTTCTCTGGCTTTGTCTCATTCTCTAAAAATATTTGTTCCTTGGTTTTTTAGAGCCCAGAGGTGGTCCTGGTGCACTATCTAAACTCGAGGGAAGAAGAGAAAGGACATGGTAAGACAATTTTTATAGTTTTGGCGGCTTTTACCTGTATCTTAAGCGCCGCATCCTTTAACGTATCCTTTTTAGAAGACCGTTCTCTCTCGGAGCGGATAGCATCTACCATCCGAGCTTCACAACTGAAGCCGACGCAAGCGGAATTGCAGACCCAGCTTGCACCGATTTGTGAGTGACTTTCTCGTTCTCTCGCTCGCTCATTCTCTCTCTCTGTCTCTCTCTCTTTGTCTCTCTCTCTGTCTCTCTCTCTTTCTCTCTGTCTCTCTCTCTCCCTTTCGATTTATCTCTCGCTCTCGTTCTCTAAATCTCTCACTTTCATTCTCTCGCTTTTTTCTGTTTTTGTTCACTTTCTGTCTCAATCTCGTTCTCACTCTCTGGCTTGAGCTCTCCCTCTCTCTCTTTCTCTCCCTCTCTCACTGTCTCACCCTCTCTCTTTCTCTCACGCCCTTTCTCTCCGCGAATAATTTCCCTAAAATATTTTTTAGTAACTCCCACGACCGGCCAACAAGAGATCGCAGCGCTATGTCAATTGGTTTGGGACAGGTTGCAATCGGTAGGCTTTCAATATACAGTTTTTTAATAATATTTTCTCCAAAGATTTTAATAGAATTTTTCTATTTAAAAAAACCCATCAAAATTCTGAATATTTTAGCCGCCCGCCGGCCCCCACCTCGAGAGAAGAAACAGTTGTTCGTCGGCGTTTCGGAAAGGTATTTTTACGAATGGAAATATGCTTTTTAAGCGTTAAAACTCTTACTATACCAATTTAGCTATATTTTCTATCTTATTCGTTTAAATTAAGGATTAATGAGAGCCAAAAATCCTCCTAAAATTTGATTGATTCAGGCCTCTCCTCGGTGGCTTTACGACGTCAACCATCGACGTTCAGCGACTCGATCGACCCGCATTTTATCGGTATTTTTTTTTAGTTTTTGATGTGTTAATATTAAGCTATGACGGAAGATATACCAAATTTGTCTAAACTAGCACTACAAAAAAAACGCCTAAAATTCAGGAGACATTGTGAACAACTGCGGAAAAGTGGACGGTCATCTCCCAGCCCCAGCTTCGCATATGGACAATTCTAGCGGGTAAGTAGCTTCCAGCAATTTTTTAAAGGGTTTCTGAAGGCAAATTTGACTGTGGATGCTCATTTATCAAGCGTCGAGCTGCATGAAATTCCGAAAATTAATATTACTGTTTTCTAGATACGGTAGGGACGACTCGCACCACTCGCATTCCGGAGACACCCACTTGGAAAGCGCCGATGATGGGGAAACGGTAATTTTTAAGGGACTGAAAGATCGACTACAAAAGCCACTAGGTCTCGACAAAAATGCGCAACTCAAAATTACACATTTTAATGTTGATAGAACGTCCCTAGGGCAGCGGCTTCCGGCAAATAACAAAACAAATTTGCGCGTATTTTGCAGTGGCGGGTAGCTGTCGAGACCGAGGCAATTGAGGAGTATAATTCGGGGCTTAAAATACCTTTAAAAATTCCGTTTCAGTCCTATTACCGTAGTCGAGCCGGAGTCTCATCCAGATCACGCTCCAACGGCCCATCGTCGAGCGGAGAATGTTGGCATGCCCCGATCGCTGATGTCACACCGAGCCGGGCTCCTATTAATGTGAGTATTGAAAAGTTTATGGCAAATCGGGCGTACACAGGTGTGATACGCACTGTAGGATACGGTACGCGCTGGCCGTACGGTTAAGTACAGTACGTAACTTTCCACATTTAGGGCGACACGAAAATCCTGGTGATTGGCGGCTGGTATCTGAAGGGACATGAATATTCCGTGCAAGTTGGTGATCGAAAAGTGCCGGCACAACTCTTGCAAGTTGGCGTGCTGTCCGTGAGAATACCTCCAGGTCAGCTTCCTTTAGAACAATTAAGCTCAGTTTTGTCAGCTCGTGAATCCGGAAAGGTGCCAATTCGAGTGCTTTGTGATGGGCAAATCGTCTCTTCTCCCTTCGAATTTACATATTTTGAGGAGAAATCAGATGAAACGTGAGTTTAACAAACTATATCTTTAGTTTGCTTACGGTAACAGCTTTATTTTGAATTTTTAGTGAAGCCCTTCACCTCCAAGCCCTTGTCGATCGCTTCCAGCTGTTTTTGGCGGCTTTCAGCGGCCAGCCAGGGTCGAATTTTCAGGCATATTTGTCATTTTCAGCTAAAATAATTTAATTTCGATTTAGACGAGCACTGCCCTGAATGAGGAGACATTTCTCTCGTTGGCCCGGTCGATGCTGCAGCATCAAATGGTGCGTGGGAAGTGTATCTTAACTGTGCCCCAGCTTGCTCATTTTCATCAATTTTTTTTTACTTGAATAGTGGATCTTTAGACAAATCCACTACTACTGCAACCACATCCGCTTCTTCCCTCTCGGACGATTCTACACCTAGCCGCAGCCCTTGATTACGACAAGCTTTTGGAATGGTTGTTATGGTGGAGGTAGGTTTTTTCTGCACTTTTAAAGGGCCTTGGAAGCCGCAATCTAAGTTACTACTCAAGTACTCGCTGACCGACCTACTCTTAATACATCGAGCTTGCTAAAAGCAAAACCCACGCTTTGTGAAAATGCATTCCAGACGATCCCTACCGTACACCCGGGAGCTCGACCCGCTGGCGAGAGACTCTGAAGGTTCAACAGCACTTCACCTAGCCGTTCGCTCCGGACATATTCCGTCTGTTTCGGCCATCGTCAACGCTTGTCAAGCGGCCATTGATGTACTAGATGACCGGTAAGAGGAAAAGAGAGAGCGAGAGAGAGAGAGAGAGAGAGAGAGAGGGAGAGCGAGAGCGCGAGAGAGTGAGAGCGAGAAGAAATATCAAGATAACGTTACAGCGGCCGCACGCCCTCCGATTTGACGACCGATCCAGCCATTTTCAAGCTGGTCGCGCGCCCGGAGGAAGCGAACAAGAATACGAATGGCATCCCGACAAGTGAGATACCCAAAACATATAGCTTTTTAAATTTTTAAGCTACACGGCTATTAATTAACATTTCAATTTGCGTAGTAAAAATTATAAAAAACTGCAAACGAATTTTAAGGCGTTGAAGACGCCGAGCACATGGCCGCCACTGCTCTTTGGGTCTTCACCAATGGAGAAACCGTCACTGATGAGAGAAGACAGCTCAATCGGGTACTGTAGTTTTATTCCATCTTTTGTTTCTTTATTCGGTTTTTAACCAAATTTTGTAGTTTAGAGACCAGCTCCATTAATAATAATTATTTTAGAAAGGCTCAAAACCGACTGGATCACCGATGCACTCGAGCAGCTTGGAGACGACGGGGAGCGTCGTGATGAAGGTAAGGAGAGAAAGAGCGAGAGAGAGACAGAGAGAGACAGAGAGAGAGAGATAGCAAGAGAAACCGATCATAACCATCCCTTTAGCGGAAAGATGACGGCTGGAAAGAGTGCGAACAGCCAATTCATGTCGAAATCTCGATGGACACAGCCGATGTTCATGTCCCAGACTCGCCAAAAATGGCCGACCTCTTCGACGCGGTCACCAGGTTTGTCAGCAAGTTTGCATTGTAGAAAGGGCAGGCTATCGGAGATTTTGTGAGGAATTGGAGGGGATTGATGGGAATGCTAGCAAAGATACTTTGTGGAATTCGATTAGAAACAGGCCAGCAGAGAACTTCTACGCTGTTTTTTTAGTCCCGGCGTGTTCGTGAACGACTGTGTACGCGAGAAAATGGCTCAATTGGCCCAGCACATCATCGATGCACTTCCTGAACGGATCAAGGGAGATGGGATTGGAATCCACCATTCCTTAAGACATCAACTCCACTCACCGCATGATGATGATACGGTAAGTTGCACCGATACATCGACACTTAAGACGAGAGATAGAGAGAGCAAGAGGGAGAGAGAAAGAGAACAAAATAGTTAGATTTCTTTTCCAGCACATGGCCCTGTCCTTCTCCGGCATCTCGCCAATGTTCAACACCTCCGGCTTCACCGTGCCCGACTTTGAGGAATGCATGAGTCTCCAATTCGGACCGTCGACGTCGCATCAGAGCAGTTTTAGGTATGAACACCAGCCTTATAGCATTTTCATCAATTTATCGTGAAAATCGGATGAATTTTAGTTCAAAAACGATGCCCTCAGAAGATGGGATGGGCCACGAGGTGGCGCAGAATCAGTTTAGGTAAGTAAGGCTCAAAATAACGTATTTTTACCAGCTTTATTGAAAATTTATGGTCCTAGATCAATAAAAAATATGCCGTTTCATAGTTTGTAT
This sequence comes from Mesorhabditis spiculigera, assembly GCA_958295435.1. Taxonomy (NCBI): domain Eukaryota; kingdom Metazoa; phylum Nematoda; class Chromadorea; order Rhabditida; family Rhabditidae; genus Mesorhabditis; species Mesorhabditis spiculigera. Next base: position 1,821,096 of record CATQJA010002652.1, read on the forward strand.
CCTAGGAGGAGTAATTCACACCTCTACCCCTGTGCCAGCGAGTCTTTCCGATCTTCAAGAGCTACAACTTTCGAGTCCGGGAGCTTTGATTTGGATAAGTAAGTGACTGAGAGCGAGAGAGAGCGAGAGAGAGTGTGGGAGAGAGAGAGCGTGGGAGAGGGAAAGAGAGAGCGAGAGAGAGCGAGATAGAGAGAGAGAGATCGAGAGAGGGAGAGAGTGAGAGTGAAAGAGATCGAGAGAGAGGGCGAGGGAGAGAGAGACAGAGAACGGGCGAGAGAGCCCAAGCGAAACTTTTTATGATATTTTTTTTCAGCTCCAAAGACCTGGGCGAGTTCCTAAACAGTGGATCGGCTACAGAACCCCTGCAGCAGCAATTGGGAGACCTGCGATTGTCCGGTATTTTTGAATCAAAAATTGTTCACCTTTTTGGTTTTAGAAAGTGAGCAGCGTGATGTCTACGAGGCCGCAAAAACGATACAAAGGGCTTATCGTGAATATAGGTATGTTTTTGATGGCAATATGCGGCTAAAATTGAGTTAGAGCTCGAACCAGCTTGGTTTTGCCGCACGCAGAAGCCGAGCGGAATGCTGCGATTACGATTCAAAGCTTCTACAGGCGATATAAAGCGGTGAGTAATCAAAAACTAGAAAGAGCTTTAAAAACGCTAAAAAACTAATTTTTTCGAAGTAAAAACGATTCCGTAAATTATGTAACGCCAGAAAAATCTGCAAAGTAAGAACGCCATCAAGCTAATTTAACACACCGAAAGTCGTAACAAATATTTAAAAATGAATAAAATAAACTATAAAATTAAACCTATGCAAACTTAACGAACAAAAAAGGGTAGAGGATTAAATTAATGCGGAACTGAGCTTTCATCTTGGCCCTTTGTTTCCGGTCCTGGAATCGAGTTAACCCGGTAAATTGAGCTGCTTAAAATTCGCCGAGTTTATGGCATTAAATTAATCTTATGACTGCTTATATTAAGTTGAAATATATCGGCAGTTTTGGCAATTACATTTGGGTTCCTAGCCCCTTAAAACCCTTAACCCTGATCCCAAACCCATTCAGCTTTTCGTGATTTCCCAGGGCTTTCCCAAAACCGTTCCACACAATTCCCCCCAATGTTTGTCGCCGGGCCGTGTGGAATGGAGGATGAGTACTCTTTTTGTTTTCTTCTGGGGTCACAGCCCATCGTCTTTTGCCCTCTCAAGTACTCCACTACTCTCCAAAACCATCCAATTGACGTCAATGCTCGGGGAGGCTTCTCCGGGGGCACTGTCGATAGTCCTGCGGCGTAGTTTGATGTCTTTATTTCTATAATCTCTCGCTCTCTCTTTCTATTTCTCTCTCTCGCTCTCGCTCTCGTACTCGGTCCATTTGTCTCTCTCTCTCTCTCTCTCTCTCTCTCTCTCTCTCTCTCTCTCTCTCTCTGTTATGCCACTCTCTCTTACTCTCTCCTCTCTCTCTCTCACTGTCTATTGCCGATTATTTTTATCGTTTTCTAGCTCTGTCTCTCGTCGTTGCTCTCTCTCCCTCCCTCACCCTTCGCTCTCTCTCTCGCGCTCTCGCGCTCTCACTGTATCTCTAGTATTAGCGCTCTCTTTCTCGCTATGCCTCTCTCTCGCTCTTGTTCACTATCTCTCTCATTCGCTCGCTCTCTCTCTCTCTCTCTCTCTCTCGCTCTCTCTCTCTCCCTCTCTCTCTCCCAGGCCGAACTTCAGCTTCACTCCTGCAGAACAGCAGCCCTCCCAAAAAACAAACAAATCAGGAAAAGCCGGTAGTGACGGAGCAAGAACGTGAAAATTCCCCAAAAAAACCAAACACTCAACTGATTGACGCCCTAAGCGCCTATCTTTAGTCCTCAAAGCCAAGAAAAATCCGCCCCCAGCCCCGTGGGCGGAGGTTTTCGGTGTCTTTGTGGAGGTCTGATTGGCAAACAATCGCCTACGAGGTAGAGAGAGAGAGAGAGAGAGAGAGAGAGAGAGAGAGAGAGAGAGAAAGAGAGAGCGAGAGTGGGAGAGAGAAAGAGGGAGAGATAGCAAGTGAGAGAGCGCGAGAAAGAGCGCGAGAGAAAAATAGATAGCGAGAGCGAGAGATAGAGAGAGTGAGAGAGATAGAGTACTACTAGGTACGAATGAACCTCTACAAGTCATATTGGGTACATGGCAGAGTTATAAAGTACGGTACGCTCCTTCAGAGTACGTTTAGCTAGGGGCGGTCGTAAAGTACGGTAGTGAGCTGTAGAGCACAACAGAGTAGGAGGTTATTGACTATTTTGTGAGGGTTACGGTACGCTACGATAGCATACTAGATGATGCCTCTGAGTACGAAAAATTACGATACTTTACGTTAGTTTATTGTATGCAATGGCAGAGTACTGTACCGTACGTTCAAGCACGTATGTGCTACGGTAGATGTTATGCTAAGCTTGGATAGGATAGATTAAATCGGGCTACGATAAAGTATACTGCAATCCTAGCATATCGTACGCTACGTTACATTACGTTTGAGTACGTGTGAGTACGGTAGGCTACGGCGGAGTGGAATGCCCGAATTCAAAGACAGTTAATAGCCTTTGATGTAGTTGGATCGCGTTATGATAGATTTCCCTACAATTCATGGATGCTGGAGTACGTTAGGGTACGGTAGCGTACGGCAGCGGACAGTAACGTACTTTTTACTCTAGCCTTCATCTTGCATATTTTTTACTAAGGTCCCCGCTTCGAAAAACACCGTAAATTCCCGATCCAGCTGTCTCATGCCGCCATCACATGCCGCCCGGCAATCCCATTCCCCACCCCCACACATGATATCTTCCCCCGTACGCCAGGATCGTCGCGGAAAAAGTGAACGGGACCAGGGCGCCGGGGGGCCATCTACTATTTGGCAAATTGCCCAGATGTGTTGAAGCGCGTGTGTGTGCTTTCTAACCATGCGGTTACACTAGCGAGAGAGAGAGAGAGAGAGAGAGAGGGGGAGAGAGAGAGTGAGCTGGGGCTCAAATGGCCCAGGTAGATCGGCTTTTCCGCTTTTTCCCCGGCGAACCAAGCATTTACGAGACGGCCCAGAAAGCAATAACAAACATGTGAAGCAGAAGGTCCAGTTAACTCCTTCTAATTTGCATACCGTGGCTTGAGGATGTGCTCGTAAAGGTGACTGCCTAATTTGCATACGAGAAATACGTGCAGATTGGGTTTGGGACATCTGGCTGTAAATTAGTAGTGAAACGGAGAGAAAAACGTAAATGACCAGGAATTTTGGGATACTGTTTCCCTATTTTTTAAAGGTAACCAAAACCAAACGTAACTTGCATCTCTGCGGGCCTTCAAGAATTTAAAAAGTTAAAAACGCATCGAAAAACAAAAAATTTAAGGTTTAAAAACACTTTTTAAAAAACAAAAAAGTTTAACTTTAAGGAACTTTAAAAAGGCCCAGGAGTATGATGCGTAATTTGAAGCTTAACGTAGTTGTTTACCCTAGTGTATCGAAGCGTCGATTCTCGCGCTTGAATGGTCCTTTAAAGTATAGATAAACTTCAAAGAAGCTTGATCTTTCAAGCAGAAATTTTATCGCTCTGTTTTCCAGTTCCAATACTTCAAACAGCTCTACAATGCGGCGATCCTCGTGCAGAAGCACTTCCGGATGAAGAAGAAGGAAAGACCGGGCAGTCATGATAGCCAGGATGATCATCATCTCAACGATCAGCTACCCGACCATCCGTCCGTCGATGGGATGAGCATCCGGATACAGGTTGGTAGCACTTTCTGGGGTTTTGTGTTCTGAAAGTGAGACCGATCAGAAACATTTCGAAGCTCAAAAAGTGTATACTTCCTCGGAAAAACGACTTAAATACAGGGTGTCCCAAAAAAAACGACCCATCTGACATTTCGCCGTGTTACATCCAATCGGCCCCAAAATTGGACCAGAGGTGTATCAGATCCTAAATAACAACAATCCTGACTTATAGCCCGGTAGCTACAGCCGTTCTCGAGTTATAGAACAAACAAACTTTATTTTCCATTTTTCATAGGGTTTTCGTGGAATTAGACCCCCGAAACATTAAGTGAAAATGATCCGGTAGGCCTTCTTTACCGTAAGAAATTTTTCCAGAGTAAAATTAATTAAATAAGCTTCAATTTAAGCGTTTTTTACAACGCAAAACTACCCCAGTTCTTAAGCGAAATTAGGGATTCGCAGCCGGAAGTCGATGCAAATCGATGCAAAGTCCAAAAAGATAGCCGATAAAACTGTTCAGAAGTCCCGGAAAAACAGTATTTTCGTTATAACTTTAAAACTACTGTAGCTATGGGGCTGTAAGTCAGGATTGTTGTTATTTAGGGTCTGATACACCTCTGGTCCAAATTTGGGACCGATTGGATGTAACACGGCGAAATGCCAGATGGGTCGTTTTTTTTGGGACACCCTGTATATTCGATCAATATTATAAAATCCTCTGCGAGACCTAGGAACTTTGAAGACGGCATAGGTCAATCGATTACGCAAGGAAAATGAGGACCCTGCGCTTTTCGCCTGGTCATGCTTTCTGCCCTCTTGGCTAATTGCCAAAAAGCTATAGGGGGGTCGACCTATGCCATCCATATTCCTTTAAAATCTCAGCCTTATGGGTTTCCAGAATATCGTAGCTTTGACTACGGTATCCGCGCTGCTTTGTGCTGTTTCCAGCATTATTTACAGCTTTTTCTGGTTCCGCTTCGAGAATAATCGGGGAAGCCCTCAACAAATCATTCCAAATAAACACCTGAAGCCATTATCAGATCGTATATTGTGTCACGCGCCTTTCATACCGTAAACAAAGAAGCAGTTGATAGTAAGTGCTGAATGGCCTTCTGACAACATCTGTACAGCCTGGAAGTTTCTGCAGCAAACACCGTATTTCTGTGCACCTTTGGAATAGAATTCGTCAAATCCGCTGGATTTTTCGTATTTTTCAAGATTTAATTGAGCTTCTTTGTTGAATTTCTGGACGTCACCGTCCCTTTAAAGCGCACGTTCAGGGAGGGGCCGTATACTCGTCCCAACGTGTACACCCTATGGACGCGCGCACTGCCTGCCCGTGCTGTGACATGCCATTCCCCTCCTTTGCAGCCTGGGGCGTCCCTCGCCCCCTCGCCAGTTTGTAGCTGTGGCTGACTGGTATCCATCCGCGCCTCCCGAGCCGGGGGCCCGGGTTCGACCCCCCGGCCGCGGCAAAAATCTTTGCTTTTGCCACAAAAAAAGGTCCCTGAACGTGCCCTTTAAATGACGTTTCCGCAGGCCTTCAAAATTTTATTCAATTCTGTTGCGGGTTGCGCGTCGCGACAAGACCAGTATATCCCCTCAGAAAAAGTTCAAAAATCCATTGTCAAGCCCTGCCGGTCCCTTTAAAAAGTCCATGCCACCCTCGTGGTCAGTTTCAAGACCTTTGGCGACGTTCCCAAGCTTTGCCAGCCCAAGCTGCCGCCTAAATTGACGAATAGCTTGAGAGAGAGCGAGAGAGCAAGTGCGAGATAGAGGGAAAGAGAGAGAGAGAGAGAGAGAGAGAGAGAGAGAGACGCCATCCCAAGGAAATCCCGGGGCCATAGACTAATGACCCAGACGGGGGCGATGGGGAGCCGCAGCGTAGAGCCCCCACGTGCCGAGGAGCATCGCGGAACCGCTAAGCCAATAAGTAGCTGCTGTTGCTGTCGTCATTGAAGCGAGAGAGAGAGAGGGAGAGAGAGTGAGTGAGAGAGGAAGCTTCCACACACGCGCAAAACAACGTTTCTTATCAACTTTTCCTCCCCCCCCCCCTCACTCAATCAAGTCAAAAGTTTAGCGGAGCGCAACGTACTTTAAGGGATTTTTCTCGGCGCTACCGTTTGCGTCAGCTGACTGATCAGCTTATGCTTACTAGGTTTATGATAGTAAAATCAATTTTTTTTCTTATTAGGATTTTTTCTGGGGTTTCCTTTTGAAGCCGTGCATTGAAAGGGATGGTAACAGCAAGGTCGTTTTTCAAATATCGGATTGTTGATAATGCCTTAACATGACTAAAAAACTAATTCATGCAATTAATAATTACGAGTAATGATCATATAATTTACCTCTTTTTCTACAGCTAAATTAGTTAAAAATGCTGCACCCCATCAATTATTTTTTTAGAAAATTATGAACCTTTAAAAATTCAGGATAAAAATTGCTTAAAAATCACTTATGCCATCCAACCGACTGCTTTCAAAGTTAAATTACAAAGAGAACCTCCAACCAAAAATAGATTTTCTAAAAAATTTAGAATTTTTCAAAAATTGTTCATTTTTGAGCACGGTTTAAATGCTGACAAAATTCCGCCAAAATGCCGTTTTTTCGTTGCGCTGAAGATTGTTATTGTTTCCGCAAGAAAGGGCAGTAGAACCTGTCGAATTGAAGGTGAGGGTGGGTGGCTGAGGACAGCAATTATCCATTGTTTATAGCCCGCCAAAAGCCTCCAATTTTTCTGGCTTTTTTTTCCGCTTCTTTTTCGTCTCTTTAGTCATCGAAATGCCATGGAAAGGCATGTGCCTCCAGTGACCTTCCGGGCTTTTCAACCGCCCACCCCCGAATGGAAAAATACGGCTTGATTGCTGGGCCAATTCGTTTTTTTCGTGAAATTTGTGTGGGTGGCATTTAAAAAAATCCGGTTTTTGCAAGCTGTTAAAGTTTTTTGGTAGCACAAGACGTTTTTTCAACCTATTTCCGGAAGTTCCGGCATTTTATTCCGGTTTTGCACCCGACACCTAAAATTTATGCATTGCTTTTAAATTTATGCAAGGGACCCGGTTTTTAGGACACTGTAAAATGGCCTACCGGTCACAGCCTAAAAGTAGCCTAGGTCGCCCCGTCTTTTAAAGGGCCACCGAAGTCTGGTCGAGCGTCAGACCCTGTTCTTTTGTCCCTGTTTCGTCGTAAAAATTCCAGAAATTTATAATTCTGATGTCATTTATGGAATTCTCAGGCATTTTCAATATTTTAGCTTTTGCAATTTTCGAAATTGACCCAAAAATCACGAGGATCAAGGAATTGAGCGCCTGGTAGGGCATTACGACATGTAATTCGCGCGCACCGAAAAAGGCGACTTTGCCACAAACTCATCTCGCTTTCAACTTTTCAGAAATGTTTCCTTTTTTGCAACTTTTAGGTGCTGTACTGGGCTTCCAAACCCCTTTAAAAGTTGGAAAGACTCCAAAAAACGATTTCGGGGGTGAAAATCATACATGCGTTTTAAACACTGAGAATTCTGATTATTCCACATACCAGCCTTTAAACCGCCAAAAATTTGACTTCCCAACAGCCTTAAGCCTCATTTTAATCTCAAGGAATCCACACACACATAGGGCGACGGCCAAAGTGTGTGAAGGTCATCAATCTGAATGCCGAAATGCAGACAAACAGGTGCCCTCTGGGCATTCCTATCTCTCTCCTTCTCTCTCTCCCTCTTTCTCTCTCTCGCTCTCTTTCTCTCTCTCTCTCTCTCTCTCTCTCTCTCTCTCTCTCTCTCGCTCTCTCACACTCTCTCTTCCCGTGTGAATTATCACACCCCATTAGCCCGGCCAGCGGATGGCCCCGCTGCCATTTTAAATAACACTTTACCCCCCCGCGGGCCCATTTCTCCCCCTTCACCCTCTTTCCGGTGCCCCCATCCACTTTTAGTTTTATCAAAACAACCGGAAATTTGGGATTTTTGAAGAGTTGGCGGGATGCCAAGTACCGTACGCGGATCCAACTTTTTAAACGCGCCAGGCAAGCCAGCAGAGATTCTTTAGTAAGCCGTTTGGATACTCTCTCTCTTTCTCTCTCTCTCTCTCTCTCTCTCTCTCTCTTTCTCTGTCTTAGATACCTCTATCTCTCTGTCTCTCTCACTCCCTCTCTAGCTCTCCAGCGCTCTCTCGCCTTCATGGTCTCTCTCAAAAGATCTCGATCCCTCTCTCACTCTCGCTCTCTAACTCTCATTCTGTAGCTCACTCAAGCGTTCTCTGGCCACTCCATCTTTCTCCCCGTTTCTCTCTCACTTTCTCTCTATCCATCACTCTCTCGTTCTCTCTCCCTCTCGCTCTCTCGCACAGGACGACTATAGGCAAGCTAGCAGGGATTTTTTAGAAAACGATCATCCCTGAGGTTTTTAGGTTTTTATACTCTGACTCTGAGATAGACCCCATCTAGCAGAGATTCTTTAGGAATATCGGGAAATCCTAGAATTTTGGAAAATCCAGCAAAATGACCAGACAGCCTGACATTTTGGGAACGCCTCCGACTGGTTTCGAGTTTTTTTGCGCTGAATCGAATCCGTTTCTGTGTAAATTGTGCATGTCTCTCTCTCCCTCTCTCTCTCTCGCCTCAAAAAGGGTCATCCTCGGGAGGGCGTGGGTGCCCGCGGGCCGAACAAAAGCCCAAATTTGTCCGTTCATTTGCCCGTCCCACTGCCCGGCCAAACTGGCGGATTCCAGGAGACGTCACTTCCCTCCGGAATTCAGAAAAATAGAAGGGAAAAGTTGTTCAGGTTATAAGAAAAATCGTGGATTAACAAAAACCGCTCCGGCTCTGCTCCCTCATCCCGCATCCCGGGTTTTCATAGCGTGAACGCCTCCGACTACACCGCCTTGGCCAATTTCGTAGCACTACAGATTCCGCGCTCTAGTCGACCTTCAGCGACTGTATCTCAACTTCCCGATGACTTACGGGTTTGTAAAGTATACCAAAATGTTTGTTTTGACATGGCAAGTATTTTGGTATATTTTACAACCCTTTAGGACAACAGGAAGCCAAGCTACTGTAGATAAGAGTTGGCTTCGGGGGCGGGGGGGGTATCTGAATTTTGACGCCAATTTGGTGGAGGTCCGATATACATACACGATCCGTCTTTGCCCCCTTTAAAAATTCGGCCATGTCCAACTTCAAAAAAAAAATTATGAATTCCGGTGCGTGATGATGCCGGAAAGGGCACCAAATTTTGGCTGAAAACAAATATGTTTGCTCCGAGAGATTTCCCCCGAAGATTTGGGCCATTTTTGACCAGACCAGACCAACAAAAAATTCACAGAAAAGTTCAGTCCAATCCAAGGGTCCGGCCAATGTTTATGCAATTTAGGGCAGGGCAACACAACGGCGGGAAAAGCCCAATTTGGGGGAGTGGACGTCGTCAAGAAAAACGCCAAATTTTTTTCGTCGCCTTTTAGCACGTCTTCCTAGTTTCTTTGGCGGTTTAAAGGGCTTGGGAATCGCTAGAATCAACCTTTTCGATCGTCCGCGGCTAGACCGCTACGCGAGGCGTCAAATGACACTAGTATCCTAATCGATTACGCTATCAAAAGCGGGCTGGTCAGAAATCTAACAAAAAACGGTTAACCAGAAATCTACCAAATACCTTTAAGAGGTTGAATTCTCGAGTTCAAAAAGCTTTAAAGAGATTAGGAAGCGCTAGAATCGACCCCTACTTTGCCTAGATCTAGACCGCCACGCGACGCGCCTAATTACGCTTTAAGCCGTGCGGTGAAATTCGCTGTGAATCCCCGGCTGAGCAAATCGATAACCTTACCTTGCAGGCCCCTTTAAATCCAAATTTCCTATATTCTTGAAAAGTATAGATTATAGATGTTGGCCAGAACTTTGGAGCCGGATTACGGTAATTTTTCGGGCCGTGAAAATCGAATTAATCAGGGGATGTTTTCGCGTCAAATTTCGATTCAGATCTCTCGGCAAATCGAATCAAACCCGCTTTTTCGTGTTATTCCCGGGTCCCAGAGGGTCTGGCTAATGGGATACTGTACCAAGTTTTGTAGCGATTTTCGATTTTGGGTCAGGAGGGAGGTAAATTCCTAAAAACATGCCAGATTCGATAACAACAGGTTTTTTAGGATTTTAAATCATTTAAAAATCAGTTAAATTATAAACTAAAATTTGTCGTTTCTCGTTGTCTGCTAATTCAATACACAAGAAGCTACCGTAGTCTACCACAAACTTCATAAAAACGCAATTATAGCAAAAAAAGTTAAAATTTAATAGCAAAAAATTTTACTAGTACCGTAAGGTGTAAAATTCGTACTTTTTGCTGCAAACAAAATTCGTGGTTACCGTAGCCAGGAAGCGTATTTTTAACGCTAATTTTCAAAGGTCTCCACTGAAAAGCTATCACTTTTCACGTTTCCATGCCATCGGCTTTTTGCCGGTTTTCCGGAAATGTACTCCGGCCGGTGCAACCGGATCCATTTCGGCCGGGTGAAATCATTTTCGCGCAATCCGATACTCCTCGAATTTCCCTATTTCACACTTTTGTTTTTTTTGGGGTGAATTCATCCGCCCTGCGCTGGATTTTGTAGTGTGGTTTGTAGCCTAGAGACTACAGCTGAGCTCACGCTAGCAGAAGTTATTCAGGAAGTGATGGCTGGGATTTTAGGGCCCTATTGTCGGAGTTTTAGGGCAAGCTAGCAGAGATTCTTTGAGAAATTTACTACCGGAAATTCGGCGTAAGCCCAAGGTTTTTGTCGGGCATGCTAGCAGAGATTCTTTAGGAATTCATTCCTGAAAAGATAGTCTTTTGGCAAGGGCAAGCAAGCAAAGATCCTTTAGTAAACCTCTTCTGTAAATTTTAGGTCAATGACAACTTGACGCTTCGGGCAAACTAGCAGCGATTCTTTGGGAGTTCGTATCTGAAGATTCTGCGTCAACTTTTGGCCAGCTAGCAGCATCGGTTTTGGAATTTGTTCAAGGAGTTGGATTTTAAGCCCGAAGCCAACTAGCAGAGACACATTTTTGGATTTTTAAGGGCAAGCTAGCAGCGATCTTTTAGGAATCCCCTGGCCACCTCGTAAAGATCTTTGAGAGCTCCAAAATTGTCTGCCGGAATTTGATCAAGACAGTCTAGCATGGATCCTTGGGGAATTCGCAGCGCACGCTACAGAATTCCGCGAAAACAACGCCTTGTTTTGACGCCTAATCTGGTCACCAGTTTTTTCCCCGATCAAAATCATTAATCAGTTGCTTGTAGTCGAGTTCAGAGAGGGGGGAAAAGCCCCCCCCCCCCAAGGGGGATGTTTGATCGTCGGCGGCGTCCGTTTTACACCAAAAGACGACCCGTGGCCCGTGGTTGACCTGTAGAAAAGGGACGCTTTGATGACGTCATCTAGAGGCTGCAGTTACCGGCAAGCCGCTTTTCCCAGAAAATTGCCAAAAAATGATGGGCCGATGAGTTGTCATGTTTCTACCTTGCAAAAGCGGGGCGATTTGGGCTTTGAACTGTGGAATACGGCAGACGTGAAGTTTGTAGCCTATGAAATCAGGGTTTAAAGGGGCTAGAAAGGTACGTGCACGTGTATAAACCTCCCAGATTCTGATCCTAAAATATCTTTGCTAGCTAACCCTCCGATTCCACAAAGATCTTTGCTAGCTAGCCCTCTAACTCCTAAAAAATCTTCTGCTAGTCAGTCTAAATTTTTAACGCTAGCCTGGCGCTTCCATACATTGAAATTCCTCAAAGAATCTCTGCTAGCCTGCCCCCTCGATCCCCTCCAATTCCTCAAAGAATCTCTGCTAGCCTGCCCCCTCGATCCCCTCCAATTCCTCAAAGACTCTCTGCTAGTCTGCCTCCTCCACCCACTCCAACTCCGCAAAGAATCTCTGCTAGCCTGTCCCTTTCATCCCCTTCAACCGGCTGTTTGCTAGCTGACCCTCGATTTATAAAAAATCATTGCTCCAAGGGCCTCCGATTCCTAAAGGCGCTTTGCTAGCTTGCCATCCTCCGATTCCTAAAAATCTTTGCTAGCCTGCCTTGCTTTAAAGATTCTCAGCTAGCTTGCCCCTTTCTAATGGATTTTTGCTAGCCGATCCTGAGGAAATGATTGTAAGCAAACGAGTTTTTCCATTGTCCGACGCTAGGCAATTGACCCCCAGTGGTCTGCGGCGACATTCCGTCTGGCTACTTGGGTTACGGTATCCCTTTTTCTCGGTCGGGTCAGCGCCATAGGTGTGCTGGGTGCAAGAGAAGGAGGACAGGATAGGATAGGAGGAGGAGGGCTGCTGCTGCTGCTGGGATGTGCGTCATTCTCTTTGAGGGCCGTCTTCTCCGCCCAGCCACACGAACTCGAGCTGGGACGAGAGAGAGGCGGAGAGAGAGCGAGAGAGAGAGAGAGAGAGAGAGAGAGAGGGAGGACCCGAATTTTTTGCGAGCTGTGAGAAGCGAAATCCCGCCCCTTTTGGACCCGCGTTCCACCCATCCGGGCCGCCGGCTCAGATTTTGGCCCCTGCCCCCTCCCCGTCGACCGGTTCACCGGTCATTTCCGGTCCGGAAAAATTCTGGGAAGGCTTTTGGCCGGAGGGGTCAAACCTACCGTATTTTTCTGAATTTCTGGAGCTAGAATTCGTTAATGTAGCTTCCAAACGGAACGAAAACTGTCTGATTCTTTAAATTGTCATCTTGTTCTCACTCTCGCCCTCTCTCGCTTTCTCTCTATCTCTCTATCTCGCTCTCCCTCTCTCTCTCTCTCTCTCTCTCTCTCTCTATCTTTCTTTCTTTCTTTCTTTCTTTCTTTCTCTCTTCCTATCTCTCTCACGCTTCCGAAACTCTCGAAGGAAATTATTCAAGCAAATAACCTCGATGTCATTTTGGACTCTATTGAATTTTGCCTTGCTGGCCCCTTTAAAGTCAGGCTGCGGCCTTCCCCAATTCCCCAATTTCGGCGATTCCCCAAGGAAATCTGCTAGTTTGCCTTCAAGCTCTCTTACGTAGTTTTAAAGGGGTCTTGGAGTCAACTGATCTATAGATTATCCGGATTCCAAGCACCTTTAGACCAAAATCTCGGACAAATGGTCTCTGTTAGCTTGCCCTACATAATTTCGTACTGGAAGAAATTGAGTTGTTTGCTTCAATGTACCTTTAAAGGACCTGGGAAGTGAAAAATCTTGTGGAAACCTGGCTTCTCAGTGTCTTTAACATAAAAAATAAGGGGAATGATCTCTGCTAGCTTGCCCTGCAACTCGATACGCATAAATGTGGTTTTTCAGTTCCATGTGCCTTTAAAGGGCTGGGAAGTCAAAATTTTGTTAAAACCTGGCTTCCGCGTGGCTTTAGGGTAAAAAATGAGGCCAATGATCTCTGCTAGCTTGCTCTGCACCTACTAGTATTTCAAAAACTTGTTTCTTACGGAAGTTTATTCACTTCCAAGGCCCTTTAAAGGGACGCGGAAGCGATAGTTGCTCGAGTCACTCGAGGCACTCGGAGCCTTTTTATGTTTTGGTGTGTTTTATAATGAGTTTAGCGTAACTCTTAGGGTTTGCAGAAACTCATTTTACCAACTTTGAGCGGTCAAAAACCCCCGGTGGATACCTGAACTTTTGACAAGGCCTTCAAACCCCCGAGAGGAACTGTGAAAAAACGGGGGTCATAAATGGCCATAGCCCTCCACTCGTCGAATCAAGATAACACCCCCCTTGGCTTTCTCTTACGTAGGTGGGGCGAATGCGATATATTTTCGGATGCGCCCTCCTCTGCTCCTTGATTTTTGCGAGGCACGCGACTTCGGAATTTTGAAGGATCAGAATTTTTAATGAAGAAGCTTTTTTGGACTTCTTTTTAATGTCTAAGGCTCAGAAAACGCCACAAAATCGTCGTTTCGGCCTGACGTGATTTAAAAATAATATATTGCTCATTCTTAAAGCAAAAAATTGCGAATAAGCTAAAGTTTTGAAAAAACCGAAATAGAGCACGGTACTTTAGAAAAAAAGACAATTTTATAGCGTAACTGTTAGGATTTCCTGCGGACTTCAAAGCCGTTTATTTAATATCGTAATCGAATCCTCGAATTTTCCGCCACTCATTTTTGCGCAAGGCTTTCAAAAAAAACCGGAAGAAATCAGTCCGGTAAACAACAAAAAAGGCAATTTAGCGGCGTAACTGGCCGGAGATTTTGAGAATACGCTATTTTACGCTATTCCAGCAATTCAATTAATGCCGTAATTAGTTGGATTCCAACTTTTAACACTTTTTTAAATTGGGTTATGCTCAAAAATGCTTTTCGCTCAGCTCCCAGCATTTCCGCTACCTGTCAGGCCCCCTTTAAACGCTAAAAGTTGCATCTACAACCTTACTAATCTACTTAAAACCAATTTTTAATATAATTATAGCCATAAACGACGTTTATTAAGAAGAAAATCAAGCAAAAACAACATTTAATAGTACTTAAAATTCCGCAAAGTCGTGCGGCTTTGGTTTTTGGAAATTGGAACTGGCTAGGCTATTTGTTTCCCCCTGCTAAAAAGTGCATAAACACATGCGTGCACCCTGTTGTTTGCCCCGCCCCAATTTTCGTGATCAGATGCTGATCCTCCGCCTCTCACACCTCGTGCTCCTGCTCCTCCTCACACACCTGTTGGCCCGTTCTCTCTCTCTCTCTCTCTCTCTCTCTCTCTCTCTCTCTGTCTCTCTCTCTGTCTCTCTCTCGCTCTCATTGGCACCTATTGATGTTTTGTTTTCCGCCCTCAAATTCCTCGGCTACGCCACACGCCAAAGGACGCAGAGGCCTAATTAGCATAATTCGTTGTTTGTTTTGTTTTATCAGGTTTTGGGATTGGAATTCATAGCATTTTTTTAGATTTTCAAGTTATTTGGTTGTGAAAGTACCGTAATTTATATTTTCCAACTTTGAAACTTCACTTAACTTTTTCTATAAAAAATTAGGTTAAACAAAGTATTTTTAAAGTTCAAAAAACTCAACAATTTTTTCAGTATTTTGGTTTTTTCAAGCTTCAATGGCCCTTTAAAACTCAATTTCTCCAATTCCTGATCTATTCTAATTTATTCCAGTTTTTCCATGTCCTCAATCTCGCAATTTCCCCCTCAAAAATGACAAATGTCTTTCGTCAGAAGCCACCGCCTCGCCCACGTCGCCGCCACAAAACGTCGCGACGCTACAGCTTATGCAAATTGTGCGAGTGTTTTGAGGAGCAGCCGCCGGGAATCGCTCTCTATCTCTAGCCCTCTCTCGTTCTCTCTCCACGGGTTTCGGACATTCCGTTCCATTCCGCTAGACGACTATTGACACCCCATTTACGGCACCGGATTTTCGGACGCGGTTTCTGAGAATTTCGAGCAACAATGTGTCTCCCGCGGCTCATCTATGATGATGTGAGTTTTGGAAAATATGGTAATCGGCTAGTAAGACCAAGCATCTCTGCCAATTTGCTCTAGCGAGACACGCTAGCGGAGATGATTTGCGGAAAATATCTCTCAATTCGGTCCTAAAGAATCTCTGCTAGCTTGCCCCTCCATATGGTAGGCTAGCAGCGACGCTTTGCGGAAAAAAATCGATCTGAGTTCTGCTCTCAAGGATCTCTGCTAGTTTCCCTCTAGTAGATTGACAGGCTAGCAGTGAGTATTTGCAGCAAATACAGCCGATTTCTGTCCTCGTGAAAATCTGCTAGCCTGCCCAGCGAAGTGGCAAGCTAGCAGTGATTATTTGCGGAAAAGCAGTTTTATTCTTTCCGTAAAGAATCGCTGCTAGGCTGCCCGATAGAAATGATAAGTCAGTAAAGGCATTTGCGTACAAAACAGCAAATTTTTGTCCTCAATAATCTCTGCCAACCTGCCTCCAGTAAATTGGCAGGCTAGCAGCGATTATTTGCCAAATACAGCCGATTTCCGTCCCAAAGAATCTCTGCTAGCCTGCCCCCCCCAAGGGCAGGCTAGCAGTGACGCTTTGCGGAACAGGCCGCCCGATCTATTCTCATCCGAAAGCTATTTTTACCATCCATTTACGCAGGCATTCCGGAAATTTCTCTCACTCTCTCTCACTCTCTCTCGCTCTCTCGCCTCCAAGTAGACCCATCAATATCCCTCCCTCCCAACCGTCATTTCAGACTTTTCCTCCTGCCTAGGTCGGGGTGAGTGTCAGTTGTTCATTCGCGTCCTCATTCTCCTCCTCCCCCTTTGACCCGGCTTCTTCTCTTTAACAGGCCCACCGGAATAGCCACCGGAAATGGGGGCCGAATTTTTTGGACGCACCTCTCGCCCGGTCGACCCATCACCACCCTCTCACTCTGAGCCCCGGAAGGGCCGGGAAAAGCCGGGCTAGCAAGAAGACCGGAAATAACCGGACCGCACCGGAAATATTTGTGCCGGATAAAATGGCTGGCTGGCTTGGATTATAAAAACTAGTCGAGCAAGAAAACCACTGCAAATTAAGCTTAACCGAATCACTTAATTCGGTCAAGAAAACCGGAAAATAGGTGACAAAATAGGCGAAAATAGGTGCTTGCGGAATGTCAAAGTATGCCAAAATTGCTCCGAATTCTCGTCAATCAGCAAATTGAAATCAACGTATCAGACCGGCGCCAGGGAAAAGGAATTTTTAGCCGCTTAAAGCGCCTTGAAAGCGCGAGAATCTACCTTCTACGTTGACTAGATCTCGACAGCTACGCGATGCTCCAAATGTCGCAATTCATTCTTATTTTTGTGACGCCAGGGTCTCCGGCGCGTTTGGCTTAAAACCGATTGACAAGCGTATTTTGTAGCGTGGCGTAGTTATCGAGACCTAGTGGACGGAACAGGTCAATTCTCCCCGCTTCCCGGTTCCTTTAAACCAAAAAAAAGCGGCTTGATTCGTTGCTATGTTCGAGTCTTAAATAGTGCGACCTTGAGCAGTAACATCAAGCTCAAAAACGCGTTTGAGCACGAAAAAAAATACGGAAGGAGGACGGCCCAGAAAAAAATTTCAATAACTTAGATAAATTTCGATTTTAAACAAGACAAGCGATGGGTAAAAATCAGAAATGACGTATTGTTTTCGAAAATCCCAAATAATCCTTACTTTTCAGGTTCCCCCAAACTCCTCAACGCTCCTGCGTGAGCACCGTGCCGCGGCCACCATCCAGCATGCGTACCGGGGGCACCGTAAGCGCCAAGCGGCCGCCCGGAAGATCCAGAATTTCATGAGGCAGAGCCGGATCAAGTATGTTTAATTTTATTACCTAGTTCTTAACAAAAAAGAAGCTAATTTTACATATTTTCGAGTCAGAACCAATGGAAAATCGGGAAAATACCTTAAAAAATGTTCTAGCTTAAAAAACACGTTAAAAATTCGAAAAAATAGGAGAAAATCATTAGGACTATGCTTTCATTAATGCGCCTCCTTTAGAGGCTTTAAGCCACAAATAATAAAAATTCAAATTAGGTATATTTTCGGTTTCCGATATTTTTTAATCGATTTCTATGGGTTTAAAAGGAAAAAAGATTTGAAGCTGTGTTAGCTGCCCTTAATGCACAATTTCCAAAATTTAAAAGTCTGAGAAATCCCATCAAATCCCTGTTTAATCCAGTTACCACCACTGCAGCCAGGCAGCCGACGAGCCAGAGATGGTAATTAGCAAAATATATATCGTATTGTGGCTTACTGTATTGAGTATCGTATCGTAGTGAAATCTATATCGTATCGTGCATACCGTAATCTTGACCATAACCAGGATTATCGCGAATTTTCCAGACTTCGCAAAATGCACGAGCAAAGCGGCGTCGCGTGTACGATGGAGCCGGTGGGAACGGAGGGTGAGTTTCCTTTTTTCAGCGTCTATTTCTTTTTCTTGCTCTCTCTCTCTCTCTCTCTGTACTCCTCTCTCTCTCTCTCTCTCTCTCTCTCTCTCTCTCTCTCTCTCTCTCTCTCTCTCTCTCTCTCTCTCTCTCTCTCTCTCTCTCTCTCTCTTTCTGTCTTTTTCACTCGCTCTCTCACTTTGTCTCTCTCGATCACTCTCCCTCATTCTCTTTCTCTTTCAATCTCTCTCTCTCTCTCTCTCTCTCTCTCTCTCTCTCTCTCTCTCTTTCTCTCTCTATCTATCTCCCTTTCTGTCTTTTTCACTCGCTCTCTCGATCACTCTCCCTCATTCTCTTTCTCTCTCTCTCTCTCTCTCTCTCTCTCTCTCTCTCTCTCTCTCTCTAAAAATTTTGTTCAGCCCTTTTTAAGATGTTTGAGAAATCTCTTAATCTTTGAAATTCGTTTCAGATGGAGCGTTGTGCCTGCCGGGCAACCGTCCGTCGGTGCATCTGCCCACCGGGGTGGTATCTCATCATCAGATATCATCGAACAACAGCCACAACCACCACAACAATCATCATCACAACCCACACAACAACCATCACAGCCAACAGCAACAGTCAATTATGCTGAATACTACACAACACCAAATAGGTGAGTGAGTGAGAGAGGGAGAGAGTGAGAGGCAGACAGCAGAGATTCTTAGCGAAAAACTGCCAGAAATTGCTTTAAATAAACTATTTTTTTTTCAGCGACCTTCTCCACTACGACCCCGGCGTCCACGGGGCTCCAAATGACACCCAACTGCAATATGGTGGCCAACAACAGCAGCAACAGCAACACTACATCCCACAACAACAACACCCCCTCCACCACCACGGCGGCTATTCAACCGCCCACCCAACTGCAGCAACAAGTACAGCAGCAACAGCTGGCCCATCAAGGACCACTGCCCCCGATTCACACTATACAACCATCGACCAATGCCAGCAGCATGCGCCATGGGTACGATTTTGACTAATTACGACGGGTAAAGGGGCAATCTAGCAGAGATCATTTGGGAATGGAAGGGGCAGGCTAGCAGAGATCATTTGGGAATGGAAGGGGTAGGCTAGCAGAGATCATTTGGGAATGGAAGGGGCAGGCTAGCAGAGATCATTTGGGAATGGACGGGGCTGGCTAGCAGAGATCATTTGGGAATGGAAGGGGCAGGCTAGCAGCGATTCTTTGGGAATAGAAGGGGCAGGCTAGCAGAGATCATTTGGGAATGGAAGGGGCAGGCTAGCAGAGATCATTTGGGAACGGAAGGGGCAGGCTAGCAGAGATCATTTGGGAACGGAAGGGGCAGGCTAGCAGAGATCATTTGGGAACGGAAGGGGCAGGCTAGCAGAGATCATTTGGGAACGGAAGGGGCAGGCTAGCAGAGATCATTTGGGAACGGAAGGGGCAGGCTAGCAGAGGTCATTTGGGAATGGAAGCAGGCTAGCAAAGTTTCTTTGAGGAAACGGAACGATTCTGAGAGGCTAAATCCAAAATATATAATAAAACGTGCAATACCCCCCTATTTCCAGATGCTGAACGAGCCGCGCTAGGCCGTAGTGTTCATCTACCGCCCGGTCGGCTTCCCCAAAACGGGTCCACCCACCGAAAATGGGCCAAAATCCGCACCACGCCACCACACACCAAAAATCTCCTCCTCCCTCACCAATGAGCTCTAACTCATATCGTTTTTATCATTTGAATTTTATCTTCTATTAAAAGGCATTTTTCAAAATTCTACTTTTCAGGCTTCAGTTCTAAAATTTGGCCCAGTTACAGTAGTATAAACACCAAAAAAACTAAATCAAACCTAAGAAATACACCCCAAAATTACGAGTCAATATATATAATGAAGGCACCCCTACTGTATCATGTACTGTTAATAAATTCGTGTTTTTAATAAATATATACCATTAAATACCGTATGTAGAGAGCGCAAAAAAAGAAAAATAAATGCATAAAAATCCCGCCCGAATTAAATCCAGATTAAACGCTAAATTTAATTAGAAGCATTGTCGAGTTTCTACTCTTTCTCCACCTCAATTATTAAAGCGTAGACCCAGTTACGGTAGTCGAATTACCAAAAAGAAAAAATATAAAATCATTTCGTGTATTTTCGCAAATACCATCAAATACCGTATATTCGAGAGCGCAAAAAAAAAACAGAAACGAGAAAAACATACAAAAATCCGGGCTACAAGTACGGTAAGAGGGATGGGGAGGGGTTTAAAATTCAGCGACTTGAAATCACAGGCACACGTAGAATACAAATCCGAGACGAGGAGGTGGAGGAGTACAGGGCAATACAATGTACGTACAGTAGTGAAGAGTGGTGGGCAGAAAATTTTGTTTTGTCGTTTTGCTGTGTGAATTGAGTAGAGGGCGGCGGTGGTGAGAAGGTTGGAACTAAAAACGCGTAATAAAATTATGTAAACTTTTATATCACATTTTTATTACCGGAAAAAATGGAAAATAAAATTTCAGTTGATGCGTGGGAGGTCGAAAAAGTGGCAAAAGCGTTTTTCACAATTTTTTAACGTGCTTGGGACTGTTTTTGGATATTTCAAAGCCAAAAATCGGTACAGGTTGCTTAACGGGGGTGGAAAATTTTCTATTTACAAAAGTTACTATGCTGTTTTCGAAACGTCCTTTTTTCCAAAATAAACTAAATTAAAAACTAAGTAAAGTCATTTTCAATCCCGATTTGAATTTCCAGCGTGATTTAAACTGTTGAAAACTCAAAATATCGCCAGCAACAAAGTAAAGTCCAAAAACGAACCGGTTACTCTCGCCTCAACTGGTCCAGCCGGGCCTGCAGATCGTCGTCGATGTCGTGCCCCGCACCACCGGCCGCTCCGCCTCCGCTTCCGCCCGCCGCCACCGGCTGTCGTGCTGCAGCTGCTCCTGTTGCCGTGCCAATCTGAAAAAGAATTGATTTTGAAAGACCGTAAACCGGTTCTAACAGGTTCTAAAGGGCTTTTACTTCCTAGTTTTGAAAATCTAAAGTTAAAACGCTTTGTTCGAAAATGAAAATCTGAACGACAAATTGGAAAACATGTTAAAGCGCTGCACCACCCAAAAAACGTCAAGGGTCTCGTTAAAAAAGCTCACCTTTCCACCCGGGGCCGGCAGTCCGCCGAGTTCTTCGCCCATCTGGATGCCGAGCTCGTCGAGGATCTAAATAGGTGGATTTACAGCTCAGAAATAGGTTGAAAACTGCTCTCAAATTGCCAGTATATTTCGCGAATTTGATTCTCATTGCGCCAATGCAATTTCCACAATTACGGTGCACTTTCGAAACGATATAAATTTCGCTCAATTCTCAAAACCTTAGAGGCCAAAATATCCGAAAATATTCGCTTTTTGCTTGGTGTCTAAATTTGAAATGGCGAGATCCGCGAGAGAATAAAAAAGCTACAAACTACAAAAACAGCATTGTACTGGAAAACTTTGAGCTTTTTAAAAATAAATATACCTGATTAACGATGCCCTCGCTCTCCTCGTCGTCTTCCGCGTCCCCGAGCGCGTCATCAATCGCGTCGCCCATGATTTCTTCCTAGAAATTTTTGGCTTAAAAATCAAAAACTCATCCGTTTACCTTCATGTCCATGATTTCGCTCTGCTTCTCGAACTCCATCATGATCTGCTGGATTTGCGGGAGGTTCATCTACAAAAAGAAGGAAGTTCCGAACCTTCCTATTAACGAAAACCTGTTTGTTCATACTGCGCATCGCCTTCGTCACGCCCTTCATTGCCTGCGCCATCGCGTCCTGGCTCTTCAGCGTTTGCACTTTCAACGACACCGCCTAAAAATTGCATTCTAGCTATCGAAAAATCTTAAACCTGAATATTCGCCTTCATCACTATGAACTTCTTGATGTAGCGCCGCGTGCGGACGAGATCCTTGGCCATTACTTTCACCGAATCCTGCAAAAAATATGATAAAATCACCAAGACTTTCGCGAAATCGTAGAAGTTGTGGCTTTTTTACGACTTGGGATACCGAAAAACAGCGTAGAAACGCGTTCGCAATCAAAAATTTGAGAATTTTCGAAGGAAAAAGTGAAAGAACCAAATCCTGTTCAAGTTAAAGGGCTGCCGACGGCATGTGTCGATCCCCCTCCTCAACAAATTGGCAAGTAGCCAACAGGGGAGAGAGCGCGCATAGGGGAGAGGCGCAGAGACATTTCTTTTCCGCGCGTAACCGATTCACTATGCCGTCGGCATCCCTTTAAAATTTAAAGTCTCAGTTTGTAAAGTTTATATTAATCAACAAATTTTTACCATCTGGTTCATCTTGGCCATCTTCTTGATCTCGGCGATCACCTTCTTCTCCTGCATCTCCATGCGGCTCTTCTCGCGGTCGAGCTCGCGAATTGCCTATAAACTCTGAATTTAAGCCTCAAAAAAGATTCATACCTTGTTGAGGGCCCGCTGGTTTTGCCGGAGCAGCTCGGCGGGCGTCTTCCGGCGGCCGAACAGGAATTCCATGGTTCTCCCTGGAAATACCGAGATTTATCCGAGAAATTAGCAAAAAAGAGATACAGAAATGTACAGAAAAGTAGATGCGCCCATGGCCGGCCATGGCAAATAACCGAGGAAATCACCGCACAGGGGACCCGTCAAGATAGGAATTTCGTCAAATAGTAGGAGCAAATATTTACAAAGATAGGGGAAATTATATATTAAGTAGATATGATTATTATATCACTGCTTATTTGACTGATACTTACAGAGAAGTGGAAAAGGCCCTAAAAGTGGCAAGAAATGGGTAGAAACAACCGTGGATAACAGGATCCCGCTAAAATCACAAGTAGAGGAAAGAAGCCCCGTGAAGAAGAAGTAAAAACTGATGAAAATAGCAAATTCAGCTTTTGAACGTCAAATTATCGCCATTAAAACTAAGATTTGGCCCTTAAAATGTACATAAAAACATCGTTAAACCTTAAAAAGAAGTGAAAACTTTCTAAAAAGTAGCAAATTCAGCTTTTGATCGTTCAATTATTATTGTTATTCAAACTAAAATTTGGCCCTTAGAATATTCAAAAAGATGGCTAAACCATAAAAAATTAAAATTATGAAATTTCCTAGTAAAATTATCGAGACTAAAACTACGATTTTGCGGTTAAAAACGCATAAAAAGATCATTATCCGTTGAGATCGAGCCGCAACACATCAATCGTCGTCTCGTGGCACGGCCGTAGATTTTGCTCGTGGAATCCGATGGAATAACGGTCGAGCCGTTGAAAATAGTCGAGCCCGCGCCCTATCTTCACTATCCACCCATTGTCAAAGCGGATCTCCCGATCGTGAATCGTCGCCGAGTAGTTCACTTCGAGCTTCACCTTATATTTCGCGAGACTTTCCCGAATTCCGGCCAGCCCTTCCGCTCCTTGGCTCTTCTCTGCGGCGCCCGTCGTCAGTGATATCGTCTTGCAACTCGGCGCCCGGAGCACGACCAGCTCGCAGAAGCGCAGAAAGTTGATGATCTGGTGGTGGGCCGAGATGTAGGCGTCGAACACCTCGATCTTGGTCAGTCGATCGTTGAGGTAATCGCCGAAGATCCGGTCGTAGCCATGGCCCGTCGAGCCAGCGACGATACGGCGCTGCTTGGCCTCGATGACTTTGAGGCTTCGGCGCGGTTTTAGCTTCTCGGCGCGGTCGAGGCAGTCTTGGGCTCTGAAAAAAAGGATTTTGATGGGCTGAGCTTGATTCTAGAGATATTTTAAAAGATGCTTTGTCACACCTAGTTTAGTTAAGGGCTTTCAAAGTTTGACAAGACATCTAGCAATCCATAAAAAGCTAATTTTCATGATTTTTATTTTCTACAAACAAGAATCCGGCAAAAATCTTAAACGTTAACTTTTTTGGAGATTCCACCTTTTATAATTCGCTTTTTTAATTAAATCGATGGTTTCCAGAGCTTGTTCTCAAAATACACGGTTTAGCATCTGTTTTCAATCCCGAAAATTTGCAATTCTTTTTCACATCCGGATTGCCGGAACGCAAATTCGCCAGTTTTTTTAGAAAAGCACAAACGCACTTTGCTCGTATCGCCTCCCGCCGCGCGTCGCCCTCGGCCATCAGCCCGGACGCGGTGAGCAGCGCCTGCGCGCCGTCCATGTAGACGTCGGCCGCATCCTCGTGGCGGCCGTCCCGGTCCAGGTCGATCGCCCGCTTCATCAGCACCTTGGCCTTCTCGATCGACTGGTCGGCCGACATGGCTACCCTGAAAAAATGCTGATTCATTTTTCCATTTGCATTTCAAGGAAAAGAAAGAACGGTTCTCAAAATTCAATCAATAACTTTCAAAATCAATTTTTAACGCGCAGAGACCTCTGCAAGAAAATTCGTTGCATAAACGCCGATTTGAAAGAAAGATGAATGGCAATTCATATAATTCGACCGCTCGACCGCTCGACCGCTCGACCACTCGACCGCTCGACCGCTCGACCGCTCGACCGCTCGACCGCTTTTTCGTCTAACCGTTTAAATAAGCTTTATTAAAGCTAATATTACTAAATTGAGCTTTTTATTATTAAAATATACTTTAATTAGTATTTTAACGTATCAGGGAGTACTTTATCGTGAAACCTGGCTTGTAGGGGCCCCCAATACTCTTGTATCGGCGCTTTATCGCTCAGTTTTACCTTCGCTTTCATATATTAACAGATTTAGTATCGAAAAACTTTATTTAAAGCATATTCAATATTTTAGTAATATGTTTGTCTATATTAAACTGTTCTACGAGCGAGTTCTTTTCATTTGGAGCATTATTTACTAAAATCGTGTTTTCGTCGTATATTTCAGGCCTTTCCATTGTTAGATTTATCTATTCCTGCGGTAATAATTTTTAGTAGTAATTTCGGTATTACACTTAATGGAGGCAATACTTCATGTGGCAGATATTCAGATGCTAGTGCGTTAGTATACTGCTCTCTACCTTTTTTTCTTGCACCTTATAACAGTTCTGGTTAATGTATCACAAGCCCTTGAATTTAAAGTCAGTGAGTGTAACTTCAAAGTACAGTGCTCCACATAATCTTAGGTCCACCTCCAAAGATCGGCAAATAAAAATTTTTCCACTTTTTCCCAAAAAGTTAGCAACATCATCTTCTCGCTACTGGTATTTAAAATTTATACCAAAAGCACCAATGCCGATCAACGGTTAGACAAAATCATTAGCTAGAAAAACATGAAAAAAACCATTTTGGCGACTCCACATAATCTTAGGTCCACCCGGCTTTACGAAAAAACGCGTGCGCCCAGAGTGCCTAATCGAAGTTCTTTTGCTTAATCACAACCTCAGCTACTCATGGAAACGAAAAAACTGGGTTGCCAAGCCCTGGGACGATTTTTGAAAAATCGGATTTTAACAAAGGAATTTGTTTTTTTTTAATTCTTAAAAACCAAAATGAATTCCCTTCGATTCAATGACCAAGTACGAAATAGCACTACAAAGGGCGGTCATTTTCTTATACAGGAACACCCGCTAAATAGTCAGCAAAGCTTATTAAAACGCTTCCGAAAGTGCTACCATGGCTGGCGTAGGCCGGGTTGATGCATTTCACAGCACCCAGACTTTGTCCGGATTTTATAAACTTGAGGCTCAAATTTTCAAGGGTTTCATGATACAGAAATGACCGCAATTAGAAGCTCTTTCAGATACGGTAGTCAAATCTCGGCTCCACTCCGGTTTTCGATTTTTTAGAATTAAAAAAGCAAATTCCTTTGTGAAAATCCGATTTTTCAAAAATCGTCCCAGGGCTTGGCAACCCAGTTTTTTCGTTTCAATGAGTAGCTGAGGTTGTGATTAAGCAAAAGAACTTCGATTAGGCACTCTGGGCGCACGCGTTTTTTCGTAAAGCCGGGTGGACCTAAGATTATGTGGAGTCGCCAAAATGGTTTTTTTTCATGTTTTTCTAGCTAATGATTTTGTCTAACCGTTGATCGGCATTGGTGCTTTTGGTATAAATTTTAAATACCAGTAGCGAGAAGATGATGTTGCTAACTTTTTGGGAAAAAGTGGAAAAATTTTTATTTGCCGATTTTTGGAGGTGGACCTAAGATTATGTGGAGCACTGTATATTAGCTATCGAGTCGGCTCTTTCACGTAGAATAATTCTCTATCGACGCCGAACCGATGACAAAGAGTGAATCGTCAGCATCATCTTGAAATCATCAATAGACGACAGTCAATGATAGTCGTGATACCTGCGGTATTAACAGCAATGGTTGCGTGCGAAACGGCTTCTCGGTCAATGCGTAACTATATTTTGTTAGCCAGCAAAACTGACTTCATTACTTAAGTGCTTGAGCAATGCTAAGCTCAGGCGTGGGCGTGGCTTTTTACATGATCTTAAAGCTCTGGCAAACAGCTTCTGGGTACTAATGCAATTGAAGGGGGGGCAGTCCGGAATTGGTGGTAGAGGCGTGTAAACTATTTCTTGCTGCTATTTGCTTAAGTCTGGGCTTAACTTAGCTTTAACTATGCTTAGCTAAAGCCCATAATGCAGCTTGAGCCTAATCCAGGCTTAACTTCATCTTTGAATCGCCTTTAGAGGTCTAAATGGGGTAATTAGGGCTTAGCCTCGCTCAAGCTAAGCCAGGGCTTCGTTTGTATGAAGTTAAGACTACGTTTCGGCGTAGATTACAGCTTTGTTAGCTTTTCCAAGCTTAGAGTTATAAAAAACGACATTGAAGCGTCTTGTAGTCAAAATCCTGTCCGCCGTCCAAGCGCATAAGCACCCCTTTCGCCGTTTCTCTAAAAAGAAACATTCAGCTAACATCTTTCTATCATGGAAACGTTTTTGACATAAGGAACTATAAAACATAAACAATCAAACGTGAAAAGCAAAAAAAGTCTGAAAAAAGGTAAAGGTAACAACGAGTTAATGTATGATGATCTACAGATAAACCGTTTGATACGCTAAATCTATTTAATTTACTATCAAGACGCTCTGCTGCCGACGTAAAATAAAATCCTGAGGTCAATTCTTACAAGCTGACAGCGACGACCACGCGGTACAACAGTATACCACGGCAACAACAGTTGAATTAAAGTTTTTTTCGATACTAAATCTATTAATATATGAAAGCGAAGGTAAAACTGATCGATAAAGCGCCGATGCAAGAGTATTGGGGGCCCCTACAAGCCAGGTTTCACGATAAAGTACTCCCTGATACGTTAAAATACTAATTAAAGTATATTTTAATAATAAAAAGCTTAATTTAGTACTATTAGCTTTAATAAAGCTTATTTAAACGGTTAGCCGAAAAAGCGGTCGAGCGGTCGAGCGGTCGAGCGGTCGAGCGGTCGAGTGGTCGAGCGGTCGAGCGGTCGAGCGGTCGAATTATATGAATTGCCAGATGAATCACTTGATTTCATGCCAAGGGTGATACCTTATACGCCGCTGCGTGTCTAGCCCCCCGGCTTTGGGAAAGAAGGGCAAACAGCTCGTGGAGCGTGCAATAGCAAGCAGATAGGATGGGCTAAAGGGACAAGAAAGTCGGAAGGGTTTTTGAGCTTGAAAATGGCTTCACTGGCCCTTTAGAAATATAAATATAGCATTCATTCTATCGACGTATCGCGAAAAGCATCTTTCGATCTTTTGGACCTGATTATATTTTCTTAAAATGAACGATAACTGATACAATAGTAGTAAAACCTTTGATAAAATACTGAAACGTTTGAAAATTGATTTTTGCGCTCGTTAAACCAAGCATTACACTCTATTTAATCGGCTTGTTGTCAAAAAAAGTTGAAGCGCTCAAAGCTTAACCTGAAAATATAGAAATTTCACTTTTTCTTGTTCACCCCTCCAACCGAAGCCCCCACTTTTCGCTCCTAAACACCCCTGACGTCCTATCTTCGAAAGCCTTCTGAAAAGTACTTTCTCAGGTTACAATTTCGACAGTTCCCAGCGCAAAACATCACTCGAGAAAGCTTGTTTTGCCTCGCCCCCGGTCCACCCGCCCTCCCACCCCTTTTCCACGCCGTTTGCCATTGTTATTTGCGGGCCTAGCACACACAAATCGATCCCAAACACCCATATCGCCATTGAGCCTGGTTCAGCAGTTTCTGTCTGCCCGGCGATAATCCATTGGTGGGTACTCATGGGTACTCCACTCCGTTTTGGTCGCCTTTTCATAACTTTTTTCGGGACACCGCGAAAAAGCTGGCCTTTCAGAAATTCATGATCACTTTATGAGGCAAATTTTTATCGTGTTCCTTAACTAAATTTCTATATATCTGAAATCTATTCGAAGTAAAGAAAATAAAAAATTTAAAGAGAAAAGCCGAACAAGAAAAAATTTTTCTCGGTTGAATTTCGTGGCGTAACTGATTCCGTTTGCTCCAATGGACGAAAATCGTCAATAGGATACAGGTGTACAGGGACGTAGCGTAATACAGGCCCCGGGGGCCCGGGGGCCCCCCCCCCCGAAATCGGCCGGGGCCCGAAAATTTCATAAGGGGGGACCCTTATGATTTTTATTTTCTCAAAAATTTTGCTGCCTGCGGCGCTATTTTTTCACGTTTTTACGGCTATTTGTAGAGCTATGCAACCTTTTTTTGCAAAAATTTTTGCCTGCGGCGCTCTTTTTTCGGCAATGTTTTGAGTTTTTTGGAAAAATTTTTTGGGGGCCCCCCCCGAAATTTTTTTCTGGCTACGCCCCCTGCAGGTGTAATATGGAAAAATCCTGAAATCCGGGGCTTTGATTTGTTTTTGTTTTCCATTTTCTTTAAATTTTCTATACAAAAAATTTCTTGATTTTTCAGAATGGGCACTCTGGAGACGTTCGGGTTGAGGGAAGCGTGGCCGCGCAGTCTGCACATCGAGCTGCCCGCCGATCCGCTCTTCTTCACCGTGTTCGCCTCGCTGGTCGCCGTCCCGTCCCTCTTCTTCGTCGCCACCATCGTCACGACGCTCATCGTCAATTTCGGAATCGCCTTCATCGTTCAAAGTAGAAAATTTTGACATATTTAAATCTTTTTTAGCATCCGCCCTCATCTTCTGCCTGGCCTGGTTCGTGCCGACGTTCATCTTCTGCATCGCAGGCGCCTTCTTCATCACAAAGGTATACTACATATTTTATTTAATAGATCTGCTTCTTTCGTTCTCTTTTTGCATTATCGCGGGCATGAAACTCAAGTTTTTTTTCAGTTCTTTCGCATTATCGGGGGGAGGGGGGTAACTTTTCTAATGGAAGTAGTTATAGACCTGTTTCTAAACTGTTTTCGACAATTCGTAAACGCAAACACTCTATGAATTTTGAGCAAAAAGTAGTCGCGGATTTTCGCCATTTTTCCACTTGAAATATGGTTCATTTTGCTAAAACACTTACTATAACGCTACTAGGCATTTCTGAACTCCCCGCCCCCGATATTGCGAAAGAACCGTTGTTTCTATAGGATCTAACTTTTCTCTACTTCAAATAGGTCTGACTGTGTTTCGTATACGGAAACGCCTTCCCCCGATAATGCCAAAGAACCCGGTTTTCTATATAAAATAATTAACTATCGAGTTTCCTGTTTAGGCCACGCGCGCTGTCTTCTTCCTCCTCGATCAAGTCGAACAACGTCATTTGCCGTACGACAAATCGGCCCACGAGAAGCTGCACTAATTCTCGTGCCACTGCACCTTCTTTGTAATAATTTCTAGATTTACCCGCTAGTCCTTTTGCTACTTGAATGTACCTGATTTCCGCTCAATACTGTGCTCTGTACTAGTTTCTACTCTTTCAATTTGTCATTTTTTATGATTTCCCCCTCAATGTATAAAACAACCCCAAAATACCGGTCCCCACGACTTGTGCATGTCCTCCCCCGATCTGTGATGAAGCCATTTTCACGTTGCCTTGCTTTTTTCGCGATAATAAACAGTTTTTGCGTGAAGGCATTTATATTTTAGTGGGGGAAAGGCACATCCAGTAGCCTCATAGAATCTTTGAAAGAGGTATAGCTGTAAAACTATCGCAGAAGGGCATAAAAGTATAGAAAAAAGTAATAATATTCTTTTAGTTTTTTACAAGAGTTCAAATCCGTGGTCGGCCGCCTGCTTTCGCTCGAATTCGGTGGCCTCCTGGAAAATTAAAGTTTTTTAGATTTTATTTGGCGTTTTGACGTTTTTAGAACGTTTTTAAACCATTCTTGGGCTTTTTTTTTCTTAAAAAGTATAGTTTTTCATATGAAAAAGCGTTTTTGGGAGTAGGTTGGTCGAAATTGAGGACTGTTCGTGCTGGAAAAGCTTTCTAACATTTCAAAGCGTTTTTTCAGCAGAATTGAGGCCATTTTGAAATAATAACTTGCCCTAGGACTCATCGTTTTTGGCTCCTCGTGCATCACAGTAAATAGTGGATCTTTTGTACGCTTTGACCCGAGATTTGTACCCAGCTCCACGTCGATCACTTGGTTCTGAAGGGAAAAGTTATTTTTGGGCGTTTTTTAGGCTACCAGATTCAAATATCGCATCGACTCCTCGAATTCGTCCTTGTTGCGCATCAGAAAGCCGACGGCGCACGAGGGATCGATGGATGAGATTGGCATTTTGGAGAGTAGTCGGCAGTGGAAGGAGGAGAAGGGCTAAAAATGGGTTGTTTGGAATCGCCTGAAACCTCGAAAGGCAGGCTAGCCGAGGCCATTCAGCGCGTTTTTTTTGGAGATTGGAGCGGTTTTAGCTTTCTCGTTGCGTTTTTCGGGATTTTGCTGTCACTTTTGCGCGAGCAGCTAGGGCAAACTAGCAAAGATCCTTGCGGAGTAGGGTCTTCCTTTTCGTTCTAGGTTTCTGAAATTTTTTACGAGGCAAACTAGCAAAGATCCTTGAAGAATCGCGGTTCTTGGTCCAGATTTTTACCTTGTGTTTCCGCTTCTGTTTCGGCGAGCCTTCGTCGAGCTCTTTTTCCAGCGGCACGTACTGATGGCTGACGTGCGGGTCCAGATAAATTAGTTGCTAAATTTTTCTGTCTATTTTGTAGGTTTTAGCGCTTACGCCATGATAATGCCCAATGAAGTAGGTTGAATGGTTCGGTTTTCCGCCTCCAATCCCTAGCGAATTCGGCATGGAGAGCAGGAATTCGAGGTGGCGATTGTAGACCTAAATAATTGAGGGTTTTCAGAGTTGTCGGGAGCTTAAAAGTTGTAGGTTGTAGTTTATAGCAGACATGGCAATCGGCCGGGCCGCGCGGCTTTTTCGGCCGCAAAAATTAGCATGCGGCCGGGCCGCGCGGCTTGGCCGCACTTCCGGTGCGGCCGCGGCTTTTTAGTGTTTTGAGGCCGCACGGCGGCCAAGCCGCGCGGCTTTTAAGGCCGCATCCAAATGAGTTTTGAGTACTTCCGGCATGTAAATCCGAGATGTAATGGGTATTTAGCTTGCTAACGAGGAATATTTATTTTCGACAACCTTAATTTTCTCATTTCCATTCCCATTTCGCATGAAATTCGCGGATTTTTGGTATGTAGAAGAGCTACTTCCGGATTGCGGCTTGGCCGCAGCGGCCCGGCCGAGCCGCAATGAAAATGCGGCTCGGCCGCGAAGCCGCGTTTCCGGAAGTAGCTAATTACGGCGGCTCGTAGGGGGCCGCGTTTTTTATGGAAATTAGGCCGCCGGCCCGGCCGCGCGGCTCGGCCGATCGGAATTTGCTATGTCTGGTTTATAGCATATAGACGTAGTTTAAAGTTTTTATACTCACCTTATTAACAGAATGAGCTCCTAGTCGTACACAAATAAAGAGTAGTAGCGGTCGTGTCCAGTCCCTCGTCTCTCTTTCGACTACAGGAACGATTAGAGAACCATCAACGCAGACTACAACGGCCAGACCGGCCGTTAGCGATGAGGTCGAGGAGGTGATGGCTTTTCTAAAAAAATACAAGATAAATTCTGCAATTCTAAATTCAGTCTTGTTGCTGACGTTAGCAAATTCTGTAAGCGATCTAACAGGGACTATTGCGGAATTTTTTTTAAGGTATCCGCAAACTCTCTGTTAGCTGGCCCGGTCTCGATCTGGATCACGATTTGGCGCAAAATCAGATAGTTATTGAATCGTATACTGTGCAGTGGTCCTTTCGGAATTTTGGCGGATCCCGCAAATGATCTCTGCTAGCCTGCCCTCCCTTTAACTTACTTTAACAACCCCAGCGCTTCACTGGGCGTAAACCAGGACCCCGCTGATGCTTGCGGGTTTTCGCAAAAGCTGATCAGGCGGTGGATACCTTAATTTTGAGGGGTATTACGGGAATTTGCAAAGGTTTGGATACCTAGTGGGGCCATGGGTTGATCCTCGAAAAGGCGGAGAATTCCGAAGTGTTCTAGGGCTAGTGTAGGGGCTTGGCCCTGGAAGGGGACGCCGCGGAGGTTCCAACGCCAATCTGGAAAATTTAAGTAGAATGGTTTCGCTCTCTCACTCTCTCTCTCTCTCTCTCTCTCTCTCTCTCTCTCTCTCTCTGTCTCTCCCCTCTGTCTATCTCTCTCTTTCTCTCTCTCTCGCTCTCTCTGTCTCTGACGCTCTCCCTCTGTCTCTCCTGTCTCTCTCTATCTCTCACTCTCTCAAACCTACTTCTTCCATGCCTCAATAAAAGTAGAGCCTGAGCCACCATCATTTGCCCGGTTCGCAACATACAGCCCCAACCACAGTCGGTTCGCAGCTAAAAACCTGTGGTTCCTAAAATGCGCTTCGCCTACCGTAGTCCCCTCCAGCGGCTCAAATCCGATACGATATGTCAGCCAGATTCTCGAGTAGTAATCACGGTAGAAGTCGTTGAAGCTTTGGTCGGGTTCTGAAAACGAGTGGATTACGAGAGAGAGAAAAAGAGAGAGTGAGAGAGGAGAGAGAAGAGAGAGAGAGAGAGAGAGAGAGGGAGAGAGAGAAATACCTACCAAATGTTTCCGGAAAGTATTGCTCCCCGAGCAGTAATATCGGATGTTCTCCCCCATAATTCATCGACTCGTCAATCCGCAGTGCGGACGAGTATTTGACGTTGTTCCAGGCGTTCCAGATTCGGCTCTGAAAATTAAGAATAGCTCACTCTCTCTATCTCTCTCTCTCTCTCTCTCTCTCTCTCTCTCTCTCTCTCTCACCTTGACCGTCTCCTTCTTCGGGTCGGGCGGATCTCCATTTTTCCATTTTGACAGAATATGACGGCCAGCCCTGTAATAAAACCTCAATAGGAAAAAAATAAAAAATAAAATTGAATGGATATTAATTTGACGCACTTTTTCGCGGAGTTCAGCCACCCCTCTTCCTGCTCTTCTTCTGCTTTCTCATCGTCTTTTTGTAATTTTGAGCTCCCTGGCAGCTCATCGTCGGAGTCAGTATCGTAGAAGTAGTCCTAAAAATGGGGATAAATCGAGAACTCGAAAAATCTCATTGATACCAAATACACAATAGTTTTAAATGGTTTTCGTCTATTACGATTGTATGGTTATTTACGCTATTTTACCATGGTATATCATCATCATTTTCCCAAAAATACAGGTTTTTAAGCGTAGAAGAATAGCAAAAATCAAATCTTAAAGTTTTTCGAAAATGCGCTTTTTTTGGATTTTTGGCTACTGTAAGTTTTTATGGTTCTTTTGTAACTAAACTTTTTCTCGAAGCTGATAATCAATATTTTGTTGAAAATTTTAATAGATTTCTACCGTTAGCAAAAGACTTTCAAAATCGGTGCAAAAATTAAAAAATTAGACATAAATTCAAAAAAATCGGATTTTTGGGACTTTGGCTACTGTAAATTTTTTTAAATTTTTTGTAATTGTCATTTTTCGATATCTGAATAACCCACCGTATCCTTGGTCCTGCAACTCGGACCCGGTTCTACCGTATGCCCGTTTGGCAGCCTGCCAGCAGGTGGCCGATCTGCCATGTAAGAGAAAAAGCTAAAAATCCCATAAATTACCTAAATATTAATTATGAAATTTATTAAATAAATATTGGCTGTAAAAACCAATAATACGGTTGAAAATACAAAAAAAAACAATAAATGTATTTATTCTTGTCAACATATGCCATTTCTGGGGGGTTGACCCGTAGCGCTACGCAACACACACTATCACAGCGTTCTGGAGAGCCGTAATGCATCGGAATCGGGGGGGAGGGCGATGAAATGTTGGGTTTTAATATGCAAATTGGGCTAGAAAATCGGATAAATAAATGAATAAATAGAAAGATAAATAAATGTAATTTTTTCACAAAGTCAAAAAAGCAAAATCTAAAAAATGCGATTTTGTCGAAATTTCAAAAACTGTAAAAAATTTGCAAATTTCGATGAAAGGTTCAAATTTAAAAGATCAAACCCAAAAATACATTTTTTTCATTAAATGTGACTACAAAAATAGAAAAACTAAAATGCAATAAAAATTAAGTTTCGAAATTCCTTAAAAGCATAAAATCGCAAAGTTTTGGATACTTTTTGGAGCGATTAAAGGTATATTGCTCAAGTCCCGCAAAGAGCCCGAAAGCTCAAAAACTCTTTGCTGAGCTTCCATAGTCCGGCTTTGTAGAAGTTCTCCAGCTCCTCGACGGCACACAGGCCATCGCTCGAATTTTCTCGGCAAAATGGGAGCTGAAAGGGGCATATTTATACCGTAAGACTCTTTTAAATCACGACGCCTGTCCTTTAAAGACACTAGGACGCCAAAAAATCGAGCCCTTTGACTAGGTCTCGACAGCTACGCGACACTCCAAAAAACACGTGGAAGCGCTTTGAATTTGGTCCAAGTAGCCCCTCTCTAGCTAGTAACAAATGAGAAATCACGTGTCATTTGGAATGTTGCGTAGCTGTCTTGACCTATTCGAGGGAAGGGTCGCTTATTACGCTTTATCCACTCTTTAAGGTGTCCTTCACCCACCTTTTCTGTGAATACCTCCCCATTAAATAGCAGCCGGAAGTATAGGGCATTGCTAGGATCGGAGTAGACCTGAAAGTTCATCTTAGAGCGAGAGAGAGAGCGAGCGAGTGAGAGAAAGAGAGATAGTGAGAGAGAGAGAGCGGGAGAGTGAGAGAGTGAGAGAGTGAGAGAACGAGTGAGAGAGAGAAACTCACCTCCAAAA
This sequence comes from Mesorhabditis spiculigera, assembly GCA_958295435.1. Taxonomy (NCBI): domain Eukaryota; kingdom Metazoa; phylum Nematoda; class Chromadorea; order Rhabditida; family Rhabditidae; genus Mesorhabditis; species Mesorhabditis spiculigera. Next base: position 1,855,709 of record CATQJA010002652.1, read on the forward strand.
CTACCCTACTGGCGTATCTCGGCGGATCTTGGGGTAAAATCCGGAGTACTCGAAGCAGTGGGCCTAGCGTTGAGTCGTGGGCGGAAAGGAGCTAAAAGTTGAGAAATAAATATCAAAAATCACAAAATCCAGATATTTCCAAAAGTATACCTTAATCTGGCTGGCTTCCGGATCCTTTTGAAGGGCTTCGATTACGTGGAGCCATTTCCCTAGAATGAAATGAAATTCAGAGAGAGCGAGAGAGAGAGAGAGAGAGAGAGAGAGATAGAGAGAGACTGAGCGAAAGGCGCATTTCCTTACCGATGACACTATTCGCCTCAGCCAGCTGCACCCTCTGCGCAATGTAATTCGGTCCGTCGATGAACATTTGCTCGCCTCTTCTCGTCGTCTCGGCATAAATCTGTAAAAATGTGAGTCATGATCTCGCTATCTCTCTCTCTCTCTCTCACCTCATCCATCAACCCATACGAAACACAGTCCCCTCTCGCGTTACAGGGCAAATTCTCTCGGCGACAGATGTAGAACCCAACCATCCTGAAATACGTATCGTAATCGGATATGGAATCAGCGGGACCTTGATGCCAGATTTTTCTGAAAATAGAACGATCAGATCATAAGGAAATTAGCGAAAGGAGCAATTGGGCAGGCTAGCAGCGTTCATTTGGGAATGATAGGGGCAGGCCGGCAGAGATCATTTGGGAATGGAAGGGGCAGGCTAGCAGAGATCATTTGGGAATGGAAGGGGCCGGCTAGCAGAGATCATTTGGGAATGGAAGGGGCAGGCTAGCAGAGATCATTTGGGAATGGAAGGGGCAGGCTAGCAGAGATCATTTGGGAATGGAAGGGGCAGGCTAGCAGAGATCATTTGGGAATGGAAGGGCAGGCTAGCGAGATCATTTGGGAATGGAAGGGCAGGCTAGCAGAGATCATTTGGGAATGGAAGGGGCAGGCTAGCAGAGATCATTTGGGAATGGAAGGGGCAGGCTAGCAGAGATCATTTGGGAATGGAAGGGGCAGGCTAGCAGAGATCATTTGGGAATGGAAGGGGCAGGCTAGCAGAGATCATTTGGGAATGGAAGGGGCAGGCTAGCAGAGATCATTTGGGAATGGAAGGGGCAGGCTAGCAGAGGTTTTTGAGGCAACCTACGCATCCATAAATTGCCAGGGATCAACAAAGCTTCTAGTGGCCGGAAGTTCTTTGAAAATCTGGCACTTCCGCTGAAGGCCTGCCGGAGAGCGTAATTTGAAGAATTGGGCGTATTCCTGGAAATTTTTTTAACTTAAAAATGTCAAATACCGCACCTCCTCATATTGTTTTCGCCAATCGCCAGCCTTTGAGCATCTACAATACGCCTCCTCGTCAGCGCATAGGAAGTGGTTTCCGGAGAAATTGACGAAAATCCGTTTGAGCTGGGCTCTAAACGAGAGAAAATGGGGAAAAATTAGTACAACCTGTCGCATATCCGAGAGAGAGAGAGAGAGAGAGAGAGAGAGAGTGCGTGCGATACCTTTGAGGGAATAAAAACCCAGAAATAACGCCGGTCAACGATTGCAGCGTCCGATTATAAGGTGTAGTCATCGCCGATATCTTGATTCGCGGGGCTAAAAACAAATTGTTATCCGGTTTTAAAGCCCTGGTAAGGTAGCACCAACCCATATTAGAGGCCAGGTCTCGACAGTTACGAGAAACGTCAAATGACACCTTCCAACCGGCGCTTCTAGCCATGCTGGTCCGGAATTTTGAGCAAAAATCAAGAGTTTTCGGGTGTCATTCGGAGCGCGGCGGAGCTGTCGAGACCTAGTGGATGTCCGGGGTAGATTTTTGGGCCTAATGATGCCTTTAAATTGTATTTTTTATACCTTTAAATAGGGAGGTATTCGAATATCTGCCATGTAGAAATGTCCCTAATCTGTGGAGCTGAAGAGCTCCTTCGGCGGTCAGCTGACCGGCTTGGCAGGACGACCTGGAAAAATGGATAAATTGAGAGCAACAGGATTTATTTTGCAGCGTATAAAAATACTAGTAAAGGCACTTGAAAATCAAGTAAAAAACAGAAAAGTCAAGCGAGGACGTACTGATGTGGGATGATCCCGTAGCTGCCATTTCTCAGGGTAGGATGCCGCTGCATAAAGTCCTCAAATGACGGCGAAGTGATTAGCTGAAAAAATGACGCGTTGAGGCTTAAAAAATATCTCGTCGGAAATGCTTCACTAAAGGGAATAGGAAGTGCAAAAATCGAGAGAAACCCCCGCTAATGAACCAGAGCCGCCAACTGGCGAGTGCTGACCTGATTTTTATCTCCCCCCAAAAGAGTGACAGTAGAAAAAAAATGGAATGAACTTGTCACTCGTCATTTGGAACGTCTCGTAGCTGTTGGGACTTCCTGGTCCCTTTAATGCCGTTCCCTTACCTGTCTATATTTCCGGAACGCTACTCGATCCGTTTCGTGGTATGGGGCGCAAGAGGTCGTCTTCATCAGCTCCGCATCTTCGATAAGTGCAGCCCGCTCGCCATGTCTCGTCAAAACCACGAGCCCCCGAAGCTTCAAATTCTTGCCTAGCCGTCCGGAGCGCGGTTTCACGAGGCCTAAATTTTCTGATGAGCCTGAGAGTTCAGTCTACGCCGAAGCCAAGCCTAAGCCAAGCCTAAGCCAAGCCTAAGCCAAGCCTAAGCCAAGCCCTGGCCAAGCCTAAGCATAAGCCTAAGCCAAGCCTAAGCCAAGCCTAAGCCAAGCCCTGGCCAAGCCTAAGCATAAGCCTAAGCCAAGCCTAAGCCAAGTCTAAACCAAGCCTAAGCCACGCCTAAGCCAAGCCTAAACCAAGCCTAAGTCAAGCCTAAGTCAAGTCTAAGCCAAGCCTAAGCCGAGACTAAGCCAAGCCTAAACCAAGCCTAAGCCAAGCCTAAGCCAAGCCTAAGCCAAGCCTAAGCCAAGCCTAAGCCAAGCCCTGGCCAAGCCTAAGCATAAGCCTAAGCCAAGCCTAAGCCAAGCCTAAGCCAAGCCCTGGCCAAGCCTAAGCATAAGCCTAAGCCACGCCTAAGCCAAGCCTAAACCAAGCCTAAGTCAAGCCTAAGTCAAGTCTAAGCCAAGCCTAAGCCGAGACTAAGCCAAGCCTAAACCAAGCCTAAGCCAAGCCTAAGCCAAGCCTAAGGCAAGTCTAAGCATAAGCCCTGGCCAAGGCAGCCTAAGCCAAGCCTCGTCACAGCCAAGCCTTCAAAGCCTCACCTTCCCATCCGTGCATCGGATCCTCGAGAAATTGGCAGTACTCCCGCCATTTGTCTGGGATCGCATCAGAAGGCGAGGTAATGGGAGGCTTTTCTATATTGGTCAAAATCAATTTCTTTTTCCAAAAAATCTAATTACTACTACTTCCTTACTTTAACAAATGTTGTAGTTCGTAGACTATCAAACAATGCCAGATTTAGTATCGTTTAAAACCGACGGGAAATTACTTACCTTTAGAAATTGGCGGCGCTTCAACTGGGATGTCCTTTGGCAGCTCGGTTGATGACCCTGGAAACAATACTCCTTGCCAGTTCCTTTCAGCAAATTGACGGCCATCTCAAACACTCACAATTCCGAAAGATTCCGAGCAAAAAGTAGACGATGCATAGGATGAGGACGGCCCGCAGGCATAATGAATAGCCCCTCATCGACCATATACCGCTCTAGTTAGATCCCGGACGTCATTTCGTTCTAGAAAAAGGTAAAATCCTGCTCGTAGAGGTATCAGAAAGCCGAAGAATCGACCTCTGTCATCAACTGGGTCTTGACAACTACGCGATTGTTTAAATGGAACATGGAATGTGTGGCTTTTTTCTTCTAAGGGTGGAGTGAGAAGAGCGAGAGAGAGAGAGATAGAGAGAGAGAGAGAGAGAGAGAGAGAGAGAGAGGAGAGAGGGGGAGGGAGGGAGGGAGGGAGGGGAGGGGGAGGGAGAGGGAGAGAGGGAGAGAGAGAGTGAGAGAGAGCGAGAGAGAGGTACATGTTGAGGGAGAAGGCTAACGACGTCGGCCGCAACAGAGATACGGGTGAGAGAGAGAGAGAGGGCGAGAGAGAGTGAGAGAGAGACAGAGAGGGACAGTGATTTCGCGCGCAAGGCTTGGCTGCGAGATCTTTTTTAATACCACGAGAATACTTTTTAATAAAAAATATAAATATGGCCGAATTCACCATTTTTCAACAGTAAGAATTTCGGCAAAAATGTTGACTATTTATTGGCACCAAACAGATATTGTGAAAGACGAGATCGTATTGAGAGATTAGATCAGATTGGCATGAGAATCTGAGGATAAAATTGAGATCACATAAATTATTAGACCAGGCAAGAATAATGACTGATTGGAATGGACAAATCATAAAAAAATCCCAGTAATAAAAATGAGAAAGATCACATAGAAAAATATGGCGTGAAAGGCGACGAAAATTGACAAAATATGGAAAAAATGGGTGATAGGAGGGCATACAAAAAAAACATAAAATTACAACTTAATAAATTTCAATTTTCATGAATAAATTGGTTCCTAAGCATTACCGGCGGGGGGTAACTTTTTTCAGGATTCCGGAATATAAATAGAAGACATTTTTTGACCATTCCTAAATGTAAAATTTACAAATTTTGTTTAAAAATAATTTTCGGTCTAAACATAACGAATTTTTACAAAAAGTTTTATGAGTGTTTTTCACTTAAATGTCAATAAATTTTGCTAAAAACAGTATCGAAACACTTCCTGTTACCTATTTATAAACTTTTAGGAAAAAGCTGGCCCCCGATAATGGCATAGAACTATTGAAACAATTATTGATTGATGATGCTTAATTAAATATAGGTCGAAAAACTAGCGTAAAATTATAGTGCTTCTTTCTGATATTTTTTCTACCACTCGAAGTCGTCGTTCGCCGGCTCATACCGTTCCAACCGAAGGTTAGGCACTTCCAGATCTTCCTCACGACCGGGCGGGGAGGTTGTTTTCTAAATCATGGTAACCTGCCGTAACCGGTCTGAAGAATTTACCTTTTCTTCAGCTTCTCCCCCGCCATCTCTCTGCTTCATCACCATCGCCATGTAGCGTGCCATCACCGGGTCAACGCCCTCGAATACGGTATTGTCGGTGGCGGGTACGGTAGTTGGGGCTAAAAAACTTTTTAAACTTTTTAAACCTCTTTAAAGGCGCTGGGAAGCGTGAGAAACGTCTCCTAGGGACGGCTGAGTCTAGAAAGTTACGTGACACTTCAATTTTCAGCCGAAAGTTTGATTTGGCCAACTCGAGGCGTCAAATTTTGGGCGGAACCCGAAAGTTGCTGGAAAGGGTCGATTCTCGAGAATGGGAGGGAGGGTGAGAACGAGCGAAAGAGAGAGAGAGTGAGAGAGAGAGAGAGAGAGAGAGAGAGAGAGAGAGGGAGAGAGCCAGAGAACGTTAGAGAGCGAGGAAGATGGAGAGAGAGAGAGCGTGGGAGAGAGCGTGAGAGAGAGAACGAGTGACAGAGCTAGCAGAGAACGTTAGAGAGCGAGAGAGATGGAGAGTGAGAGAGAGAGAGAGAGAGAGAGAGAGCGAGCGAGCGAGAGATATAGTCGGAGATAACGTTACCCACCTTCCTGCCCAGTTTCCACACTCCTTTGAAGAGTTTCTCTTCTCTCTTCCGGTTCAGTCCTTAAACCAAGCGCACGATTCCGCTGCGCTTCGCGTTGACGCAGCTTCTCCTCGAAAGTCAGCTCGTTTTTTGTAGGTTTGGCTGGCGGGGTTGTCTCATTTTTCGGCGAGTTTTTAGGCGGAGACTGCGCTGGGGAGGGAGGCTTCACGCTTCTGGGTTTCGTTTCTGTCTAAAAACGCGATTTAAATTTGGAATAAAAAACGGATTTTGATTCGACAAAAGAATCTCTGCTGGCTCCTACCTTTGGCTGCTCGGGGGCGCGGAAAATCGGGTCGGAAACCTGGGCCGGGCGAACGGCCACGGGACGGTGTATTTGCCTGTAATAACCTCGTTTCATAGCCATCGTTTTACCTTAATTTAAGTTTGTAAATTAAATTTTTTTGCGCTTACACCGCGTGTTGTGCGCGCGCCATGGATACGTATGAACCGTCTACGTTGCGTTTTGCGTATTGCGTGAGTCGCGTGTAAAGTGCGTTGCGTATCGCGGTCGTAGCGTATCACGTGCATTGCTGGTCGCGTGGGGTTCCTGTTCACTGCGCCGCGCATCGCACACGTTGTATGCGTCGCGTTTCACGCATATCGCGTACAGCGTGCGTTACGTAGCGCGTACGCCACGGATCTCTGGCTTTGTGTGCCGCGCGCGCCCGCCCGTTGCCCATAGCGTACATTGCGTGTCGGGAGCGTATTCCATAAAACGACAAAACCGATTGGAAAATTAAGTGTTTTTGCCGTAGTTTTGCTTTGCCGTTTTTAAACACTCAAGTTTTTCCAAGTTTTCTAGAACTAAAAACAAGACATCAAAAATTTAAAAACGGCATAAAAATTAATCAAAGCGAAGTTTTTACGGTTTTTTTTTACCTTGACCTCGTCTCCTCGATCGCCTGATCCCTGCAAAAATCATCAAGCTGCCCGGCGGTCCAGTCGTCGTCGAGGACGGTGGCCCGGAAACCGAAGATACGATCGGCCGTCGCGTCGAGGTCTTTTGAAGCATCACCAAGGGCGCGGAGACGTTTCCGGATCTCGGCCACGTCGGAATCGCCATCGGAAGAGAGGGAAGAGACCGGAGACGTCGAGGGGCTGATCCTCCTGGAAAAACAAAAACACTATCAGAAAATGTATCTAAATATCTAAAGATACATCGCAAAAATTTGCGTGTTTTAAGAGACTGATCGGCACGAGAAGATGATAAAGTTACCGTGGCCGCCTTGAAGCCGAGATGCTTCTGGAGCGCTGTACTGCCAGGTTATGCAAATCCCTGCGTCTCAATTCTTTGACTTGCTGCCGTAGGTAGCTTCTTTCCTGGGAAACAGTCTTCAGGCGATCGTTCTGAAAATTAGCAAATTTTAGGTATTTTTCTTGGGCGATAGTCTCCCCAAGGGTCTCTGCTCGCCTGCCCCTGATCCATCACGGTCTTCTTAAACGATCAAATGATCTCTGCTAGCCTGCCGGGGGATGTATCAAGATTTGCATATTCCCAAATAACCTCTGCTAGCTCGCCCTATGCCTCGTTTCCTCAGATATCTCTGCTACCCGGCCCTTCATCCACCAAAATTTTCTGAAATTCTCCAAGAACCCCAGCTAGCTTGCCCCTGTCCAATAGCAAAGAGTGTTCATTGCTTGCTCAATGTTTTCTTGGATTCTAGAAGGATCTCTGCTAGTCTGCTTGGCCCGCTAGCCTGATCCGCCGGGCCTTCCGTAATTCCCAAATAATCTCTGCTAGCTTGCCACCCAGCTTTCCAGGTTTTCGAAAAATCGTCAAGCATTTTTGCTAGCCTGCCTACTATACTTCTCCGCCCACCCTGGGTGGGCCCCCCCTAGGGGGGACAGAGGGGGGACTGAAAGGGGGGATGGTGGGGGCCCCCGGGGACCCCCCAATGACCGTGCCCCCTACCCCCCTGAGGCATGAAGGTATGGCATCTACGAGTTCCATTCGCTATACCGAATTTTCACTATACCGAATTTTCGCTATACCGAATTTCGCTATGCCGAATTTTTGGTATACCGAATTTTCACCATGCCGAATCTTCGCCATACCAATTTTGATAAGCGGTATGTTCCCAATTTTTTTTACTGTTTTTTTTCCAAATAGATGGGCCTAGAAACTTAGAGTTAGCCTAGAAGTTTCCAAAAACGCAGGCCGAGCGTGGGTCCCGTAGGCGCAGCAGATTTTCTGTTGCACCGCAAAGTCCCAGCCGATCTTAGTTATTAATATTAGTAGAGAATATTAGTAGTAGAGTAGCAAAAATTCGGCATAGCGAAATTCGGTATAGCGAAAATTCGGTAAAGTGGGGGGGAGGAGGGGGGAAGAATCCCCCCGGGGGTCCCCCCGGGGGGGGGCCCCCCCACCATCCCCCCTTTCAGTCCCCCCTCTGTCCCCCCTAGGGGGGGCCCACCCAGGGTGGGCGGAGAAGTATACTGCCTACCCTGCGATTTTGCGATTCCCAAAGAATCTCTGCTAGCCTGCCCTCGATTTTTCTAGGTTTTCCGTGCTACTTAAATAAACTCTGCTAGCCTGCCCCGTTTTTAACCCCTAAAAACATACCATCATTGTCATTCCCAGTCTCAGTTCCCTGATCTTCAGCGCCGCCGCATCTTCGGCCATTTTGTGTTGGTGTTGTGCCATTTCGAGCCGAGCCACCCCGGCTACCGTATCCCCAGTTATCCGTCTCGCCTCCACCAACTGTTGTCTCAGTCTCCCGTTCTCCTCCTTCAACCCGGCATAATCCGGTTGGAGCCGCAATTTTTCGGATAGGTCCGAATTCTCGGCGGCCATCCGCCGCAGTTGGTCTTTGTGGCCGGAGAGTTCGTTCTAAAAAAAAATTAAAGATGAAAATTAGTAACATTTTAATGGTCTAAAGGGACCAGCAAGTGCTAGGAGCGACCTCTGCATCAACTAGGTCTCGACAGCTGCGTTGCACTTGAAATTCCTGTCTATTCCTACCTGTCTCACTCTTTCTCGCTCTCTGCCTCTCACTCTCTCTCTCTCTCTCTCTCTCTCTCTCTCTCTCTCTCTCTCTTTCTCTCTCTCTCTCTATCTGTCTCTCTTTCTCTCTCGCAATATCTCTCGCGCCTGCACTCGCTCTCACTCCCCCTAGCCGTCTCTCTTGTTCACCTCCTCTAGGTTTCTCACTCGCACGCTTTCTCGCTCACTGGCTCTCTATCCCTCTCGATCTCTTTATCTCTCTCTTTCTCTCACTCTATCCCTCTAGCTATCTCTGACCAACCTCTATGCCTAGGAGTTGATCAAGCCGGTGGCGAAGCTCAAAGTTTTGCGAGCCGGCGTCGGCCAATTTCCTGAAAATTATGAAATATTTTTGATTTTTAGGTTTTTTTTCTTTTTTTTGGTCCTACTTGAGAAGCCTGACTTCCAGGTGCTTTTAAAACTCACTTTGTCAACTCGGTGATGCGCATCTCGAGGGTTCTGATGCGTTCCAGGCTTTCGATCCTCTCGGCCTCGACGAAGCTTTGGGCTACTCGTCGGGCTCGCTCCTCCACTTGACTGCTGCCGGCTTCTAGAAGTTCAGCTTAATTGGAAAGAAGGGGTCACTGCAGCAAAATTTCATAAGTAAGCTCTGCTATCCAGCCCCGCAAATTTGAGTATTTTTAGGTAATCCAAGTTTTTTCCTCAAAAAAAATACTCTGCCAGCTTGCCTTGTGGGGTGCCGTATAGCTTTTAAAAACCCAAATTTTTTCCATAAATAGTCTCTGCTAGCCTGGCACGACGGCAGAATTCTTCAATCGCCTTTGCTAGCCACCCTAGAGAAAAGTAAGTCCGAAAAGTTGTCATAGATTTTCCCAAATACCCTCTGCTAGCCTGCCTCAACATGATAATTCCCCAATGGTCCCTGCTAGCCTGCCACACAAAAACCCGAAAATCTGCCGTACAATTTTCAAAAATTGAAGGATACTAAAGATTTCAAATGATCTCCGCTAGCCTCGCCTGAAACATTTTTCCCAAATGGTCCTTGCTAGCCTGCCGTACGCAAATTAGAGCAGTTTAATTTTTTCTAATGATCTCTGCTAGCCAGCCCTACCTTTTCTCGCTATTCTCTCTTTCTCCAGATGCAACGCCTCTCTCTCCTCGTCCAACTTCGCTCTCCACTCCGTCTGCACAAATTCAAATTGCTCCCTGGCGTTGATGAACTCGGCGAGCCGATTTTCGAGCGCCCATCGGTCCTGCTCGAGTCGCGCTTCCTTCTCCTAAAAATGAGGGTGCACTTGCATTATCGGGGGGGGGGGCAATTTTTTTGTGTGTTAATCTAGAAATGCCCAGTAACTTAATAGTAAGTATTTTTTATGTATTTAGTGCAATAAAACCATATTTTTAACTAGAAAAACTATCTGAAAATTTCAAATTTTGGCAAAAAAGGCCATTTTTGTTCGAAAACCCGCAATTTTCTATATTTTTTAATAAAAATTTGTAAAGTTTTTACGTTTTTAGATAGTAAAAACAGTTCATAAACACTTCAGCTTATTATATTTACAAAATTGGTTGCTAAGAAAAAATGTCTTCCCCCCCCCGATAATGCGAAAGAACCAAAATGAGATAATGAAATGCTACTACGAAAATTTTTATAGTTTAAAGAGTCCGACTCGTACCCTCAACTTCAGCTCGATCGTATGCCTCAAATCCCGGTCCTTGCCGACGACAAATTCCTCGGCCCTCCGCTTCTCCCTCTCCACCTCCCGCTTCAACTCCTCGCGCTCCAGCTCGTACTCGTCGCGCAGCTCGCGCAACCGGTGTTCCACTTCGTTCTAAAGGAACTTTTTGAAGCGTTGTTTTTAAATAAATGGTGACAGGAGTAGTCAGAATCCCTGCTTGCCTGCCAGGGACAGGTTCCTTAAGAATCTCTGCCAGCTTGGCTGGCAGAAGATCCTCAAGAATCCCTGCTAGCTTGCCAAAGCAACAGATTCTTCAAGAATCACTGCTAGCTCGCCTGGGGATCCTAAACACCTCTGCTAGCTTGTCCAACAGATTCCAAAAGATCAGAGCTAGCTTGCCAGTGAAACAGGATCCAAAAATCTATGCTAGCTTTCCAGAGCAGTACCTCAAGAATCACTGCCAGTTTGCCTGGCAGAGGATCCTAAAAAACCTCTGCTAGCTAGCCCAAAAGATCCTAAATCCTATAATCCTAAATCAAAGCGAGCTTGCCAGGGAAAGAGGACCCTAAAAAACCTCTGCTAACCTGTCCCCCTAAAACCCCTAAAACCCCTAAAAAAATAAGAGCTAGCTCTAAAAGACAACCGGATCCTAAAAAGCCTCTGCCGGCTTGCCAAAGCAACAGAATCCTCAAGAGCCTCTGCCAGCTTCCCTGGAATAGACTCCTCAAGAATCCCTGCTAGCCTATCGTCAAGTCAAGGACCCAAAAAAATCCCAAATTTCCTCTGGTAGCCTGCTCGGTAACTACGGTACGTTTTAAAGGACTGCTGAAGTCAAAACTATCTAAGGTGCCTCCGAAAGAATCTCAGCTAGCCTACGGGCCTGAAGAAACATGGTAATAATATCACCCATGCAACTCCCAAAATTCTCTACTGTCTTGCCACCGCCGGAAAATTTCGATTTAAAGGGGCGCTGACGGCAAATAGCCGTCGTATTCACTTTCCACCCACCCGCTCTCTTTCTCTGACCTCTCTCGCGCGTTCCTCATATTTTCGCTCGACCTTCTTGACGATCTGCTCGGCGAGCACGCGCATCTGGTGTGGCTGATCGGTGGGGGTGCGCTGGAAATTTTTTTTTGGGTGATTAAAGTTAACGGAAAGGTATCGAAAACAGGTTCTACCCGTTTCGCCTAGGACGGGAGCTATTTTTCCTAGATCTTCTACCTATACTTTACAAATTTCATTTTAAAAAATACAAAAATATCTATTTTCGATCGAATTTCAAATTTAAGAAATTTTTAAAGTTTTAAGCTGGCTTTTCCACCTTAATTCGAGCTAAATTTTCGTGAAAACATTATTAAAATACTCTGAAATTGCAAAAAAAACTAGTTCCCTCCTGGTAATAATATCTGATCTTCTAAAGATATTTTTAGTAGTTTTTTATCTAAAAAGCTATCAAAAATGCCAAAAAATTTAATACGAAAATTTTAACTTTTTCGCCCTTTTTCATACATTTTTTGCCATAAACCCAAAATGTTTCGAAATTTTGATAATTTTCATTCGCTTTTTACATCTAAGTCTAGTGTTGTACAAAACGCCTAAAATGGGTTCGAAAAATACCCTGAAGCTTCTGCCGGCCTTGTCGACATTGGTTAACGGGACCGGTTGAGAGCCGGGCTGCGAGACGCGGGCGATCGCGCGGCCCAGAAGCGCGTCTAGGCCTTCCTGGAATTATATTATTTTATTTACGTTACGAAGTATCTATTCTTACACGATTTTATTTCTTATACATACGCACAGTTGCACAAACCAAAAAAAATTCAATTTCAAGGTATATTTATCATCTTACAATAAAAAAAACAAAAATAATGGCTAACCTTTTGTCTGCATGGCCGCTGAATCCGCTGCATTTTTGTCGAAATCTAATTTTAACTAGCGAAATAAAGCAAAAAAAAGTCAGCCGTCGTCTCGCAGCTACTATCGATCCATTTTGAAGTGTTTCTGAAAAGGATACAATTTAACAATGGTGGATATAGACTCAAAAATCATCAGGAAAACAGGGAAGTTGATGCATTTTGAACACCGTAAGCCAAAAAATACAAAGAAAATCTATTAAACTAACCTAAAATATAAATAAAAATGTATATAAGGTCTTACATAACTTAGATTTTTGCCTTATGCCGCTTCTACTATAACGCATTTCGAGCCAAAGCAAGCATTAATTTACAAAGAAAACTCGCAAAAAAGAGCAAAACAAATTTCAACACACGTAGTACTCGTTGAAATATACTAAAGTAACAGAATTCCACCAAATTCCTTTTTTAAACTACAACGTCTAGACGGCGGTCTGAAATCGGGGGCACCGATGCGTGTTTCCGCGTGTTGTTGGGGGATTACCTGGTTGCCAGCCTGAACCACCCGCGGCTACACGGCACTCCCCTGCACGCCCGGATTTGGTGGGGTAATGGCGCGTCAAGGGGCCTTATCGGGACAAACATTGCACGCATAATGGATTGTTATCGGGTGGTCGGGAATTAAACTATGGGACACTTTACTTGGTTAGGGGGCAGAGAGGAGGAGAGGAAGAGAGGGAGAGAGGGAAAGAGGGAGAGAGGGAGAGAGAGACAGAGAGCCAGTGTGAAAGATAGAGAGCGAATGAGTGACTGATAGATCGAGAGGGAGCGTGAGCGAGAAAAAAAGCGGCAGACACGAGTGAGTGAGTGAGTGTGAGAGAAAGAGAGAGCAAGAGAGATGGATAGAGACAGAGAGAGAGAGAGAGAGAGAGAGAGAGAGAGAGAGCGAGATTGCCAGAGATAACCAAAGTCATATGAATCTCGACAGCTACGCTACACGCCAAATAACCCGTGCAATTACAAGATCATCTTGACCGAATTCGGCCGTTTCCCAGTTGCTTAAAAGATTGTAGGGCTGCGATTTACGACTGTATTTGGAGTGTTGCGTAGCTGACGAGACCTAGTTCCCGCATGGGGGTCTTTTCGTGCTTTCCGGTCATTCACGGCTTCAATTTCTCGGTGTATTTCAATTCCTCAGAGCGTCTGACAAATGGAATACAAATAAAATTGTTTATTAGCCAAAAAGCATAAAAAATATAATTTTTCGGGGATCCAGCTCAGCCGAGGTACTGTAATAAACATTAAGAAAACTTAAAAAAATTGCCGTACCCCCAGCGAGTCCTGCCCAATTTTGTACGTCGTACCGTAGGGGGACCAGCGACCCTGAAAATGTCATTTTTTGAACATTACAAAAATTTACATAGTCTTGCGCGTATCCACCGCCGCTACCGTATCCTAAAAAAGTGAAAAAATCCGGTTGAATGATCAATTTTCATTACCGTATGCCGTGGCCTGGGTACTGTAGGTTTGGCTACCGTAGCCGGCACCTAAAAAATATTCATATTTTTGAAGCTGAATCGTGAAAAAATCGGAAAATTACAGTAGGCCTAGTAAAAAGCCGAATTCAATGCCTATAAAATTTTTTGATGTGTTTAAAAGATTGAAAGCTACGGTACTCGGATACGGTAAAAATAATTTATAAAAAAGTGATATTTTCATTACCGTATCCGCTACCGTAACCCGAGTACATTGGCGTCGATTGGCCAAATCCACCAATTGCGGATCCGCCGCCACCGGATGTGCCGGAATTTCCAGAATTTCCTGAAAAAATGGTTTTTGTTAGGGACTAGAGCGTCCCTTTAAAAGGATACGGCAAGGTACGTTAGGCTACGGTAGGCAAAAATCTATACCGTATAGAATAATCGGTCCCAGCGCCGGGTTGACGGGCACCGGACCGGAAGCTGTCAAATAGACGAGGTCATCAGAGGCAGCGCTGGCTTGCGGCTGGGCTAAAAAAGGGGGCAGGCTAGCAGAGATTCTTTATAGGAGCCAGGAGGGTTGCCTAGTGAGCGCATTTTGTTTTCCCTAGTTGTCAGCGCTCTTCGCAACGAAAACAATTTACCGGTGCTGTTACATTAGTCGGGACCCACCACGCTTAGCTTGGGCTTAGGCTTAGGCTTGGGCTTAGGCTTGGGCTCAGACTTAGGTTTGGGCTTAGCCTTAAGCTTAAACTTAGGCTCAGGCCTGGCTTAGGCTTTGGCTGTACTTAGGTTTAAGCTTCGGCACAGGCTCAGGCTCAGGTTTGGGCTTAGGCTTAGGCTTAGGCCGAGGCATAGGCTTAGGTTTAGTCTCAGGCTCAGACATAGACCTAGACTTAGACTTATGCTGACAAGGAGTGCCTTTTGAGTGTCATCGGCAAATCCCTTCGAGACCTAGCTCATTCGATAGAGAATTGAATCCTGAACAACCTCTCGGCGTCCATTTTTGCAGAATGCCTTTCTTTGATTTTATAAAATTAAAAACTAAAAAGATAATTTTTGCGTCCACGTCGGCACGTTGCTGCCCGAGGGAGCCCCAAGGGGAAGAGGCCCTCCGGTCCCTTCTTCCCACCGCTAGACGTGGCGCAGTCGCTAGAGCGTCGGTCTTCCAAACTTTTTTTGCTTCGGGTTGCTAGTTCGATTCCGTTATTGGTAATTACTTTTGCTTTTTGTTTTTAAAACACTTTTGTGACTTTCAGAGAGTTTTAAGAATCTGAATAATTGAAATTGGCCGTCACAGTCCCAGAGAAGTTTTGACCAGAGAAATGTCCTGATTTCTTGTCCTAGCCCAACGTGGAAACGTTGCTAATGCCTCCACCATGACCCAGAAATGCCTAAAAGGTGTGGAAATATCATCAACGTTCAAAACGCAAAAGAAAACACGCATAAAAGAACCGAACCTTCAACCAAAGGCAAAAAGAAACTTCGTAGGCAGATGCGTTAACCGCTGCGCCATCGGCGATGATTGGTGAGGGCGCACCCGTGGGCACTTCACCTAGGGCTGCCGGCGGCTTGTCTGGCGACAGCAACCGAGGAACGATCTGGGATTTTCGCACGCTAGTTTTTTAATTTTATAAAATCAGGAAAAGCCATTCTGCAAAAATGAACGACGAGGGGTTGTTCAGAATTCAATTCTCTATCGAATGAGCTAGGTCTCGGAGCGATTTGCCGATGACACCCAAAAGGCACTCCTTGTGAGGCTTATGCTTCGTTTAGGCTTAATGTTAGGCTTAAGCCGAGGCTTGGGCTTAGCTTTGGCTTGGGCAAAGCTAATTCCAGAATTTTGCTGCCCCTCAAGCCCGTCGAGTCACCGGGAAAATTGTAGAATTTTGGAGCTGATCAGGGAACAGGCAAACTGGCAGAGTTCTTTTGGGACACAAAGCTGTGGATTTTGCGCATACCGTAATATACCGGACGTTGCGGTTGGTACTGTGGTTGTGGGCGGTAGGCTGGGCGGTACTGGTAGGTGGGCTAAAATGTTGGAGGAGATGGCGATGTTTCTCTCTCTCACTCTGTCTCTCTCTCACTCTGTCTCTCTCTCGCTCGCTCTCTCACTCTTACTCTATGTCCTCACCTGATAATACACTGGTCGGCGATACGATGCCCGGTAGGCATTTGGCTAAATTGTCCGTAATTTCTCAGGGTACGAGGAAGCGCTAGATTTGGCAACCTGAGCAAGAACTTCGCCGTCCCTACCCCTTTCATGTCAAAATACAGTACCTGAGCACGGTAGCTACTGGGCTGCGGTACGACGGCATACGGAGCCGTTTGGGGCTCCGGAATTTGCGGAGCCTGAGGGACCGGATCTGGGGGCGAAGCCGGCGGTTGTGGTGGCTGAAATGGAGCCGCCGTCACCGGCAAGTTCTCAAAGTTGTCGGCCACGGCTACTGGGTCGAAGGGGGCGGCAGTGGTGGTGATTATTTCCTCCCAGCTGGGTGTCTGGAAGGTGTTTGAAGTTAGAAAGTGTGATCTTTCGTTCAAACGCTCTCACTCTCTCGCTCGCGCTCTTTCTCTCTCTCTCTCTCTCTCTCTCTCTCTCTTATCCTGCTTCCTCGCTTTTGCCATTACTCTTTCTCACTATCTCGATCTCGCACTCCACACGCTCTCACTCCCCCTCTCTCTCTCTCTCTCTCTCTCTCTCTCTCTCTCTCTCTCTCTCTCTCTCTCTCCCGCTCTCTCTCTTTCTCTCACCTCTGTCTGATCAGTACCAATCGGAATTGGTGGCGCCTCTGTTGTTGGGGTCGTTTGGTCCGTATGAAATTTTGTGGAAATCCCCTAAAAGCGAGTATTTCCGGGTTATAAAGTTGCTACGTCAAAATCGTCGAATATCCCATCATCCTCACTCTGGTGGAAGTGCTGAAATCAGAAAATTTGAACTGTCAAAAAACTGTTGACTTTTGTGTATCTTTAAAGGGCCTAGGAAGCTCGAGAATCGACCCCTTCCGTCGGCTAGCGTCCGACGCGCAAAATGAAACGTTTATAGCGTAATTTTTCATATGCCATAGGGCCTATGTGACGAAAGTCAAGATTTGCGGGCATGCGAGTTTTGGAGTGCCGCGTAGCTGTCGAGACCTAGTCGATGGAAAGGGATGGAAATTTTCGGGGACGTTGCGACCCTTTAGCCTAAATTATGGAAGTAGTGGTTACTGTAGTTCCGCGTCCATCGACGTCGTCTGCCGCTCTCTGACGGTAAATTCTGAAAACAAAAAATTTATACAAAACCCTTTGAAAATCGATCGTTTTTACAGGGACGAGCAAGTCCGAGCTGTGGATTTTGTTGGCGATAGCTTTCTTATAGCTTTTTTCCAGAACGACGACACGCAACGCGTAAGCCTGGAATTGATTACCCTATGGAAATTCCGGAGGGTGCGTCGCGTGTCGTGGCGCGGGAAAATCCGTAAGTTATCTATAGACTTCCAAGCGTGGTGACTTGCCCGTCCCTTTATTTACGAATTCATAAAATTTTTCAGGATTTTAGGCTCACCTCGCCTCGGCAATAACAATAAAATACAGTAGGAAAGGTATCGAACGATAATATTTCATTATAGCGGAAAGTTCTTAGAAAAATCAATGAAAAACGGTAAATATGGGCAGTTTGGGGTTTTTTTTTTGAAAACTAGTTGATGGTGGAGGGTCGGACCTTCTCTCTCTCTCTCTCTCTCTCTCTCTCTCTCTCTCTCTCTCTCTCGTTCTCTCTCTTCCCCGAAAAATTGTTCCGCGCGCAAGGTGCCAGTGTTAGCAGTTCAAGGATAAACAGCACGCGTCCCCCGGGATCTGAGTTGATAAGGGAAAACACCGCCCTGTTTTGGAACTGATTTTAAAGGGCCGAGCAAGGCATGACCGGGGGATTTTCTCGGCTATGGATCGCATAGAAATTTAGCGACGCTGCGACATGTAGTGTGACACACCGCGCCCTAAAACTTTTTCCCTGTCGAGCCAGGTTGGCCTGGTAACAGAAAATAACGTGTTTTTGCCGTTTTAGGAAGGTTCTTTCGCATTATCGGGGGGAGAGATCATTATCGCTAAAAATACAAAAATTCGAACCGAAATGGCTGGTTTCTACTTCAATTTTTGCTCGGTTTCTGTGCTTTTTCCACTTAAAACCTAGCTACATTTGGCTCAAGTCTAGGAAACCCCCCCAGCCGACTTTTCAACTTTTCTACCTTCCTTATTTTTATTTTTCACTATTTTTTTCGACTTAACTGCAATGTAGTCTTACTAATTAGCCTACGGCGAACATTTTGGTATACTTTAGAGCTGGCTAGCACAAAGGGGGGCCGAGATACAAACGTTGGTGCCGGCTGGGGGGTTCTAGACACTTACCCTACATTTTGCTAAAAACATAATTAAAATGCGTAGTATTGCGATACTAGGCATTTCTGGGCTTATAGAAAAAAAAATGGGTCCGCTCGATAGCGCGAAAGAACCTTTAGTAAAGCTATATTTGAAATGGAAGCACTATCGAAAAGCTTAGAAAATGCTGAAGACGTTCACATTTAATTGGGGTAGACAAAAAAAATCAATATTGCCACCCAAAACCAAATTTTTCATAAAATTTGCAAAGTTTTGATTCTTTGGAACGGCTGAAAATCATGTACAAACTTTTCTGTGTGCTGTTTGTAAGGAGAAAAAGCTGAAAACATCGCAAAGCGCAAAAATTAGAAAGTGTAATTTGCATTTTCCGACGGAAGCTGGGTCAATTTGCATATTTAGCTCACCCATAGGCAAAATCCAGCGCTGTGACAATCACTTTTGCTCTCCATCCAGCTGATGTTCGGTCGTCGACACAACAACGGCGGTGGCGTGGTGGTCGTGTGGCTGCTCTTCAGCCTTCTCCACGCATCGCCCTCCTCGTCTTTCGGCGCGTCTCAACACATCATCGACAGCAAGTCGTGGGTTTCGAGTTTGGGTTAGAGTTCAGTTTACCCGCCCCCCCCAGCCGGCACCAAACTCTTGTATCTCGGCACCTTGTTCAGCTACAGGTGTATAAAGTAAACCAAAATGTTCGTCTCGATCTGGCGAGTATTTTGGTATATTGAGAACACCTGTAGATGAACAGGAAACCAAGATACGGTAGGTTGGGGGGTTGGCTGAGGGGGTATCTGGAGTCTTACCAAAATTTCTGGCTCGGGCCTAGGCTTCCGCTCGAGTTTCTTGCCAACCAACACCATTCCAGACCTCTCGGGAATGTGGCAGCGGAACCGGAAGCTGCCCACGAGATGCTCGGCAACATGAGGGGTCCGGCACCGGGGCTCTCGATGAATGGTCCAGGGCGAGTGAAACGTGAAGCCGTGCGTTTCCTTTAACTACAGGATTTTTCGGAGCTGTTTAGTGCGAAAACTCGGAGACTCCTTTCGTGTGCGTGGCAAAGTCTATCTTGGACCAGCAGAACCTGCGGCATAAACTTGAAAATATCAAGGTTTGAGAAGCGACTGTACGACACGCTATGTAATTCAGTGCCCTGACTGTACGATACCGGAGTGCAAAAAGCACGACCAGACACGCTGGAAATTTGGGTCGGTGAACGAGGGTGTCCAGCCACTCACGATGTGCAATCCGACCAGCATTCTCTGTGTAAGTACCTTTTACGGCTGAAAAAGGACTTTTTCGTACAGAGGTGTCGACTTGGTTCGCTAAGTGTTTTGGTATAATTCACAGCCTTGTAGGATAAAAGGGAGCCGAGATACTGTATGTTGGTATTGGCCGGGGGACCATCTATAGTTGAGCAGAATCTAGAATATTATTTTTTGAGAAATGTGCTGGTAAGCTACTTCTTTTTCCTATAGCTATTTTAGGTATATGTCGGCTACGCGGGGGAATTTTACGCGGGGGGGACGGGACAGGCAGGCCTTTTTCGATGTTTTCGTGATTTTCTCGGAATTTTTGCAACGGCATTCGATAAAGCATCGAAAAATATACTAAGAGTTTTTGTTTTAGCTCAATTTAGTGTAATATAAAAAAGTTATAGCAAATACAAAAATAAGCTTTGAAAATCGGTTTTAGCGGCTGTTTTTCGACATTCGCGCTATTTTTTCGACATTTTAAAGATGCCATTCGACAGAGCATCCAAAAATATACTAAGAGTTTTAATTTTGGCTCAAAATAATGTAATATAAAATAGTTATAACAAAAACAAGTATTAAACGTTGTTTTCATGGAGGATAAAGAAGGAAATCAAGTTTTCGACATTTTCGACATTTTTACAAAATTTCTTTATTGCCATTCGACAGAGCGTCGAAAAATATACTAAGAGTTTTGTTTGTAGCAAAAAGAAGCGCAAAAAAATAGTTAGCCCGGTCCCAACAGTCCGTCCCCCCGCGTAGCCGACATATACCGCTATTTTAAAATACGCTATTATTATGAGTTGTAATTCAAACTCTGAGTATAGTTTTTGACGCTCTTTCGCATGACGTTCAAGCAATTTCGTAAAAATAACGAAATGACGAAAAGCAGCTTTCGACCCTAGGCTCACATATGAAAAACGGCGGTGAAAACCTATTTTGAAATTTTATTATATTTTATATTACGCCGTTTTGAGATCACATTGAGACTACAAGTGGATTTTACCGAATGGTGTCTTCAAAATATTGAAAAAATAGCGAAAGTATCGAAAACTAGCATGCCTCCCCCAGTTTCCAAAGGGATTTCTTTAAAGGGGCTCCGAAATGCCAAATCAAAGCCCTTTTGGGAGGCCTCTTTGATTTCTGGCGAATTGCCAGCGGGCGCTGCGGGACCAGAGCACTCACTCTTTCGATCTTTGCGCGAAACTGTTTTTGCCCGGTTTCTTTGTGAAAACACTATAATTTGCGCATTCTGAGCCCATTTTTGAAATCCTCACTTAATTTTAAATAGTTTTGGTGTTTTAAGCATCAAGTTTGGTCCAGAAACAGCCGAGAACGTGATTTCGAGGTGACAACAGGCAATTTCAAATTTGCGAGCTTCCCGGGCCCCTGGGTGTACAGAGGCCTCCGACGTACAGAGCTCCGATTTTCGGGCGTCACTGAATTTTTGGCATTTCGTAGCCCCTTTAAGAAGAAAAGATGGACCTTCCCTTCGAAAAGGCACTCCTTATTAGCTTCCCCCCCCCCCCTCCCCCGCCCGGCCTCGCAAATACCCATGAAACAATGGCGGTGTACTCAGTTTCTGGCCTCCGTTTAATGATTCAAATTAGACTGAGGACAACGGCGAGAACTGTCTGCGCCCGGTCAAGCTTGGATCCGGAAGCGATGGTGGGACCTTTTAGCTAGATCTATAACAGTATTCGAGCTTAAGCTACTCGTACTTTTACTCTTTAACTCAAGTTTGAATACTAGGCCGCGTATTGTATGCTACGCGGCCTTATATTTTGATTGTAGAATACTGGATGCTGTTTCCCGTCAATGTTTGCACTCGTGAAATGGTCCGCAATGGCGAGTGTCCCATGGAGAAACTGTTCGTTCCTTTCTTTCTGCGGTGTACCGACACGGTTCTTGCTTCAGGAGCAGCGACCCCTATGACTTCATCAAGCTGGAATACTCGACCGCGTATTTTATGCAATGTGACGACAGCTGGATCCTGCCCTCGTGGGTGTCTTTGGAAGATTCGCTGGAGCCCCTGATCCGCTTTTTTTGCACACGTCGTTTCAGAACGGCCGGCGAATCCGGATGCATCCCAAGTTTGCACGTAGCGGGAGGCCTCGCACCGGACGACCCGGAAGTATTCCCCGGTGAAGTCAAAGATCTCGACTACAACAGGATCAAGGATAAGGTTGCCACCGATTTACGGACACACCATTAACGTTCGGCCTTTTAGTTTTGTCGTGTGGGTGTTCCGGCGACAGGCGACTGTATTCTGCCTCCCCTTTCCGGGTTTAAGTGAGTTAAAACCAAAACTTTTCTTTTTTCTTAAACCTTTTTTTTTCTTAACCTAAGTATTTGACTAAACTCTCGTTTACCTAAGATAAATAACTTTATAAAGGAGCAACAGTTGTTTCCAAGCATTTTCGATTGCGTGTCCGCGAAACAACGAAAATTCCAGGCTGCCGAAGCGTCTTGAAGACGCTGGCTTCAAGGAGGCGATGGTAACCCCGTGCAGCTACAAACAGCGCGGCGAGAAGATTGAAAAGGATTGCGTGTTGCTGGACCTGATGATGGACGGCAAGGTGGTGATTGCCGATCGGAATGGGGTGGGTGCTTGTTTCCTGGAGTTTTTTACTAGGATCCGGTCCATTAAACGTTAGCTTTCCAGTATCTACCTGAAATCCCTCCATTTCAGCATGGCCCGTATGCGACGCTACAATCCCGAAACGACAGCCTGACGATGACCTGGAAGGTCGATAACCAATACCCGTACAGCTTCCCCCGTTGTATCGATCTGTCCAACCAAGTCGGCCTGCCGGTATCGGTCTCGGTTTTAGCCCGCACCGCGCTAACTTTTCAGGAAAATCACTTTGACACGGCCGTCAGCGACAGCTTTCTAAACTGCGCCAAGAACCCCTACTACGCGAGGGCGAAGGTGTGGCAGATCACCATCGACAGCGTCGAGCCGTTCAATTGCAACACGGACAAGGAGCTCCGCCGGGTACGTGATATGATAGACGTGGGCCCTAGCTAGTTACTAATTGCCGGCTTGGTACTAGGCCAAGCTCGCCCGAACCGCGATCATTTAGGGGCGCAACAGCATAGCGTAAGTTTTTGCATTTGCTCGACAGGGTGTCCCAAAAAATCAGCCTTCTCTAGCGGTCGAACAATCTCCGAACGGGGTAAAATCTAGATACAAAGCAAAAACGCCAAGAATAACAGCGCCGCGGGCAAGAAAAGTGGAATCAAACTACAATGAAACCAGCGCCGCATGCGAAAAAAATTTCGGGAACAAAATGCTGAGGGGCTTTTCTATTTTTCTTTTTTTTTCAGCTAGCTGGCCCGCTCGGAAGCTTTTACCCTAACTTACGCAAGCCTCTCAAATCATAGTTTCTGGTTTCAGCTCCTCTGTCGTTCTACCAACCCGAACCTGACCTCCGCTGCCTCGACGCCAAAACCTCCCGCCCGCTCTCCCATCCTCGGTTATATTTCCTGGTTCGAGTGGTGGACATGCGGCTGCTTTTTCCTCGTTGGCTTCCTCGGCCGTAGGTTTTCCCGGCACCGACGTCCATGTGCTATCCTACTATATAGAAAACAACCCGAACAAACAAACAGGCCGTTTTTGATATCGAACATTGGATTTTTGAAAAATCCGCGGCCACGCAATCTCTTTGTTTCGAAACAATTACCATACGCCGGATCGGGCATAGCTTATATAAAGCGACAGCGGCGTCGTGTTTTAGTTTTTTTTGTTGCTAGAGTACCAGAAGAAGAGGTTAAGTGAAAAAGCCCCGTAAATCTGTGGAAGATCATTTGGTAGCCAAAAAATTTTTTGGCATTTCGGGGGCCCTTTTAAGGGGTTTTTTTCCGCGACGTAACGTTTGTGATTATATCGATTCAGCGCTACTCGGGTTCGTTTACATCGCCGTGCGATTACGCTCGATCCCAATGCCGGCGCTGGATGCAAAAGCAAAGTGGAAGCTCCCGTCCAAGAAGGCGCTGGCTGCCATCGACAAATTTGTGAAAGAAGCTGCAACTAAATGTGTATGGTCTTTTTTTTACTGATTGACCACATTTCCCGGGGGAAACCAAATTTTTTCCTGGTTTTCCCGGTTGACCTTTCCGAAATTCCACCCTATCCGCGTGAGATCACCTTGTTATTTTAAGCATAGCTTCGACTCGGTTTTCAATGTGGCTAAAGCAATGCTTAAGCGTGGCTTATTAGCCTATGTGCATACTTAAAAACTAAGAGTAGTTTAAAGCTTATTGGCACCTTGGACCAGCACGTGCCCACCGGTCTGAATTTGCAGTCGGGCTCGCTTTGTTGCTTGATTGTTGATCATTGCTTTTAGGTGGACCTTGATTTCCCTTTGCTGCCGCCGGACAATGAATGCAAAGAGTTTATTGCGCACAAAGACCAGAACCGCAACCAGGTAACCGCTACTGCAAAAACAATCGTTCCAAGCCGTAGTTCTAGCCGGGGCCCTTGATTTTTTGCGAGGGCGACTGTTGAAAGCCACTTAGCGACTTTTCAACTCCGGACCATCTGATTCCCTCATATTTTTCAGTTCGCAACTCCCCCAATTGCGATTTGAAAAAAGAAAGCGCAGTCTTTGTCTCTAACTGGTCTGTTAGCGGGGGATATGAGAGATTTATGATGTTTTTGGTGGTTTTTGATTGCTGGAAAGTGATCCTACTATATATAAAAAAATAGTGTTTGTGTGTGTGTGTGATACTTTGCATACAACTTCCGTCACCATGTCCGGAGGACATCTCGATAGGGAATAACTTTTAAGGTATATATGATACGTCATTAGATGCGTAATGGCTCTGGGATGACTGCACGCTTATCAGATTTTACAAAACTAATTGTTTTAAATATTAAACTTTTTTTACTTTTTGTAAAATCTGATATTAGTGCAGTCGTGTCATGACCACACACACACACACACACACACACACACACACACACACACACACACACACACACACACACACACACACACACACACACACACACACACACACACACACACACACACACACACACACACACACACACACACACACACACACACACACACACACACACACACACACACACACACACACACACACACACACACACACACACACACACACACACACACACACACACACACACACACACACACACACACACACACACACACACACACACACACACACACACACACACACACACACACACACACACACACACACACACACACACACACACACACACACACACACACACACACACACACACACACACACACACACACACACACACACACACACACACACACACACACACACACACACACACACACACACACACACACACACACACACACACACACACACACACACACACACACACACACACACACACACACACACACACACACACACACACACACACACACACACACACACACACACACACACACACACACACACACACACACACACACACACACACACACACACACACACACACACACACACACACACACACACACACACACACACACACACACACACACACACACACACACATTTTTTTATACAGGGTGTCCCAAACCCCCCTAGCCGGCCGCAGACTTGTTCGATTTTTGCGATTTAGGTATCTATCGAAAGCTCTCGGAAAGGCGAGTCCAGCACGTCTCTCGGATTCTCAAATTATCGAAATTTTTCTAGCATTTACTAACATTTTTGCGAAATGGATAGATTTTCTTAGGATTTTCAGACCAAGGGTTTTTTTTAGAAAAATCACAATTTAAGGATTTTTACCTCCTTCCTGGGAGTCCAACAACAGCTTTTGGAAAGCCGTTTGCGAAAACACAGTTTGGATGGCGCTTAAGCCGGTTAAATTTAGTTTTTGACAAAATGCTTGCTCTTTTTGCCTAAAAAATGGTCAAAATCGAGCAAAAAATTCAGGAATTTCGAAAATCCGAGAGACGTGCTGGACTCGCCTTTCCGAGAGCTTTCGATAGATACCTAAATCGCAAAAATTGAACAAGTCTGCGGCCGGCTAGGGGGGGGGGGGGATTTTTTTTGGGACACCCTGTATATAGTAGGATGTCGATTTTTCGACTGGATTTCAGTTTATGTAAAAATTTCGGCCACCCTCTTTGTTAGGAAACAATTAGCATGCACCGGAAGTGGCGGTAGCCTTTATAATCAGGTAGAGAGTGCCATTTTTCATTTTTTCTCATCGCAATTCGAAAGAAATAGGCAAAGCGAAGAATTTTATGGGGTTGGACGGGGCCAGGGTTGAAAAGTCGCGAAGCGAAGGCGAATGCGCCGCCTAACGATCAGCTGTCTATGCCCCAACACCCTGTATCTTCCGACCAACTATACATTGTTTCCAGTTGGCACGGATCAAAGACAAATTTCTGTACAAAATTGATGGCTGCCCTGACCTTTACATCGCTGCCACCAAAGGTTTCCGGCTGAAAGGTATGGGGGTCGATCGAACACCGATGAATACCCGCGAAAAAAACTCACGTCCTTTTGGGTCGGTTCAGCTGCGAACTTCGGACGGAGGGGTGGAAAGACCTGTGTTTCTTCTGAAGTTCTCATGTGTTTTTAGTGGTGCTGTGGCATCTCGCGCACCCCATCCGTGCTGGCATATAGCGAGACATGGCCGCTCCACATTGCCATGTTCCCTAGCCCCTGCTCGTACCTAAAAAATGCGAAAATTTGCAAATTCCGAGGCCATCCCTGCGACCCTCCAGACATCCTATAGACATAACAGGGTGTCCCAATCAAAAAAGCACCCCTTCTAACTCGACGTAGAAGTATCGGACCGGAGTGATAGTTACACCATTCGAAAGCCCGTGAAACGGTGAGCTTGCAGCAATCGTCAAAACCTTGTTGTTATTGAAAGGCGCTATTTTACAAGCTTTTTTGTAAAGTATTGATTTTTCGGGGTTGCATACGAGCTAATGTGCCTCAATTTTGCCAAGCAAAACGACCGGAACTAGCCGCTAATTAGATGCAGAGGTCGTTCCTTATTATTTTTGAAGTGTGTATAAATAATAGTTACAGTCGCTTCGCGACTGCACCAGCTGGCCTTCGGGCTACCCTACATGTCCTACTCCACCATATCCTTCCGCATGAGCATCACTGTGGCGGTGGTAACGGAGACACGGCAGTGAGTGAACGCGCCGTGGCACCGCTAAACGGCCACGCACAGCTATGTCTCTGCTAACAGCAGACTCACTTATGGGTCATGCTGGCAGAGTACTTCGGGGAGTCCGGCAGTCCGAAGTGTGTCTGGGACGGGGTCCGGGTTAAACTCGAGTCCTGAAATCGCCACCCCTACTTCAAGGCCCATCCAGTCTATTTGCATGAGCAATTTAGGTTGCGACGTGGAGTGGATGACCACACAGGCACCCCTATCCCACACATGCGAGACCTTTTGGCTCATGATCGAATCCCTGGTAAGTGATTGCTAACAGTGAAGTGTTTTTATTCAGGCTGGAACTTTGAAATGAAACCAAGCCTATCCTGCGCAGAATTTTGCGCTGATTCCGATTCTGGTTTCAAAAGTTGCGGAATGACAATTTTTGAAAAATTACAACGTTATTTAGTGTGCTACAATGTAAAAAGACGCAAATTACAATGATAAATACTTGATTTGAGAATGGGTGCCACAACACAAAGTTGAGAAGCAAAGGGGTTTGGCTTTTGATTACGCGATTAAGCGTCGACAAGATACCACATCTAAAAGCCCATATTTTGGAGTAAAACGCGTTATTGAACGCTTCCGGGAATCGTTATTGATTCCCCGATTTCTAGAGACGAAATCATATTTATCGCAAAAAAAGAGCAAAAAGAAATTCAGCTTCTGGGAGGGGGCTGGGATTGAACTCGGGTCGTTCGCCTGGGACCGGACGGCGCCCACTAGTGGCTGTCCGGTGCCCCCAGGGTTCGATCGCGGCAAATCGCCAGTTCCGCGTACGCACGTAGGGAGGGAATTTCTTTTTGCTCTTTCTTGCCTTTGGTTTTTTGTTGGTTTTATATGGGGCTCTATTTACGTATGTTCGATAATAAGCTTTCGTATAAATTTTGTGATGGTTTTTCTTGATGTTAGAAAAGCCAATTTTTCGTCATGATGGAAAGTTTGCTGCATCCTATAAAATACACCATTCGATGCAGAAAATTTTTGCGCATCTTTTGGTGTTACTTTCAGCTTACAACAAGCTTTCCATCATGAAGAAAACCCGGAAAAACTGTTTTGAATACGCCATATTCCTATGTTCTGGCCATTTTCGTGCTTCAAAATGTATTACAAAAATGATCAGCGCCCCAAGCTAGGTATTATCCCGAGGTTTCAATCAGTTCCGCCCAGGGTTGGTCACGATGATCGGGGGGTCCGCGTCCGTCCGCGTCCGTCCGCGTCCGGACGCGTCCGGACGCGGACGCAACGGACGCTACAGAGTCCGCCGGACGCCGGAAGGTCCGCGAT
Organism: Mesorhabditis spiculigera; assembly: GCA_958295435.1. Lineage (NCBI taxonomy): Eukaryota > Metazoa > Nematoda > Chromadorea > Rhabditida > Rhabditidae > Mesorhabditis > Mesorhabditis spiculigera. Next base: position 1,883,406 of record CATQJA010002652.1, read on the forward strand.
GCAAAGCACAAAAGCGGATGCTAATTCAGGTGTCCCTGGTTTAGGAAAGCGTAGGATCATAATCTGACTTGCATCCTTGACGTTGACTTAGAATAAAACACAAAAATTACTGTCACTGTCCAAGGGAAAGCGCTAAAAAGTTTGAGCAAACGAAAAGCTTTGAGATTTTAGTGCAATGTTCCATTGTTCTTGACGTTTAGTACTAGTTTCGTCGTTTCCGACTTGCTTTTGTGTGACTATTTCGACAACTGACGATTATTTTTTGTCATAATCCAAGTCGACACGAAATATTCAAATTAGGTATGTGGCGATGCGCCTTCCTAAGCCGCAGACTATTGAATTAACATGGTTATCTGCACTTTGCATCGCGGACCTTCCGGCGTCCGGCGGACTCTTTAGCGTCCGTCCGGTCCGGACGCGTCCGGACCCGTCCGCAATTTGCATACATGGTCCGGACCCGTCCGGACGCGGACGGACGCGGACGGACTTTCGATCATCATGACCAACCCTGGTTCCGCCCAGTGAGCTCCGAGATCGTTTTTCGCGGTACGCAAGTTTAACGGCCATTTAAGCCCCAAAAACAAACTTTTTAAACTTTCGAAACTATGCAGTCCTACTAATTCGACTATGCTCTTTCACATGGCATCGAAAAAACCGGGTCGAAAAAACTGTGCCAGGCCTTGTTCGGATGGCTCGCAAACGGCCTTTTAAAGTCAATGTTTTTAACGCAGAAATTAGCAAGTCAAGGAATGGTGCATTTCGGCGCATTTTTCGATCTGCTAAAATTGACTAAAAGCCTGCTTCAAAAATAAGCTAATTACACAAAAAGAAAGAAGAATACAAACTCGTTCCAAGTGCAATAGGTAACCTGTAAAGGTACCTAGCCATCGTGAGCAAAATCGAGCTCAAAGGAGAGCGGCGATTTTCATTCTAACTCATTAACTCGGAGCAATGTGAACGTCGAAAATAAATGAATGCAAGTACCTGATAGAGAAAAAAAAGCTCTTTCGAATGATATATAACACTCGCCCCAAAGTCCTCAGGTATGACAAGCAGCGAGCTGAGAAAAAAAGCGCAGAGACTTACGTTCCAACCCAATAATTACCGGTTTTCACCAAAATTCGATCGAAATTTATGCTTACCCGACGCAGCTATCTTCCAATTTAGATAAAAAAGCACGGCGGCGCCCCCGTACCCATCATCTCCCTGGATGCCTTTGACCCGGTCCTGGAGGGGGACGCTTGGTATCCCGACGTGCACAAGAAAGCCGCTGTTGTTGTTGAGGGGGATACTAACTGTCGGTTCCTTCTGTTCGGCAAGATGAAGCCGACGGCTGTCGAGGTCAGCAGTGTTTCGAGGCGCCCGGGATACAGGGCGTCCCAATAAAAAACGCCCCCCCCCCCCTCCAACTCAACGGAAAAATATCGGACCGGAAGATCAGCTACACCATTCGAAAGCCCATTAATCGGCTTTTCGAATGTTGTAACTATCGTTCCGATCCGTTAATTCTGCGTCAAGTTAGAGGAAGGGGGTGTTTTTTTTCTTGGGGCACTGTCAGATCAAAGTTTGCATCTGTAAACGGCGTCTATTTTTCTGGTCAGATGGAACGAGTCGCGACGGTGCGAAATATCCACATCGCCAATCTGCGAGCCGAAGGGTACCCGGCGAAGGGATTGGGAGACCTTACCAACGTCTATCTCATCTGCAAGCATCACATGGCCAAAGATGCGGAATACAGAGCCGGCGAGGGTGAGGTTGCTATTCGACAGACAGACAGACAGACAGACACACAGACACACAGACAGACACACCTCCCCCCACCCACACCCACACCCACACACCCCCAGTGGATAGTAGATACATCGTAGGACCGTGGTCGAAAAAAGGACACCGTGCCTAACAAAAAGCAATCTACCTGAATTGATTTTTAGTGAATGGCGTTGACCCGCTCAACGGAGTGTATCTTCAGAACCTCCTATTGTGCCGCGCATATCTCGAGACCATGAGATATGCTGACTCGGTCAGTATTTATACCACGACAGGAATACTACATGGGAGCCTACGCCTTTTTTATATATTTTGAAAGACTTCTTGCCGGGTTTGAAAAAAGTCCATTTATGACAATTTTGAGGAGCCCTCTTCGTTTTGGCGCCACGTTGCGATGACAGAATCCTTCAAAATTCCGGTGAAATCGGCGAATTAAGCCTCTTTTGCGGTGAAATTTCGGCTGCCCACCGTTAGAAGGCGGCCAAACGCCGAGGGGGATTTTGTGGAGACCCTCTGTAGATGAGGCATACATCAACGAGCATTCCTTATCCTTGTAACATCGCTTACAGGATGGCGTTGACTTTTACCTCCTGCAATCTTCCACTGGCGCCGGCCCTGCAGCCATTTACATCGCCGTCTACGTCACCATCGAGCGACTGCGGAAGGGGATCGAAACCACGGTCTGTTTCGGAGAGTTTTACCAAGAAAGAGCAAAGGAATACAGAGGCCTAGCATGCTGTGTATGTAGGAACAATGACGTCGAATTTAATATCGAAAACCGGGGCTGGTGCCCAAGTACCCTGGCCCAGACGCTCGCGTGAACAAATAAAATAATGATCTGGCGACGGAGAATTTCGAACCAGAGGCTTGATTTCGCAACGACTTCAACAAGCGCGTTATATTTTTGTTTTTAATGAAACTATATAATGCCAAGTCTGCCTGCACTATATCCTACTATATATAAAAAAAATAATGTCTGTGTGTATGTGTGCCACTTTGCATCGGGTGAACGTCATTACTTCGAAAGTCATTACTTCGAAAGTCATTACTTCGAAAGTCATTACTTCGAAAAGTCATTTCTTCGAAAAGTCATTACTTCGAAAAGTCATTTCTTCGAAAAGTCATTACTTCGAAAAGTCATTACTTCGAAAAGTCATTTCTTCGAAAAGCCATTACTTCGAAACGTCATTACTTCGAAAGGTCATTACTTCGAAAAATATGCTAATTTGGAATGTTCATATTACGAAATTCATGACACTGACGATAAAACCATTGCGTAGGTACCATATGCCTTCTATTAAGGTTATTACTGTGTAGAGTTTCGGTCTGTATTAGGATTGTTAGTTACCCCATCGCTACGAATTATTTATTTGTTATAATGATCCTTGCATTCAATCACTGAAGCATCACGATGTTTACCTAAAAATGTCCGTGTATGTTTTGATGCTCTCTGAAGTGACATCAGAAAATGTTCGTACTAACCATGTAAAACATCGAAAAATCTGGGGGTAAAGTAAAAATTTGCCGATTTTTTTTATGCGACGTAAAAAAAACTCGATAGAATAAACGGACCGGTAGAGGCAGGATGGTGTCAATTAGCGTACGTGCTATGCATGTTTTTCGAAGTAATGACGTTTCGAAGTAATGACTTTTCGAAGGAATGACTTTTCGAAGAAATGACTTTTCGAAGAAATGACTTTTCGAAGTAATGACTTTTCGAAGTAATGACTTTTCGAAGAAATGACTTTTCGAAGTAATGACTTTTCGAAGTAATGACTTTCGAAGTGATGACTTTTCGCAGTAATGACTTTCGAAGTAATGATTTTCGACGTAATGATTTTCGAAGTAATGACTGGCAGCCCTTTGGATCCACTTCCGTCTGTCTGTCCGGAGGATATCTTGATAGGGGATGCGTTTTAAGGTATGTATGATACGTCATTAGGTGCGCAATGGCCTGGAGATGACTGCACGCATTTTAGATTCAACCAAATCACCTATTTTCGACATTCAATTTAAGTTTTGTTGAAAACTTCTTTGTTAAGAATAATTAGCATAGACCGGAACTTGGGATTCGACTATATAAATGGACAGGAGAGGTTGTTTTTCATTTTTTGTCATCCGAATTTAGGACAATTATGCAAAGTGAAGGATAGAATGGGGTCAGACGGGGCCAGGGTTGAAAAGTCGCGAAGCGGCTTTTCAACCCTGGTTTGATCTTTAAAATACGTGCGGTGGCGAAAATTAACGTCCAAGGCGCCTGAAACTCAACATTATCGGGGGTCGCACCGTCGCCAACTCGGATTAAGCTTATTTTTGCCGCTATGCCGAATTCTCGCTATACCGAATGTTCACTATATCGAATTTTCGCCATAACGAATTCGCTATGCCGAATTTTTGCTATCCCAAATTTTCACCATGCGGAATTTTTTCATTTTCACATTATATACATACATTAGACACATACACTCACCATTTGCACAAAATTCGGCATAGCGAAAATCGGCATAGCGAAAATTCAGCATAGCGAAGATCGGCAGAGCAAAAATCGGCATAGCGAAAATCCGGCATAGTCAAATTTCCGCATAGCAAAATTCGGGGGTGCTTCCAAGTTAACGGGGGGCGGTTATTTTAGCGGGGGGGCGGCGGTTCCCAATTTTTCTTTATTTAGCCTAAACCTGCCTGGTGATAAATTGTAGTTTATTTTAATAAACTTTTTGGTGGTTTCTGATAATCAAAAATCATAAAAACATAATCCTAAAATCACGAAATCTAAAGTAATAGCACGTTTTTTATCATTTCATACACGTTAGACAGAAAAAGTTTTCAAGATGTTTTATGACGTTTTTCTTAATTTACCAGGGTTGAAAAACCGCTTCGCGGCTTTTCAACCCTGGCCCCGTCCAGGACCTGTGAAAGTCCTTAATTTGCATGTTTCTTCCTGAATTCTAGCAAGAAAAAAAATGAAAAACGGCTCCTCTTTCCCTTTATATAGGCTCTTCCTACTTCCGGCGCAGGCTAATTTCCCCTAACAAACAGGGTTTTACAAAAAACCTATTTTTAATAGCGAAAACCGCAATTTTTCAAAATTTTTATGTGTGTGCAGTCGATTCCGGACTATTCTAAACCTATTGTCGTTTCTTCCCTATCCAAAAAACCCTTCCCCGAGGCTGTAGGAGCGGAACATCCTAACGGAAGTGCATGCAAATATACACACACACACACACAAACACTATTTTTTTATATATAGTAGGATCCTCCGCCGCTAACAGTCCAGAACCATTTCAAACGGCGCACAAGTTTATAAAACAGTCAGCTTCTAATTAGTAAGCCCGCGCGATCTACTGTAAAAATTTTGCTGTGGTGTCTGTCTGTCTGTCCGTGTGTGTGAAGCCGAATTCAACTCGAAGGGGAAAGGAGCTAGAGCTTAGGTCTCTTCGGATTCAGATCGAGCGTGGTCAAAAAAACCCCAAACTGATAAAAAAATTACGAAAAAGTTTTCGTTTACATTATTATAATTAAATTTGAAAGTTTTTCCTTAGTAAAAGGAGTGGGGGACGGAGGTTGGGGTGATTTTGGACATAGTGAGCCAGGTTGCGCGCGTTTCGTGGATGAAAATTTCCACGGGAGCCATTTCATTTCTTTTTCTCCCACGCATCCGGTCGGTTGTTATTTTTATTTTTTTAAAGGGATTTCGGCTAGGGGCGGTATCTGTAGCCATTAGCGGGGGTATTTTGGGAGAGGTGATGGATGTGATGGTGTATGACATGAAGGGTAGCCCGAAGGCCAGATGGTTACGGTCGCGAAGCGACTGGAACCATCTGGTTTTATAGAACCCCCGCGCCCAAAACCCGCTTCGCGGGCCTTGGGCGCTGGAATGCTGCCTTTGCATGAAAAATTTGACTTTCCGATAGCTTGGGTCCTTCGGACCCCTCCCTTCCTCCGACCACACCCGCGCGTGCAACTTGCAAGAATGAGGAAATTTGTATTTTTTGGAATTATGCAAAGTAGCCCGCCCTGGCGCCAGACACACACACACAGACAGAGATACGCGACCAAATTATATAAGGTAGGAAAGTTCGCAACCGCCAAAACAACCGCCCCCCCGATAACCTGAAAGCACCAAATTCGGTATAGCGAAAATTCGGCATAGCCCGCGAGCGTTTTCCGAATTTGGAGATCGTGCACTTGCCCTTATGCCCTGGGCCTCGCTTATGTCGAACAATGATTGAATGACATCTTAGGTCGGAGAAGTTATCAATGAACTAGCCGAGTACCTCCCGACGGCGATTTCCAATAAGGAAGAGCAATTCACCGTCTATGCCTGCGTCCTCCTGTTTTTCCAGGTAGCTTTTGTTGTTTAGACTGCAACCCGAAAGTTGTCACGAACTTTGCGCCGCGTGCTTTTGCGCCTCGAAGTTTTCGGCGCGATCCGTAGGCTTGGGCCAAAGAGGGGACGTAGTGTAACTCTAGTTTTGAGTCGAAAGTATCAGGTTAGAACGAAAGTTGTGTCCGATTTTGATGATCTCAACATCTATCGATATCTACTCCTCGAGGGCTATCGATTGGTGTTAAAGGTATTGTATGCAAATGCCTGTATGCAGAGATATCTTACTATCCTACTATATATAAAAAAAATAGTGTCTGTGTGTGTGTGTGTGCCACTTTGCATTCACTTCCGTCTGTCTGTCCGGAGGATATCTCAAGAAGGGACGGGTATTAGGCTACGTATGATACGTCATTAGGTGCGTAATCGTCTAGGGATGACTGCACACATATCAGATTTTTAAAAATTAGCCATTTTCGCTATTAAATTTAGGTTTTTGTAAAAACCTCTTTGTTAGAAATAATTAGCATAGACCGGAAGTGGGCGGTTGTCTATATAAAGAGGCAGAAGGGGTTGTTTTTCATTTTTTTTTTCTTCTGAATGAAGGACAAGTATGCAAAGGGAAGAATAGTATGGGGCCCGAGACGGGGCCAGGGTTGAAAAGTCGCGAAGCGGCTTTTCAACCCTGGTATATATAAAAAAATAGTGTCTGTCTGTGTGTGTGTGTGTGTGTGTGCCACTTTGCATGCAACTTCCGTCAGGTTGTTCCAATCTTAAGAAGAAGAGTAGTTAGGGGGGCCTGTTTGATACGTCATTAGGAGCGTAATGGTCTGGAGATGACTGCACGCATATCAGATATATCAAAATCCCTTATTTTCGGCATTAAATTTTAGTTTTTGTTGAAAAATCCGAGACCCTCTTTGTTAGGAATCAATTAGCATACACCGGAAGTGGCATCAAAGGAACAGAACGCGCATTTTTCATTTTTTCATCCTCGGTGGGGCAAAATTATGAAAAATGAAGAACATTATAGGATGAGACGGGGCCAGGCTTAGGCTTAGGGGGGCCCTGCCATATCGCCAAAATTTTGCATCGCGTTCAGAATTGAATTCTCTATCGAATGAGCTATCTTTCGAGCCGTTTCCCGGATCACTCGAAAAAAACACTCCTTATCAGCCCTGGCATTACCCAATAAACGGTGACTTCTGTCAGAAGCGTCTCCTTGTGAGCCAGTATTTTTCTTAGGCGCACCTGAAGGCCCGACACGGCAAGGAAATCCAGCGCTTCCTGGACCGGCTGATGGGGGGTCCGCGGTTCTGAGGGCACCGGCACGCTTGCTGGACCCTCTGGCTTCGGACAACATCGTCTCCGTTTTCGCGTGGATGATGCTGCACCCGTCGCCGAGTTACTTCTACGTCTCCTCCTGTGATTGATCATGGGGTTGCTTGTTTGTGTGATTCTATTGTCTTGTATAACGAGGAATAAAGGCATTTTGCAGGATCCGATTCTTTACATACCAGATGGTTATAGTCGCTTCGCGACTGTAACCATCTGGCCTTAGGGCTACCCTACATGTCCTACACCACCACGTCCTTCACTACTTCCATCAACGCCCACGCTAACGGCTTCAGCAGATATCCCCCCCATAGCTAAAACGCCTTTCAAAAAATACTTACTACAAAAAATACTTAAAAGTCCGACACGCCATAGGGACCCCGCGAGAAATGTATTCTAAGCGCACCCCATCCCGCGATAGCTCCGTATATGGGTGTCAGTCGTACTAATGTGAAGCAGAATTGACGAGAGTAATATGGTAGAAGAGAAGAAGTACTTAGGGGTATGTTCGATACGTCATTATGTGCGTAATGGGCTGGAGATGACTGCACACATAGTAGATTTTACAAAATATGCTGTTTTCTACAATAAAATTAAGTTTTTCATGGAAAATCGGACGCCCCACTTTGTTAGGATCAAATTAGCATGTACCGGAAGTCGCGGTAGTCTATATACAGGGACGGCGAGAGGATTTCTCATTTTTCGTCATCCGAATCCGCGAAAATTATGCAAAGCCAAGAATATCATGGGCGCAGACGGGGCCAGGGTTGAAAAGTCGCGAAGCGGCTTTTCAAGTATAATCCTAATCCTACTATATATAAAAAAAACAGTGTTTGTGTGTGTGTGTCTGTGCCACTTTGCATGTAACTTCCGTCATTCTGTCCGGAGGATATCTCATGAGGGGAAGGGTATTAGGCTACGTGCGATACGGCATTAGGTGAGTAATGGCCCTGAGACGACTGCACGCAGATCAGATTTATCAAAATTGCCTATTTTCGACATCCTACTATATATAAAAAAATAGTGTCTGTGTGTGTGTGCCACTTTGCATCCACTTCCGTATCGTTGTTCCAGTAGTATCTCCATAGGGGAAGAAGTTAGTGGTGAGTACGATATGTCATTAGGTGCGTAATGGTCTAGGGATGACTGCACACATATCAGATTTATAAAAATCAGCCATTTTCGATATCAAATTTAAGTTTTTGTAAAACCCTCTTCGCTAGGAACAAATTAGCATTGACCGGAAGTGGGTAGTCGCCTATATAAAGGGTCAGAAGCGAATTATTTTCATTTTTGACATCGGAATTCAGCGCAATTATGCAGAGCGTAGAACAGCATGCGGTCCAAGACGGGGCCAGGGTTGAAAAGTCGCGAAGCGGCTTTTCAACCCTGGTTAAAATTAAGTTTTTGTTCGAAAATCGGCGATCCTCTTTGTTAGGAAAAAATTAGCATGCGCCGGAAATTCCGGTAACCTATATAATGGGCTAGCGAGCGCGGTTTTCATTTTTGTCATCGGAAATCCAAGAATTATGCAAAGTGAAGTATATCATGCGATCAGACGGGGCCAGGGTTGAAAAGTCGCGAAGCGGCTTTCAGCCCTGGTCTAATATAAAAAAATAGTGTTTGTGTGTGTGTGTGTGTGTGTGTGTGTGTGTGTGTGTGTGTGTGTGTGTGTGTGTGTGTGTGTGTGTGTGTGTGTGTGTGTGTGTGTGTGTGTGTGTGTGTGTGTGTGTGTGTGTGTGTGTGTGTGTGTGTGTGTGTGTGTGTGTGTGTGTGTGTGTGTGTGTGTGTGTGTGTGTGTGTGTGTGTGTGTGTGTGTGTGTGTGTGTGTGTGTGTGTGTGTGTGTGTGTGTGTGTGTGTGTGTGTGTGTGTGTGTGTGTGTGTGTGTGTGTGTGTGTGTGTGTGTGTGTGTGTGTGTGTGTGTGTGTGTGTGTGTGTGTGTGTGTGTGTGTGTGTGTGTGTGTGTGTGTGTGTGTGTGTGTGTGTGTGTGTGTGTGTGTGTGTGTGTGTGTGTGTGTGTGTGTGTGTGTGTGTGTGTGTGTGTGTGTGTGTGTGTGTGTGTGTGTGTGTGTGTGTGTGTGTGTGTGTGTGTGTGTGTGTGTGTGTGTGTGTGTGTGTGTGTGTGTGTGTGTGTGTGTGTGTGTGTGTGTGTGTGTGTGTGTGTGTGTGCCACTTTGCATCCACTTCCGTCTGTCTGTCCGGAGGATATCTCAAGAAGGGACGGGTATTAGGCTACGTATGATACGTCATTAGGTGCGTAATGGTCTAGGGATGACTGCACACATATCAGATTTTTAAAAATTAGCCATTTTCGCTGTTAAATTTAGGTTTTTGTAAAAATCACTTTGTTAGGAATAATTAGCATAGACCGGAAGTGGGCGGTCGTCTATATAAAGAGGCAGAAGGGGTTGTTTTTCATTTTTTTTGCCTTCTGGATGAAGGACAATTATGCAAAGGGCGGAATAGCATGGGGTCCAAGACGGGGCCAGGGTTGAAAATATAATAGACATCAAGTAAAATAATATTACTTGATTTACTTGATCTTGATTGATTTGGGAGAATTACTTGATTTTCAGCGAAATTACTTGATTTTGTGCAAATTCGCAATGCAAATCAGGCAATCGTGCCGCGAACCCAGTAAATTAGCATGCGATCATGTCATAAAGTTCATTACCATCGGAAAAATGCCAGAATTCCAGAAAGCTATTGTTTGATCAAGTAAATCAAGTAATCTTACTTGGCTCTTTCTCGAGCGGAGTCAAATAATATTATTTTACTTGGTCATGCGCTCAGTCCCATCCAAATAACATAATATTGTGCCAATGTATGCAAATAATCTTGATTGTTAATTGATTCTTAACATCTCTACACACAAACACTATCGTCACCGTTTTATTTAGCAGATTCTTGTCAGGGATTCGGAGTCCCGTGTCCGATTCTATCGGATCCACTGTCTCCCGTGTCGAAATCCGACGGTCAGGTTTCCTATTAAATAGGTTTTGTAACCCTAACGTTTCTTCCCTACCAAAAAAATGCTTCCCTGCGGCTGTAGGTGCGGAACATCCAAACGGAAGTGCATGCAAATATACACACACACAAACACTATTTTTTTTTATATATAGTAGGACAAGAAGGGGCTGGAATCGACTGCACGCACATAAAAACTTTGAAAAGTTGTTATTTTCGCTATTAAAATTTGGTTGTTGTAAAAATCTTGGCTCGCCTCTTTGTTAGGGAGAAATTAGCATATGCCGGAAGTGAAGGTGGCTTATAAAAAGGAAGGGAGGACGTAGTTTTCATTTTTTTGTGTTCGGTTTTCGGCAACAATTATGCAAAGTCAATACTTTCATAGGTACTAGAAGGGGCCAGCGTTGAAAAGCCGCGAAGCGAATTTTATATATAGAGTTTTATATAAAACAAAATAGTGTTTGTGTGTGTATATTTGCATACACTTCCGTTTGGATGTTCCGCACCATTTTTTTAGCTAATCTTTACTATTTCCGCAGTTATAGAGATTACTCTATTTATCTACACAGTTTAAACAAAAAAAAACAGGGTAAGAAGGGTACCGTGGAACTCTTGCAAAACTATTCGAACCAGGGTTGAAAAGCCGCTTCGCGACTTTTCAACCCTGGCCACGTCTAACCCTATGATGTTCGTCGTTTTGCATAATTGTGCCCCAATTCCGATGGCAAAAAAAAATGAAAAATGCTTCCTTTGGGCCTTTATATAGGCTAATGCAACTTCCGGCGTATGCTAATTTTATCCTAACAAAGTGGGTGGCCGAATTTTTACAAAAAAAAACTTAATTTTAATGTCGAAAACAACATATTTTACAAAAACTGATATGTGTGCAGTCATCTCCAGCCCCTTACGCATCTAATGACGTACCAAACACCTCCTCAAACCCATCCCCTCTCGAGATATCCTCTGGACACCCTGACGGAAGTTGCATGCAAATGCACACACACACAAACACTATTTTTTTTATATATAGTAGGATAGATAGGTCAGAAATCCTAGTTAGTTTCCCACCTGCGTCGATTTTTTTACACTCTGTATATCGAAAACAGCGGGCGGTATGTGTGTGTCTGTCCGTGTTCGCAAGGCCTACGTCGTGCTTTGGGGGGGGCTTTATTTCCTCAAACCGCATACAGAGAAAATAGTGGCGACGTACAATACGTGAATGTACGATACAAATAAAAAGAAATGGGGAGGTGGGGTGTATCGCAATATCGAGGAGGGAGATGCTGGGATATAGTCATGGGGGTCAGGTGGCGAGGTAGATCGTTATTGTGTTTATTTGGTAGCCGGCTTCGAGGTGGAGTCGGTGGCGGGGCTCGCGGCTGCGGCATCGGCGGTGGTGTTGGGCGGGTCGTCGAGACTTTCTGTTTCGGGCACCTCGGGTCCCCCGTCTCCTGAGCCCTCGGCCGCCTCCAGGTCGACCAGCACCGCCCCGCGAATACAAGAGAGCGCCATCAGCCAGCGATCGACGCGACGAATCAGACGGTTGTAATTTGCCAGGCGCAAGTCGTGCGCGTATGACTGAAAGAAACGTGAAGGAAGGGGGCACTTTGCAAAACCCCCGAATTCCTGTGCAGAGAAATGAAAAGCGCATTCTCTCCAACATTATATAAGCTCCTCCCACTACCGGTGTATGCTAATTGATTCTTAACAAAGAGGTTGCGCGAGATTTTTACAAAAACTTAGTTTTAATATCGAAAACAGCTGATTTTTAAAAAACTCATATGCGTGCAGTCGTGTACTTTTTCCTCTTTCGTGTACAGTCGTGCAGTCGTGTACCTTTACGCACCTAATGACATATTATAAATGGCCTTAGCTTCTTCCTTTGTTGAGATACGACTGGAACATAGGGACGGAAGTTGTATGCAAATGCACACACACGCACACACACTATTTCTTTATACAGGGTGTCCCAAAAAAAATCGACCCCCCTCTAGCGGACCGCAGAAAGCTCGGATCGGAATGATTTTCACACCATTCGAAAGCCCTTCAAACGGTGAGAAAACAAGCGCCTTTGGTTTTCCAAAAAATTTTAGCCTTCGCTCGATATTCAATGATTTCTGTAAAAAAGCGTAAAACCAGCATCGTCCTGTTTGCTTTAGCAAGCAATTAACATGCCGATTTTACATAAAATCTGCAGTTTTCATCGATTTTGGCCCTAAATTTAATGAATTAAAATTCCCATATTGAAAAACGAAAAGTGCTTGTTTTCTCGCCTTTTCGAGTGCTTTCGATAGATACCTAAATCGTCAAAATCGGACATGACTGCGGCCCGCTAGAGGGGGGGTCGATTTTTTTTGGGACACCCTGTATATATTTAGAAGGATTCTTTTGAACTATAATTAAAACTCTGAGTATATTTTTGGATGCTCTATCGAATCGCATCTTTAATATGTCGAAAAAAGTGGCATGAATGTCGAAAAACAGTCGCTCAACCCGATTTTCAAAGCTAGGCAGATTTTGTGCAGAATTTTTCGCAGATTCCGAATCCGCTTCCAATTTTTGCCAAATAGTTCGTCTTAAATTCAGTTATTGAAAATAATTGAAAATCGAAAAAATCGGCGATGCACGGTATGGACTTCGTTTTTGTATGGGAAATAGAGTGTGTCGTGGTTAAATAATTATCTGAATTATGCGAATTATTCGAGCCCGCTCAAATAAGTTATTTGAAGGCATCCCTGAAATTATTCAAATAACCGGTCAGATAAGGGAACCACATCCGCTCCGATGCAAATATATTTGAACATATTCAAATAAAGCCGTGCTGAAAGCCTAACGAATTTTGAAAAAACCGAAGCCATTGATACAGGAAGGGCGTTTCTTGATCTTATAATATCAACCCGGACCATTTTTCTAGATGCTAAAAGGCCGAATGGTGCAAAATGTCGGTATTTTTCGGTATTTCTCGATTTCCAGTTTTTCGGTGATCGGAATTAGCGGCAGACAACCAATGCGCTAGTCGGCGCGCTAAGCGCAATATACCAACGACGAGAATGCCGACTTGAAAATACCGACGTGCTTAAATAGATGAGGACGGCATCTGTTGAACCTCCCCAAGGGGGGTGCAACCGATGCGGCGGCGAGAGAGGGCGCCCAGGAGAGAGGCGCAGAGACATTTTCTTTCCCGCGCGTAATCGATTGACGTATGCCGCCCCTGTCCCTTTAAATGCTGAAGCGCGAAAATGCCGACGAGAGGTTTTGTTTCGAAATGCGATACGACATCTATATCGGAAATCTTTGTGTCGGCATTTTTGTTGTCGATATTTTTAATGTCGGCATTCTGCAAAAACGGCATTGCAGGGCTGTGCGACATTTGGCGGGTGAGATTTTAGCTCAACCAGTCTCGAAATTTGACATTTCTTATTTGAATCAAAGATTTGACTCGGTTTTGCCAGAAGGAGAGCGATTTGACAAAGCTCGGTTTATTTGAATCTGTTCAAATATATTTGAATCGGGGAATGGGCGATGGGACTTTTTAAAAAAACTGTGTAAGAAACGAACGAATGGATTCATCCAGCCGCCCCAGCCAGCTTTAAAGGAGCAGGGTGGACCTTCGGCGAACGTCCCGAAAGACTTTCGATCCCTCGCCTCAGCCAGCCTAAAGTCGCCAAGTTTGTTTTTAGAGTAGCATGAGGTCGGCCCAAAATACATAGGACAGGTCCGTTAAATTGTTTTTCGGGAAAATAGCCGTGCGGGATTTTAATAACTTTTCGCAAGCAACGGCTGTGTTTCACCTAATCCTATACTGGCTTTTTTTTAAATACGATCGGACAGAGCGTGGCAAATTCAAGGCTTACAAAGCGAGTTACGTCAGGGTCTTTTCGGTCGTGCATAATCCTAGCCAGTCCTCTGATAAAAAACCAACCGTGCCTCCTTGAACTTTTTGAACATGAGGACGAGAATGACGAGCGTGGCGATGCCGACTAAAATTAAGAAATTCATTGCGAAAGCGGCTGAAGTTTTCCCCCCACGTTTTGCCCCCGCCCCCTGGCCGTAAAAATGGTGTAAAAACCTTGTAAGGCAAAATTTTCGTTAGTCTGAAGCAATAGGTTCTTTTCTCGGCGCTTCTGCCCACCCCGGCGCGACTCCTTTCATCATTTTCAACATTAAATTGAGGGTTGGGTTGGTCGAAACATCCATGAACATGCTAGGTTGCAATGTGCAGCTGTCAAAATATAGCCACCTATATAAATGGGTAAAGTAACCTTTCGCCGGATTTTGCAAAAAAAATGTTTAACCTGCGCAGGTGACAATTCCTGCGATATTTGCGTAGTGGACCGGCTCGAGGCCATCGTCCTCTTCGGTCGCATTTCTGCCGGGTGCAGTCATGATCCTTGTGGCTGTCGTGTCGAAGTCGGGCTCGACGCAGAAGCCCTGCAAAAAAATGGTTATTAGACAGAGGTGGACAGAGCCTACCACATCCGCATCCTCAGCCGTGGCGCATGCCGTGGGCACGATTTGATACATGGCCTTGTGACCGTCGGAGGCGGCCTTGTAGTAGGGATTGGTGGCGCAATTCAGGAACATGTTGTCCCGAATCAGCCCAAGTTGATGCTCCTAAGAGATGAGATATAATCCTCGTTATACGACGAGCGTCGTACCGCCAGGCCAGCCGTGGCTTGGATGCACTTCTTCGGGTAGGCCGACCCGTTGGTTCCCTTCCAGTTCAGATCTGCGTTGTCCTTTTCCGAGAGGAACGTCGCATACGGTGGTGACTGAAAATAAATGCTATTCCGTCCAAGACGGTTCCCACCTGTGATCGGAAGCCCTTGACAAACTTCTCGTTCTCCCGAACGTCCAGTGGGATGCATGCCTTGTCGGCAAAGTGGTGGTCCGTATAACGGCACCAATCCACAAACTTTGACGGGTCGGGGGCAGGCAGGAATGTGTCCTTATCCTCAAAGTCGTCCGCGATGAAGTACCTGAAATAGTTGCTATATACAAGGTGTCCCAATAAAAAAAGGTCACGCTGGCATTTTGCTATTTCAAATCTATCGACTTGAAATTTTGGGTTCTTTAGGATTTCCGGGGGGGGAAAGTATTTCCGGGGGGGGGAAACCAAATTTTTTCGGCCCAAGCCTAAATTTTTTTCTAAATAGCGCATGCGTTTCTAAATGGTTTTTAACTAGTCCTCAGCATAAAAACTACCCACATTTTAATTAAAAAATTTAATTTTAGGTCGAAAAATCCTATAGAACCTTTAGGATTAGAGGGGGGGAAAGACCCAAAATGACTAAATTTTCGACTTTTTCAAACATTTTTCTAACTTTTTTGAAAGGTTTTTCTACTTTAAATATAGTTAAAATTTACTAAAAACAATGTGAAAACACTTTATATTTGATTACTAGGTCAACCGGGAAAACCAGGAAAAAATTTGGTTTCCCCCCCCCGGAAATACTTTCCCCCCCCCCCCCGGAAATCCTAAAGAACCAAATTTTGCACTGAGGTGCGGAAGGGAATTCAAAATGTTCGAATTTTTTTTAGTTCGCAAAATTCGGGTCGAAAATAGGCTAGTTAAGTATTTTTTAACAAGGGCTAACGACGCCGATGTTAAGAAGAATAAGGGATTTAGAGCCGGAAATTTCTGTTAATTGATGCAAAGTCCAAAAAGTTAGCCGAAAAAATGAAGCTAAAGTGTGGGAAAAACAGTATTTTTACAATAACTCGAAAACTACTGTACCGATCGGGCTGAAAGTTTCTGTGAACATTTTAAATTCGCTTCCGCACCTTAGTGCAAAATTTCAAGTCGGTCGGATTCGAAATAGCAAAATGCCAGCGTGACCTTTTTTATTGGGACACCCTGGATAACGCTACAAATACAAGATTCTCCTACTGGTGGCTTTTGAGTGGTGGTGGAAGGCAGTCTTCCATTCCCAGCTGTTGCGGCATGCACCACTGAAAAAAATATTGGTAAAAATGCAGTTACTACGCTGCGGGCCCCAAATCATACCTCGGCTTCCTGTCAGTCCACAGGTCGGTATAAAATTTTTACATAGTTTTTTTTAGTTGAAATGTATCTACCTAACTATATATTATAGTTAATAGTCTCTGTGTGCGTTTGCATGCAACTTCTGTAAGTATCTACGGCACATACAGCCTCACGAGGGAATGGTCTCTGCTCGGCCTCGAATTTCGGGTTGAAAGTTAGCTGATCTTGTAGAGCTCGACGAGACGAATCGATTGATGTAACTTTTAGCTGCGGATACTATAGTAAAAAAAGTTACAGCCCTTTAAAGTTTTCCCCCGACCTTCATAAGCTCTCCCCACGCCCCCTCCACCGTGGTCTGGTGGCCTAGTGGTGTAGCAGTGCGCGGGTGGGGAATCTAACGAGCGTTCGGACCCGCTCACGATTTTATTTTTGCCTTTTTGGTCCGAAGCCTCTTTTTGCGTTCTGAAGGTCGTGAAGAACTTTTGATTCATCATTTCTGCACTAGGAAGTGCTCTCAACAAAAATGAGGCTTCGGCAAAAAACCATTTTTTTTACCCCAGTGGTTGGTGCTCTAGCCCTAGAGGAAGAGTATTAAGGCATATGCGTCGTCAGGTTAGGTGAGTAACGGTCCCGAGATGAGTGCACACAGATGAGATTTTTCAAAATTAGCTATTTTTGCTGTTAAATTGAAGTTTTTGTAAAGATATCGATAAAGCCTCTTTGTTAGGAGACAATTTGCGTGCGGCGGAAGTGTGGCGAGCCCAAATAAAGAGGCAGACGGGGTATTCCTTGTTTTTGTTTTGTTATAGGAATTCGGGTAGAACTATGCAAAACGAAGACTATTAAGTGTCTTAAACGCAGACGTTTTTGAGTGACCTTCCGAGTGTCCCGGTGTTTGAGTGACGCTAGCTCATCCAATAGAGAAAAATGCTGAACAAGATGGCGTCTTTCCAAATCTGGTTAATCGCCCTTGTGCTCGAGAAAAATTAATTTAAACCAGGGTTGAAAAGCCGCTTCGCGACTTTTCCTAGCCATTTCCCTAGCCCCCATGCCGGCATGGCGACCCAGGTGCCCGAAAGAGCCTATGAGGTAGAGTGCGGCTTATTCAAATCAAATCGCGACTCAAACCGGTTTGATTTGAATAAGGGCGGTTTGAATAAGAAACTGCTTTTCAAATCAAACCGGTTTGGTTTGAATAAGGATCCGTTATTCAAACCAAACCGTCCAGGTTTGAGTTGGTTTGAATTGGTTTGAACAACAGGCAAATCAGCATGTTAATCTATCCGATGGATGCTAATCGGCTAAGATTTCGAGGCATCCCGTCCAAAAACTTGCATGACCATTATAATGATGATATTGGCTTAGTTTACAGGGTTTACACACTTTTTAACCATAGGCTTGGCATTCACGACCGTTCACAATCATCCTCATGGTCGTGATAACCTTGGCAGGGCTGTCAGAAAAAAACGTCTCGGAATAGTCCGCCAACCCCTAAAACTTGTCAGGAATGCTGCCGAACGACCCTAAAGTGAACCACCGATAGATTGGTGCCAAAACGCAAAAATAGTGCAGAAAACAGGCTGTTTTGGAGAATGGTTCTTATTCAAACCTTGTTCAAATTATTCAGACCGGTTTGGTTTGGTTTGAGTTGGGAATCCTTATTCAAACCGGGTTTGGTTTGAATAAGGATCCCGTATTCCAATCAAACCGATTTAATTTGAACAACGGAAATCTTATTCAAACCCGGTTTGAATAAGCCGCACTCTACTATGAGGCCACTCCCCCAGTAGGCAGTGATGGCGGACCAGGCGGAAAATAGCGTCAACTTTAGTTATTTTCAAATTAATTGTTCTTGAGCGCATCGGCGGTAAAGCAGTTTTGGAAGACGCCACCTTGTTCAGAATTTTTTTCTCTATCGGATGGGCTATCGTACCTATGAAACTGGGATGTCACTGAAAAACGTTTCCTTGTTGGCCGGGGCCAGGGTTCAAAAGCCGCGAAGCGGTTTCACAGCGCCGGTTTTTCACTAAAATACTTTTAAAACTGTAAAATACTTTTACTAATAAAAATACTTGCTGTTAGGGCATTAGACGTGTCTAGACGTGTACAAAAAATCTCAGTCCCCCCACCCGATAAAGAGTAGCTATACAGTACCTTGTAGCTTTTCCACTGCTCCGCGGCCGTTGGATTTGATGGGCGGATGTCTTCGTCAGCGAACATCGAGCGTCCCTTGATCAAATCGTCTTTGCCGAGACCAGCGTACTGGTGGAGACTCGGGATGCACGGGATCGTAGTTGGGCTGCGCGCATGTCCGTTCAGGATCCTGAAGTGACGAGTTACTTTAGTCACGGTGCTAGCATCTCACTCGGGAACAGTGAAACCAGCATCACATTGCACCACATACTCCAGCCCCAACGTCGGCGGCTTGTACTCAATCTGGGCTGTTAGACTAAAAATAAATAGTGCGTCGATCACGAAGAATCTGACGTTTTCGGGCATGTCTTTTCGCGAATCATCTGTCGGCTGCATAGGTTGTGGGGGAAGACCATCACATCCACTGAAAATTCAAAACATTGCCAGGTGGAAAGACCGGACCGGTCCCATCATCCGGCTGCACGAACTGGACGGGCTTGATGCAATTCGGGTCCGTAGAACCCTTTTTGCAATACAGCGGTCTCGGGTCGCAGTCGATCGTCCAGCGTCCGGTTGCCTCATCAATCCCGAGGGCGGCTCCGACTTCACATTCCGGCGTACACTTGGGACACTGAAATCATTGGATTATGGGACCTCGCTTGTCCCGAAGTCAAGAGACATCCCAGGTTTGCGGGAAACCTAACTCACACCTAACCAAACCCATAGGTTTTGGGGTTCTTGAGGGCGTCCGGTCACTACCCCGAAAAGTCACTACCCCGAAAATCACTACCCCGAAATCGTTTACCCCGAAAAATGATAGCATTGTTTTTCCCAGAAAAATTCCAGTTTTCATGATGTTTTCCTATGAAAATCATGCAAATTATTTCGGAACTGACTTGTGACTTTCGGGGTAGTGACTTTACCCCGTTCTTGAGCATTCCGGGGGGAAGAATTCGCGGGGGGAACCAATTTTTTCCTGGCGGCCCTGGTGGGGGTAGTAATCAAATATTCAAATAATGAAATACTTCCACTATTTGGTAAGAGTCTAGGAAACCCCCCCCAGCCGTAACTTTTCAGCCATACGTCCTATTAATGCGTGGAGTATCTCAAAATGTTCGCCGTGGTCGAATTACTATAGAAAAGTCGTTTACATACATCAAAAATTGTTAGAAAATTTTTTACAAGGTTTTGAAAGTTGAAAAGATTAAGCCGCTATGCTTCGATGTACTAGGAGTCTTAAACTCAAATATTTTTCTTTTCCGCTATTTTTTTCAACTCAAACGTACGGCAGGCTTATTCTCCAGAGCAAGAGCTACATTTTGGTACTATTGACAGCTCTGTACGTCAAAAGATAGCCGAGATACGAAAACGCACTTTGGAACAGCAAAAATTAACTAAAGAAAACCCAGACTTATAATTGTTATAAAAATTTTTCTAACAATTTTTGGTGTATGAAAACAACTTTTCTATAGTAATTCGACCACGGCGAACATTTTGAGATACTCGGCGCATTAATGGGACGCATGGCTGAAAAGTTGTGGCTGGGGGGGTTTCCTAGACTTGAGCCCACTATTTATATAAAAAATCTAGACTTGAGTCGAAAAAAAGTTCGGTCCCCCCCCGCGAATTCTTCCCCCCCCCCCGCCTAGGGAATACTCAAGAACCGGTTTTCGGTAGTTAGGGGGGGGTCACTACGAGTAAGACTCTAGTTTTCAAGTTGTAAAAAATCATATGGGGGATGCTTATGTTTTTTCGGGCCCGCCGGAGCCGACACTTTCGCATGAGTCTCACATCCAAAGTCATAATCGGTTTCATGCGCGCGAGTCGAGTGTGACCCGGTAGGTCCATAATGATTTCATTCGCATAGCAGACGAAAGGCACGTTCTTCTCGCACTGAAAAAGATGTTGTCCGTTGGCAACAAAACAATGCAGACCGCAGGCTCGCCGGTGTGCGCAGGGCCGGCCGATGAAGGATTTCTGGAAAAGGTTAGAGTGTAGTCTACCCCCGCCCCCAACTGGCGCCCCATTGTATCTCGAATCCCCGATTGTCTACAGGTGTGTAAAGTATACCAAAATGTTCCACTTGCTCCGGCTAGTATTTTGATATACTTTACTACCCGGAACGATCATGGGGAGCCGAGCTACGGTAGGCGCGGGTGAGCTGAGGGGGGGGTATCTGGAGTTAAAAAACCATAAAACTTAAAACCTTTAAAAAATAATGAAATGTTCGAAAATTCTGGACTTTTTCGTCAAAATTGTATAAAAAATGACCAAAGACGGTCAACATTTTTGAAGTTTCAAAGTTTTTAACAATTCGGATTTTGGTACTCTTCGGAACGTAAATTCGGAACTCTCTATGCTTGAAAAAGGCACAAAAACTAATATAACTGGCGTGAAAAATGATTTCAATTCCGTATCAAACTAGACCGTACTCCTGGGGTAGGGCGCCGACGGTGGTGATGAACACGAGCGATCCGATGAAGATGATCATCAGCAACAGGCGCTGTGGCGACGACGGGTGGCCGAACATCAGAATGGACGGCTGGGGTGAGACGAGAATGAGTTCGTCGAGTTCCGGTTTGCATTTATGTGCGAAAACTCTTACAAAATAGGTAGCGTTTCCGGCACGGAAATTTGCAAATGCAAATTCAAAGTACAAAAAGTCGCTTGTCCTAAAAATCATCTGCCCCATATTTTTTCAAAACTCTCATCTCTTTGTCTCGCTCTCCCTCTCACTCTCTTTCTTTATCTCGCTCTCTCTCTCTATATCTCGCTCCCTCTCTCACGCTCTCTCTCCCTCCCGCCCTCTCTCTCTCTCTCGCTCTCTCTCTCTCTCTCTCTCTCTCTCTCGCTCTCTGCATCTCTAGCTCTATCACCTCTGTCTGATCAGTGCCAATCGGAATTGGTGGCGCCTCTGTTGTTGGGGTCGTTTGTTCCTTATGAAAAGGTGTGGAAATTCCCTAAAAGCGAGTCTTTGCCGATTATAAACTTGCTAAGTCAAAATCGTCAAATATCCCATCATCCTCACTCTGGTGGAAGTGCTGAAATCAAGAAATCCTACTATCCTACTATATATTAAAAACTAGTGTGTGTGTGTGTGTGTGTCTGTGTAGATTTGCATCCACTTCCGGATGTATGTTCCGTCGCTCGAAAGTTTATTTCTGTACAGCCGATTTCTCGGCCGTCAGGCCGAATTTCGAGCTGATTTTTGTTTAAGAAAATCCTTCATTTAACGATTTTATAAGCAAAAAAAAGTAAAAATTCCTTAACAAAATGGGTTTCTGCCGCGTTGTCCGGAAGTTTTCTCAGCGCCTAGAGGGAATTGGGGCCTCATTTTTGGAGGGTAGCTGGGAAAAGTAGTTCCCCAGATTTATTTTTTCGGATTTTGCAAAATTTTTTAAAATAAAGTTTTTATAAGGATTTTTCTGGAAGGTCCTTAATAAATCGTGTCACGGGCGGTGGTGTCCAGGGGATATCTCAATACTATACTTCATCGTCCCCCCGGGGGGGATCCCCCCACAAGGGGGACCAGGGGGGACCGCAAGGGGGGATGGTGGGGGACCCAGGGGGGACGGTGGGGGATGGGGGAGGGGGATCCCCCTCCCCTCTCCCCTCCCCCCCCGCCCCAGTTTTTCTGGCACCCGTATTGCGTAGTCGGGAAAACTAAATCGAACCTTCTAGTTGGACACAAACGTTTTTTGGATAGTCTGATGTTTTGATGTTTAGATTAAGTTTTTTACTTTTTAAAATTAATGACGAATTCGAAAATTCTGGTTTAGCCCGCCCGACAAAACAGATACTAGAAAGCTCTGATTTACCTGAGAGAGAATCGATGGAAAATTAGAGTGTATACCAACCCAAAATTTTAAATAATTGAAAGGCTGGGCACTCAAATCTTTGAGACTGTAAAAATTTAAAAATTAGGGCAAATTAGCTCGTTGGGGCTCTCGGCATTTCAGAACTTTCGACAACCACATGCTGCTGTATTTTAAATTATCAAAAATAGCAGCTCTTTAACAAGTATTGAGATCTATCTAACCACACATTGCGCGCACTTGCGAGTCGGGGGATCCCCCCAGTGGTCCCCCACCGTCCCCCTGGGTCCCCCCACCATCCCCCCTTTGCAGTCCCCCCCTGGTCCCCCCTCGTGGGGGGATCCCCCCGGGGGGACGACGAAGTATACTCAATACACATCGCGATTTTGGACCTGTATTTTTGACCACTTATGCATTCAATGGCGAGGATCACGCGCATTTGACAAAATTCGACCAGGCGCTAGCTAGCGCCGCAGGCTCAAAGATTAGCGCTACGCTGGCTCTGGCGCGGCAGGCCAAAGAATGGTCTGACTCAGGTTATGCCGCAGGCTAAAAAGAAGCTATTCAAATTCATGGTTCCTGGACGGGGTCCAGTGGAAAAAGGCCGCGAAGCGGTCTTTTTCCACTGGTTCAAGGATAAACAGCACGCGTCTCCCGGATCTGAGTTGATAAGGGAAAACACGGCCCTATTTTGGAACCGATTTTCAAGGCCCGAGCAAGGCATGGCCGTGGGTTTTCTCGGCTATGGATTCCCTAGAAATTTAGCAGCGCGACACAGAGTGGCCTAAAACTTTCCCTGTCGAGCCAGGTTGGCCTGGTAACAGAAAATAACGTTTTTTTTGGCTATTTTTAGGGAAGATCTTTCGCATTATTGGGCGGGGAGATCATTATCCCTAAAAATACAAAAAATTCGAACAGAAATGGCTGGTTTCTACTTAAATTTTTGCTCGGTTTTTATGGTTTTTCCAATTAAAATCCAGATACATTTTGCTAAAAACATAATTAAAATGCGTAGTTTTGCGATACTAGGCATTTCACGGGTCGGGATTGCCTAATTAGGTTAGGGGAAAGTTGGCTGGAAAACGCGAGAGGGGCGGGGGAGCGGCTCCGGGGGTTACGGTGGAAAGGGCGCGCCATAGCAATACCGGAGCGGTCGTCTGTGCGGATCCCGACCCGTGGCATTTCTGGGCTTATAGAAAAATATGGGTCCCCCCAAAAGTGCGAAAGAACCTTTAGTAAAGCTATATTTTAAATGGAAGCACTATCAAAAAGCTTAGAAAATGCTGAAAAAGTTCAAAAGTGATTTTGGGTAGACAAAAAAAATCAATGTTGCCACCCAAAACCAAATTTTTCATAAAATTTGCAAAGTTTTGATTCTCTGGAACGGCTGAAAATCATGTACCAACTTTTCTGTGTGCTGTCTGTAAGGAGCAAAAGCTGAAAACATCGCAAAGCGCAAAAATTAGAAAGTGTAATTTGCATTCTCCGACGGAAGCTGGGTGAAATTTGCATATTTAGCCCCACCCATAGGCAAAATCCAGAGCTGTGAGAATCACTTTTGCTCTCCATCCAGCTGATGTTCGGTCGTCGACACAACAACGGCGGTGGTGTGGTGGTCGTGTGGCTGCTCTTCAGCCTTCTCCACGCATCGCCCTCCTCGTCTTTCGGCTCGTCTCAACACATCATCGACAGCAAGTCGTGGGTTTCGAGTTTGAGTTAGAGTTCAGTTTACCCACCCCCCCCACCAGCCGGCATCCAACTCGTGCATCTCGGCACCCTGTTCATCTACAGGCATGTGAAGTATACCAAAATGTTCGTCTTGCTCTTGCGAGTATTTTGGCATATTTTACCGACCTGTAGATGAACAGGAAACCGAGATACGGTAGGTGGCGGTCGGATGGGGGGAAGGGGGTATCTCGAGTCTTACCAAAATTTCTGGCTGGGAGCCTAGGCTTCCGCTCGAGTTTCTTGCCAACCAACACCATTCCAGACCTCTCGGGAATGTGGCTGCGGAACCGGAAGCTGCCCACGAGATGCTCGGCAACATGAGGGGTCCGGCACCGGGACTCTCGATGAACCCCCCAGGGCGAGTGAAACGTGCAGACGTGCGTTTGTCGGAGTTGCAGAAGGTTTTCCTGAACGATTTAGTGTAAGCACTCGAAGACTCCTTTCGTGTGCGTGGCAAAGTCGATCCTAGACCAGTTGGGTCTGCGACACAATCTTGGGGCTATCGAGGTTTGAGACGTCGCTGTTGCCTTCTAGTATTGTTCAGTGCATTGCGTGTGAGCTGCCGGAGTGCGAACTCGAGCGTGACGGAGGCTGGATCTTCACCGCTCTCAACAAAGGGGTCCAACCGCTCGCATCCTGCGATCCGACCAGCCTTCTTTGTGTAAGCACCGTTTTCTATACCTAAAAAGTGAGGACTTAGCTGGTTATGCAGGGTGTGCTAATTTCGATCTTTGGCCTCTACCTGTTCATAAAACATAGTATTTTGGCTTTTGGTATCGGGTCCGTCATTCTAGGCCCATTTTTGCGCTAATTTCGACTCAGCAAAATGAGAGATCTCTAAGGCTAAAAAGTGTCTTTTCAAAAACGGGCTTTTGGTTTTCGCAAAAAGAGACGAATTCTCGTGGCAACAAAAGTGCTAAAATCTTTTCAAACTCTTAAAAATGCCATAAAATGTGGGAACAACAAAAAATTTCTTGGACTCTTACCATTCAACTCGCCGCGAACCCTAAAAGATC
The DNA here is from genome assembly GCA_958295435.1 of Mesorhabditis spiculigera. Lineage (NCBI taxonomy): Eukaryota > Metazoa > Nematoda > Chromadorea > Rhabditida > Rhabditidae > Mesorhabditis > Mesorhabditis spiculigera. Next base: position 1,908,478 of record CATQJA010002652.1, read on the forward strand.
ACTAAAATCTGCTCAAAAAAAGTTGGTCGCCGTCGTGAATTTTGTCCCTTCGCCAACGCGCCCTCACCCCCTCCCCTGTCACGTCTTTCCCATGGGCTGGTGGTCCAATGCGCTTGCCGTAGGCGAGTGGTGGGGGCGAGGAGGAATCCCAACCCGAAATTTGCGTTCTTATGGGCCAAGAAAATACTAGCCTGTCTCCCCACCCCGTCCCGGTAAACGGGAAGTGCCCTTGTCCGTTTTTTTTGTTGCATGCCAATGATTCAAATTAGACTGAGGACAACGGCGAGAACTGTCTGCGCCCCGTCAAGCTTGGATCCGGAAGCGATGGTGGGACCTTTTATCTAGATCTATAACAGTATTCGAGCTTGACCTACTCGTACTTTTACTCTTTATCTCAAGCTTGATAAGTAGACCGAGTATTACATGCTACGCAGGCTTATATTTTGATTGTAGAATACTGGATGCTGTTTCCCGTCAATGTCTGCACTCGCGAAATGGTCCGGAATGGCGAGTGTCCCATGGAGAAACTGTTCGTTCCTTTCCTTCTGCGGTGTACCGACACGGTTCTTGCTTCAGGAGCAGCGACCCCTATGACTTCATCAAGCTGGAATACTCGACCGCGTATTTTATGCAATGTGACGACAGCTGGATCCTGCCCTCGTGGGTGTCACGGCATTCCAGGGAGGCACGGATAGGACCTCCCGGCGCCGCGGCGCAATCGGTTAGCGCCGATCCCAAATGCCGAACAGAGGGTCCGGGTTCGACCCTCGGGACCAACGTGCAACCGCTATTTCTCGACAAAATCTTTACCCAGCTTTTGCGTTTTGCTTAAAAAAATGTGCTTGAGCTATATAAAAAACTGCTAAAACAATAAGGATCTCGAAAAAATTAGCCCGATAAAAAAAGAGACTGTTGATCCACTGGCGTCGATTTTTGCAAAACAGGATAAGGAGCCATTATAAGCGCCGACTTCACGCGCCGGGGGGTACTCGACCTTGATTTTATCAAATCTAGGATCAGATTTCCACGACAATGCTTGGTTTCTGCGCTATTTAAACCCGCACAGAATCCTGACCTAAACTGGCGTCTAGCACATTTAAATCTAATTGAGTTTCTAATTTTTCTATTAAAATTTCGAGAAAAATACAATTTTGTTCAAAAGTTTGTTCATTTTCGAACAAAAACGTAGCGAGCGCGCTGTCCTCTTGTGCAAGGGAGCCTGCCGTAGCCCAAAAGCTATCCGTGCCTGTCTGTTGAAGCCTGGAATGGCGTGGTGTCATTGGACGATCCGCTGGAGCCCCTAATCCGCTTTTTTTGCACACATAGTTTCAGGACGGCCGGCGAATCCGGATGCATCCCAAGTTTGCACGTCGCGGGAGGCCTCGCACCGGACGACCCGGAAGTATTCCCCGGTGAAGTCAAGGATCTCGACTACAACAGGATCAAGGATAAGGTTGCCACCCATTTACGGACACACCATTAACGTTCGGCCTTTTAGTTTTGTCGTGTGGGTGTTCCGGCGAATGGCGACTGTATTCTGCCTCCCCTTTCCGGGTTTAAGTGGGTTAAAACGAAAACTTTTCTTTTTCTTTCTTTAACCTAAGTATTTGCCTAAACTCTCGTTTACCTAAGATAAATAACTTTTTAAAGGGGGCAACAGTTGTTTTCAAGTATTTTCGATTGCGTGTCCGCGAAACAACGGAAATTCCAGGCTGCCGAAGCGTCTTGAAGATGCTGGCTTCAAAGAGGCGATGGTAACCCCGTGCAGCTACAAGCAACGCGGCGAGAAGATTGAAAAAGATTGCGTGTTGCTGGACCTGATGATGGACGGAAAGGTGGTGATTGCCGATCGGAATGGGGTGGGTGCTTGTTTCCTTGAGTTTTTTACTAGGATCCGGTCCATTAAACGTTAGCTTTCCAGTATCTACCTGAAATCCCCTCCATTTCAGCATGGCCCGTATGCGACGCTGCAATCCCGAAACGACAGCCTGACGATGACCTGGAAGGTCGATAACAAATACCCGTACAGCTTCCCCCGTTGCATCGATCTGTCCAACCAAGTCGGCCTGCCAGTATCGGTCTCGGTTTTAGCCCGCACCGCGCTAACTTTTCAGGAAAATCACTTTGACACGGCCGTCAGCGACAGCTTTCTAAACTGCGCCAAGAACCCCTACTACGCGAGGGCGAAGGAGGGGCAGATCACCATCGACAGCGTCGAGCCGTTCAATTGCAACACGGACAAGGAGCTCCGCCGGGTACGTGATATGATAGACGTGGGCGCTGGGTAGCTACTACTTGCCGGCTTGGTACTAGGCCAGGCTCGCCGGAACCGCGATCATTTAGGGGCGCAAGAACCTAGCGTAAGTTTTTGCATTTGCTCCCCCGGGGTGTCCCAAAAAATCAGCCTTCTCTAGCGGTCCCGAACAATCTCCGAAGGGCAAAATCTAGATGCAAAACAAAAAAAACAGCGCCGCGGGCGAAAAAAGTGGAGTAAAACTACAATGAAAACAGCGCCGCATGCGAAAAAAAAGCATAAGCATAAAAGCGGAAACAAAACGCATAAGGGACCTTTATGTCTTTTTTTTGGTAAACTTTTACCCGAATTTACCCAAGTCTCTCATCAGTTTCTTGTTTCAGCTCCTCTGCCGTACTACCAACCAAACATTGACATCCGCCGCCGAGGCGAGCACGAAAGCCGCTCGCTCTCGCATACTTGACTACGTCTCCTGGTTTGAGTGGTGGACTTGCGGTTGCTTCTTCCTCGGTGCCTTCGTAGCGCGTAGGTTTCCCCCCGAACCGAGCCCCAGGGCCCATGACGTCTGTGATGTCATCGATTTAGCGCTGCTCGGCTTCGCGTACATCGCATTTCGTTCGCGATCCATTCCGGTACCGGTGGTGGAGACACAGCCAAAATGGAAAATCCCCTCCAAGGAGTCCCTGGCGGCCATCGACAAATTTGTGAAAAACGCCTGTAAAACGGTATGGCATTGTTTTGTTGTTGCTGATTGGGTTTGTTGCCCGTGGCTTTTAGAAAGACCTGCTCGATGACTGTCTGCCACCCGGCATGCCTGACGAGGCTGAATGTCAAGTGTTTATGGAGCACAAAGATGAGAATCGGTGCCAGGTGAAAATTTGTTTTTCGATTTGCGTTTTAATGTTTAAAATTTCGCCAAGATGCCGAAAAATTTACGTCGATATTTTGGCTAATTTAGCAAAAATCAGGGTTGAAAAACCGCTACGCGGCTTTTCAATCCCGCGAAGCGGTTGAGGAAAAGAGGGAAGCCGGGGGAAAAATTCGCTGGGGGAAACCAACTTTTTTTCCTGTCGACCCTGGTGCGGGATAGTAAATAAATATAAAGTGTTTTCATATTGTTTTTAGCAAAATTTAAGCCTTTTGGATCGGAAAAACTTTTTAAAAAGTTAGAAAAACGAGTCGAAAATTTGGTCATTTTTAATTAAATTTTGTAAAGTTTTTATGTTTAGGAATAACTATAAACAATTTAGAAACACTTCCACTATTTATATAAAAAATTTTGGCTTGGGCCGAAAAAGTTCGTTCCCCGCCAATCCTACGGCAAGCCAGAGACGGGGGAGGGGGGGCTGACAGAACGACGCACGACATTTCGGCGCCGCGCGAAAAGAGTGGGGAGGGAGCGGAGAGGTCATGGTCACTAGAGACGCTCTTTTTTGGGGCACCCTGTATGTTTTTTTTCTCCAGACTACCCGGCTGCTGGACAAATCCCGGTACAAGATTGAGGGCGACGATAAATTCTACATCAATGCCAGCAAATTCAGCATGAAAGGTACGTCAAGGTTTCAGCTGAAAAGCGCGTGTAGCTATGGGCCGCGTAAGCGTCGTGTCCAAAATTTTACGAATTAGGTGTCTAGCGAAAGCTCTCGATGCGCTGAGGACTTATGTTCTCTCCGATTTTTTTTAAATTCCCGAATTTTTAACCCGGTTTTTATAGTTTTTTTGGGCATAAATTACGCAATTTTCTGCCAAACTCAATTTAATCGTTTTCAGTCCCGCCCAAGCTGTGTTTTCTCAAGTGCGTTTCAGAAGGCCGGCCTTGGGCTGCCAGGAAAGATGTCAAAATTTGGAAAACGGGGTTTTTGTTAAAAACACTTGCATGGGAAAAAGCATCGAAAGTTCGGAGAATTTCGCAAAAACGTCAGCAAATCCTACCTTATATAATTTTGGGGTGTATCTCTGTGGGTGTGTCTTCTTCTTTTCTTGAGGCGTCAGTGTGTCCGAAGCCGAATTCAACTCGAAGGGGAAAGGAGCTAGAGCTTAACTCTCTTCGGATTCGGATAGAGCTTGGTCAGAAACCCCAAACTGATAAAAAAAATTATGAAAAAGTTTTAGTTTAAATTATTAAAATTAACTCTGAAAGTTTTTTCTTTAGTAAAAGGGGTGGGGGATGGAGGTTGGGGTGATTTTGGACATAGTGAGCCAGGTGGCGTGCGTTTCCTGAATGAAAATTTTCACGGGAGCCATTTCATTTCTATTTTCCTCCCACGTATCCGGTAGGTCGTTATTTTTGTTTTTAAAGGGCTAGTTCAACTTTTAGAGCTTGGGCTGGTACCTTGGGAAACTATGGACGTAGGGACAGTGCGCCCGAACAGTCCCCGATTATGACAGCTATTAGAGATCGGGGAAATGAGAGAGGCGCAGACACAAAAACGTAGAGAGAGACTCCTTGCCGCGGAAATTCTTTTGTTTTATTGGCTGACTAGCCCTTTAAGGGGCATTCGCCTAGGGGAGGTATCTAAAGCCACCAGGAAGGTATTTAGGCAGTTTTTGAAGGGGATTTCAGCCATGGGGGGTATCTAAAGCCATCTGGAAGGTATTTAGGTTGTTTTTGAACGGGATTTCGGCTATGCGGGGGGGTATTGATGGAGGTTGGAAAGGATGTGGTGGAGTGGGAAATGTAGGGTAGCCCGAAGGCCAGATGGTTGCAGTCGCGAAGCGAAAGTAACCATCTGGTTGGGTAATAAACCGATGACTTTCCGAGTGTCCCGGATCTGTTTCTGGGTGTTCCGGTCAAAGTTACGGCCCAGGTCGAAAGTTTCGACCACAAGCGCGTCAAAGTCTCGACCCGGGTCGACAGTTTAGCCGCCCACAATCGGTTCGCATAATCACTCTATTTATCAAAAGCCACGTGAGAAAGTTAACCAAAGCGGAGAAGGTGGAGCGGGTCTTTTTTGGGTGACCCCCCTGTCTGTCTAACTGAATGGCATTTGTAGTGGAGGGCCGTGATCGCTACGAAGGACATCATCTCCGGAACATCATCTTCTGCCGCGCTATCCTCCAGACAGTCCAATTTGCCTATTGGGTGGGTGCCTGCTGCCTTATTAGAATCGAAGAAATGGTAGAAGCCCTCGACTGTCGATCTGTCAAACCCCATTTGCAGGAAAACATTGACTACTACGTGTTGCAATCTGCAAACGGCACCGGCACTGCCGCCATCTTCGCCATGGTCTACGTCATCATCGAGCGGCTGCGGAACGGCATGGAAACCACGGTCCGTTTGACCGAAAACTCACAAGCCATGCGTTTCCGTTAGGTAGCTGAGGTGCTCGAGGAACTTCGCACCCACGTCCCGGCAGCAATCGCCACCGCCGAGCAGTACTTGGCCGTCTACGCATGCGTCCTCATGTATACCCAGGTATCCTTTGTTTTGTGTGGCGGACTTTTTTTAACGTAGAATTCGTCCGATTCCGAAAACAGTCCGAATTAACAAGTGCCGAATACTTGTATACTAAATTTTTGATGTTTTTATTCTTGGGTACTCTGGCAGAACGATGCAAAATAAAGGTGGTCGTAGGTATGGCCAGCGTAGCGTATAGGGTTGAAAAGCCGCGTAGCGGTTTTTCAACCCTGGTCAACGTTAAAACTGGCTCGATAACGGTTTTAGACGTTAAAGCACGATTTAATGCAAAAAAATTCCGTGTTTTTGGGCAAAAAGCAAAAGGAATTGTGCAGGGCAGGGCTCGAACCGCCGCCCTGCGCTTGGCAATCGAACACCTTGCCAGTGCACCATGGTGCCAACTGGTCAGGGGGCTTCGGGAGGATAGATAAGGGACACGGCAATGCCTGGACCCAGGCCGGGAATAGTGGGCCAGCATCCGAATTTATGCCGTTTTTAAGCTTAATTTCGGCCTCAAATGACTTTTTAACGCAAAGGCCGTCCCCTAGCCCGATGATTGAAAATACCACCTGAAAGGACATTTGTTAGGCCCACCTGAAGACTCGATACGGCAAGGAGCTCCAGAGCGTGCTGGACAACATCCTTTCGAAGTATACCCTCTGAGGCCCTCGGTTTCCAATGGTAAGTCTCTGACGGTAATGGAAACCGCTTCCGAATCTCCTTATTACTAATCTCCTTCCTCTCCTCTTTTCTTTCGAATCTCCTTTTACAAAATCAGCTGTTTTCGACATTGTAAAAATCACTGGCACTCACTTTGTTAGGCAAAAATTAGCAACGATTGGAAGCTGCGGTAGCCTATATAAAGGGACAGCGGGAGCGTTTTGCTTTTTTTCATCGCAGTTCGGGCGAATGATGCAGAGTGACGAATATCATAGAATCAAACAGGGCCAGGGTTGGAAAGTCGCGAAGCGGTTTTTCAACCCCGGTTGGGAATTAAAATAACAACCCAACCCGATCGCCTCAACGTCGTATTTTTAGGGAACATCGCTTCGGCCAACATCGTCTACGTTCTCGCGTCGATGATGCTGCGTCCGTCGCCGAGTTATGTCTGCGTCTCCTGTGACTGATCATGGGAATTGTGCTTTTCGATGTATATTGGTGTCATTCCTCGTGTTGCATTCAGTGAGGAATAAACGGGCAACGGAGACTGTGCCTCCTTACACATTGCGAGTCTAAACAGTTACTCTTACTCTTACACTTTTCTTCTTACTTCTCTTACTTCTCTTACTCTTACACCATCTGAGACAATTTCTTCTTTAGAGCCCGGGAAATAGCAAAACTTTTTATTTTCCGCTTGGGCTTCTCTTTAGATCGGTTTTGGATCCCCATCTGTACCTTTTGCAAAAAAGTGCAAAACCCTAACGGGCTTCTGTCGGTCAGAGGAACCGAACCAGCACCCTCTGCCTGGAGTTGGGACCGGCGCCTTACTAGGGAAGTGCAAATAAAAAATCCAGCAAACCGCTTAGTAAAAACATGGTTCTGATAGAGTCGGCGACGGGGATTCCGAAACTGCAATCAGAATTTGCAAAACGCTTAATACAAAAAAGTTATGGGCATTTTAAGTTTGGCAGCCCGTTTTCCGCCCTCCCTTATGAGCCCCTCCCAAAGTGGGGTGTCCACCTGTCGAGTGGTGTAGTGGCTAACTAGCCTGCCTCTGGGGCGTAGAACCTCTGGTTCGACTCCCGGGTCGTGCAAAACGTTTTGCTTTTTGGCCAAAGTCAACAACTTTAGACTTTTTCAAAGTTTCAAAGTCGAAAAGGCCGTTCTCTTAATTTTTAAATTCATGAAACCGATTACAAATTGCTGGCGGGAGTGCAAGTACTTTTGCAAGTCGCCGATGGCGCAGCGGTTAACGCATCCGCCTACGAAGTTTATTTTTGTCTTTGGTTGAAGGTTCGGTTCTTTTATGCGTGTTTCCTTTTGCGTTTTGAACCATGATGATATTTCCACACCTTTTAGGCATTTCCGGGCGATGGTGGAGGCATTAGCAACGTTTCCACGTTGGGCTAGGACAAGAAACAGGACTCTGGTCAAAATTTTCTCTGGGACTGTGACGGCCAATTTCAATTATTCAGATTCTTAAAACGCTCTGAAAATCACAAGTGTTTTTAAAAAACAAAAAGCAAAAGTAATTACCAATAACGGAATCGAACTAGCAACCCGAAGCAAAAAAGGTTTGGAAGACCGACGCTCTAGCCACTGCGGCACGTCTAGCGGTGGGAAGAAGGGACCGGAGGCCTCTTCCCCTTGGGGCTCGCTCGGGGCAGCAACGTGCCGACGTGGACGCATAAATTATCTTTTTAGTTTTTTAATTTTATAAAATCAAAGAAAGGCATTCTGCAAAAATGGACGCCGAGGGGTTGTTCAGAATTCAATTCTCTATCGAATGAGCTAGGTCTCAAAGGGATTTGCCGATGACACTCAAAAGGCACTCCTTGTAAGGGGTAGTTTGCGCATTTGGGGGGAAATTTATTGCCACAAACCGCATACAGAGAAGAATAAAGGGGGTGATGAACGGCATACGTGAATGTACGATACAAACAAAAAAGCAAAGGGGTGGGGATGATTCGCAATGTCGGGAGGTGGAAATTTTTTTCTAGGAGCGTTTTTGTACATAGCCGGAGAAACTGTTTCTTGCCACTCTTTTCGTTAATGTTCCAAAAAAGAACAAAAAAAAAATCGAGTTTCCGGCCAGAGATGTGGCATTTTTGCCTTTATACGAAACGGTGCGGTCGGCTATGAGTAAACTTCCCCCCGACATCGCGAAACTATGAGAGATCGAAATTCGGAACAGCGGTGGGCGGAGAGAGTAGTTGGGGAAAACATTCAACGGGTCAGTTAGCCGGGTATATGATCAGTCTAGCGGCTATTTGGCATCCGGCTTCGAGGTGGAGTCGGTGGTGGGGCTGGCGGCTGCGGTATCGGCGGTGGTGTTGGGCAGCTGGTCGAGGCTTTCAGTTTCGGGTATCTCGGGCGCCCCGGTTCCCGAGGCTTCGGCCGCTTCGAGGTCCAGCCCCTTCGCGCCGCCAACGCAAGACAGCGCCATCAGACGGCGATCGACGCGGCGGATCAAGCCGTTGTACTTAACCATTTGCACGTCGTGTGCGGGTGACTGCAAAGGTTGGTTTTGTGATAGACAGGGTGTCCCAATAAAAAACACCACCTCTAATTCAACAGCGAAGCGACGGATCGGAACGATAGTTACACCATTCGAAAGCCTACTAGGTAACGGCGAGTTTGCCGCAACCTTGAAAACCACGTTTTTCTTCAAACCTACTATTTCACGAGCCAGTTTGTAAAATTTTGCGGCCTTCGGGGTTGCATTCCAGCTAATTTGCATCGATTTCTCCCAGTAAAATAGCCGGAAATTACCGTTAATGGGATGCGGGGTCCGTGCCTTATTGTGCTTAAATTGATTGTAAAATGATGCGTATAAATATCAACTTGGTTTTGAAGATTGTTGCCTGTTTGCCGTTTTAAGGGCTTTCAAATGGTGTTAGTATCATTACGATCCGATGCTTTTGCGTCGAGTTAGCGGGGGGGTGTTTTATTATTGGGACATCCTGTGTTAGGGTCTCAGGGTCCCAGAGTTTTATAGTTCTTCACACCGTTTTTCGATACAAAAGGTTCATAAAATTAAAATGTTCGATATTTTGGATGGATTAAAAACCAACGAATGGGTTCATCCAGCCGGTTTTCCAGCCAACGTCGGGAGCGTAGGCGGAACCTTCGTGGAATTTTCCGAACGTCTTTCGTTGTTCAGCCTCGGCCAACCTGGGATTGAGACGTTTCGTCGAAAAGGTATTTCGCTCCCCCCTCAAACCCGTTGATCGCTAAGGGCCGAAGAAATTGTCCAAGGAATATCGATACAACACACGGGTGAAGCTGAAGCCCGCGTAAATTTAGTTTTTTTTTGGCTAAATTTCACTTTACGGTAACTAAATAAAATGTCGATTTTTCGATTGGAATCGATAGATCTCGTCGAGTTCTACCATTTCCAGTTGAAAAAACTATTGGGACTCACTCCTAAAAAAAGTTATAAACATTTTAAATTGGCTAGTTCACTTTACGGTAACTAAATAAAATGTCGATTTTTCGACTGGAATCGATAGATCTCATCGAGTTCTCGCGTTTCCCGTTGAAAAAAAGATTGGAACTCGCTTTTAACAAAAGTTATAGCTGTTTTAAACCAATTCACCCTGCATCGAAAAAGTCGGTGTCGGCTAGGAGGGACTCCTTTGTACGGAAAAAACGTAATAGTTGTGAACGTACTGGGGTACCAAATACGGGGCCGCTGCAAAAGGCACAGGAAAAACTTTATTATCACACATTTTGCGCTGCCTCCGAATTTCTGAATTTCTGAAACATCAAAAAGACGGTTTTGCAACGGAAGTCACTCAATTTGGAGGGAAGTGACCGCTACTTCCTCCGCTCTGCGACTAGAAAAAGGCTTCGTGCCACCCGGGGCCTAGTCGCTTCGGATGGGTGCGAGCTCGTACAGGGTTTCGAAATGGGGGCGCCAAGGCCGGCGAAGCGGCCGGGGGCGCCCCCCATTTCGAAAGAGTGGAGCGGCAGCCCATCCGAAGCGACGGCCCGCCTTGCCTGACAATTTCACAGTCAAAAATGTCAAAAATATAGTGTAGCTTCCTCCGAACAACTTTCCCAAACGTTTTTACAACTGTAAATGCTAGAACTCGACGAGATCTATTTATAGCAGGCGAAAAATCGACATTTTATTTAGTTACCGTAAAGTGAACTAGCCAATTTAAAATGTTTATAACTTTTTTTTAGAAACGAGACCCAATAGTTTTTTCAACTGGAAATGGTAGAACTCGACGAGATCTATCGATTCCAATCGAAAATTTTATTTAGTTACCGTAAAGTGAAATTTTCCCTTTTTTTTATCCCTGGCTTAAAAGGGAAGGGCATGCGCATGGATTCGGGAATTCGAACAAACGTTGCACAATCTCTGCACATCCGTTGTAGGGCTTTAAATCAAAACCAACCGTGCCTCCTTGAACTTTTTGTACTTGAGGATGAGAAGGAACAGCGTGATGGCCCCGACTAAAATGAAGCGTGGTATTATGTAAGCAGCATATCTGTCAGACTTGCGAAACTATCGATCGGACTCCTCGTTAGCAAAAAAAATTTATCTTTCTGATGGGCCTCCAAACGGAAAGCTTCAAAACATGGAAGTGCACAAGCCCAATCTTTGCTGGTGACGTTGGCCAAAAATTGCTTACCTACGAAGGTGACAATTGCCGCGATATTTGCGAAGTGAACCGGCCCGAGGCCTTCGGCATTTCTGCCGAGTGCCGTCATGATCCTTGTGTCTGTCGTGTCGAAGTCGGGCTCGATGCAAAAGCCCTGCAAAAAATTGGTTATTTGACAGAGGTGACCAGGGCCATACCACATCCGCATCCTCAGCCTTGGCGCAGTCGGTGGGCACGATTTGATACCTGGCCTTGTGACCGTCGGCGGCGGCCTTGTAGTAGGGATTGGTGGCGCAATTCAGGAACATGTTGTCCCGAATCAGCCCAAGTTGATGCTCCTAAGAGATGAGATATAATCCTCGTTATACGACGAGCGTCGTACCGCCAGGCCAGCCGTGGCTTGGATGCACTTCTTCGGGTAGGCCGACCCGTTGGTTCCCTTCCAGTTCAGATCTGTGATGTCCTTTTCCGGGAGGAACGACGCGTACGGTGGTGACTGAAAATAAATGCTATTCCGTCCAAGACGGTTCCCACCTGTGATCGGAAACCCTTGACGAACATCCCGTTCTCCCGAACGTCCAGTGGGATGCATGCCTTGTCGGCAAAGTGGTGGTCCGTATAACGGCACCAATCCACAAACTTTGACGGGTCGGGGGCAGGCAGGAATGTGCCCTTATCCTCAAAGTCGTCTGCGATGAAGTATCTGAAATAGTTGGCATAGACTAGCGCTGCAAATCGATTCCCCTACTTGCGGCCTTTGAGTGGTGGTGGAAGGCAGTCTTCCATTCCCAGCTGTTGCGGCGAGCACCACTGCAAACATCCGCATAAGGGTGCAGTTTAATAGTTTAAAGGGGCGCCGAAATGCCAAAGACAAGCCCTGTTGGGAGGGGCCTCATATTATTGGCAAATTGCCAGCGGCCGCTGCGGGATGAGAGCCCTCGTTCTTTCGATTTTTGCGCGAAACGTTTACGCTTGATTTCATGATGAAAACGCTCTAATTCGCAAATTCTGAGCTCATATGGGAAATTCTCACAATTTTTTAAATGGTTTTGGCCTTTTAACCATCGAATTTGGTCCAGAAATTGCCGAGTACGGGTTTGGCGGTGACAACAATTAATTTCAAATTCAAGCGCTCCTGGTCCTATTGGTTGTACGAAAGCCTTCGACGTTTAGAGCTCCCCTTATCGGGCCGTAACTGAATTTTCGGCATGCGCAACCCTTGAAAAAGCTTTTCAGTACCTTGTAGCTCTTCCACTGCTCAGCGGCGGTTGGATTCGATGGGCGAATGTCTTCGTCGGCGAACATCGAGCGTCCGTCACTCAAATCGTCTTTGCCGAGACCCGCGTATTGGTAAAGACTCGGGATACACGGGATGGTGGTTGGACTGCGCGCATGTCCGTTCAGGATCCTGAAGTGACCGGTTAAGTTAATCACAGTGCTAGCATCTCACTCGGGGACAGTGAAACCAGCGTCGCATTGCACCACATATTCCAGCCCCAACGTCGGCGGCTTGTACGCGATCTGGGCCGTAAGACTAAAATAAATAGTGCGTCGATCACGCAGAATCTGACGTTTTCGGGCAGGTCCCCTCACGGATCATCTGCCGGCTGCAGAGGTTGTGCGGGAAGACCATCTGATTCGCTGAAAATGCAGTACGTTGCCAGATGGAAGGTTTGAGCGGACCGTTCCCATAATCCGGAAGCGTGAACTGGACGCTCTTGATGCAATTCGGGTCCGTAGAACCCTTTTTGCAATACAGCGGCCTCGGGTCGCAGTCGATCGTCCAGCGTCCGGTTGCCTCATCAAGTCCGAGAGGGGCTCCGATTTGACATTTCGGCGTACACTTGGGACACTGAAAGCATAGGTCGTATTTTAGAGCTAAAAACCATATAAAAATCAAAAAAATTTCGACATTTTTTGACTTTTGGGAAGTCTTCAGATAAGTCCCCCCCCAGTTGAGCCCCAACTTTTTTATCTCGGCTCCCTGTTCATCTACAGGTGTGTGAAGTATACCAAAATATTCACCTTGCTCTGGCGAGTATTTTGGTATACTTTACGCACCTGTGATGAACAGGGAGCCGAGATACGGTAGGCGGGAGGGGGAGGTATCTGGACTTCAGCCTGAGTTTTTGGTCAAAAATGAAGAAAAATGGCGAAAAAGGTTCAAAACTTTCGGAATTTGAAGATTTTTCTCCCCCCGCTAACAGTCCAGAACCGAAAAAATGGACATTGTTATGTGAGAAACGACGCAAAGCAATTTTACCAGAAATAGTATGAAAACACTGTGATTATTCGCATTCAAACCACTTGCACAGGTTTCCCCCACCTTAACACCCGCTAACATGCCGGAGAGTTCACTGTACACAGCTTGGCTTCGAGCGATCTCATTCGCATAGCAGATGAAAGGCACGTTTTTCTCGCACTGAAAAAGATGTTGCCTGTTGGCAACCCGTAATGCATACCGCAGGCTCGCCGGTTTGCTGAGGGCCGGCCGGTGGAGGATTTCTGGAAACCCGAGCAGAGTAAACGGTAACGGTCTAGTAGTCCTGGGCTTTAGCCAAAGTTCGACCCTTTTACATCTAATATACATACTAAAAATAACTCCCCGCCCCCCCAGTCGCAACTTTTCAGCCATACGTCCTATACTGTCCTGTCTTATATAATTTTGAGATGAATCTCTTTGTGTGCGTCCGGCCGTCACTTTCGAGACCGGATTTGAGGGCTTTCCCGTGTCGAAAACGTCCCAATTTTTCGTGACTTGCGTAATCGACCCTCCTTTTTCCGATGGCGTTCTCAGAATTTTGATAAAATTCCAGTTCACAAAGTTAATGTAGGTTTTATTCATTGGTTACGGTTTACTTTACCCCCCCCCCTCCCCCCAGCCGGAAGTTTTTGGCTATAACTTTTTTATTTTACATTATTGTAGGCTCAAATTAAAACTCTTAGTATATTTTTCGACGCTCTATCGAATGGCGTTGCAAAAATCCCGACAAAATAAGCTAAAATACCGAAAACTTCGAGACCCTTCGGCTGTGGGGGGGAGTAAAGTAAACTCTTACCTATTCATTTTTGACGTCCCTGATGGCTGATTTGCTTACTGTGAAAAAAAATAGAAATTTCCTTATTCTAGCAAGTTAAACGCGCGCGCGTGTGGTCGGGACAGGGGAGGGGTCCGAAGGACCCGAGCTATCGAAAAGTCAAATTTCCGACGCAAAGACAGCATTCCAAGGCCGTTTGTTTTGGGCGCTGGTTAATGAATAAGAATTTCTTGATGACCTCTTCCACAAAAAATCGATTCCGTATCAAACTAGACCGTACTTCTGGGGCAGGGCGCCGACGGCGTTGATGAACACGAGCGATCCGATGAAGATGAGCATCAGCAACAGGCGCTGTGGCGACGACGGGTGGCCGAACATCAGAATGGACGGCTGGGGCGAGACGAGAATGAGTTCGTCGAGTTCCGGTTTGTGTTTATGTGCGAAAACTCTTACAAAATAGGTAGCGTTTCCGGCACGGAAATTTGCAAATGCAAATTCAAAATACAAAAAGTTGGTTGTCCTAAAAATTATCTGCCCCATATTTTTCTCAAAAGCAGCGTTGAAATTCTCGTGCTTTTCCTTTCCTGTTTCCGGTTTCCTTTCCTTTTGAATCCCAGTTTATTCCGCACACGCACAAAAATCTACAAAAATTTATACGAAGCCATGTGGAGGCCGAAGAGGGGCACACGGATGAAGCCCGGGATCCAGCCGGCCTAGAAAAAGTGAAAAAAATCAAATAAACATCGGGTTGAATGTTTGGTTTTTTTCTCCGTGGTTCTGGTTTTGGGTGGGTGTTTTTTTTTTTTTTTTTTTTTTTAGGAAAACCCCCCCCCAATTTTTTGTTTCTTCTTTTTTTTCTTTTTTTTTCTTTTTTTTTTCCCTGTTTTTTTTTTATTTTTTTTTTCAAAACCTTTTTATAATTTTTTTTTTAATTTTTTTATTTTTTTTTTTTTTTTTTTTTTTTTTTTTTTTTTTTTTTTTGGTTTTCTTTTTTTTCCCCCTCCTTTTTTTTTTTTTTTTCTTTAGGTGGTTGGTTTTCCGAGGGTGGGGGGGGGGATAACAGGGGTAAAAATATTTTTTTTAAAAAAAAAAATTTTTATACACCCACCAGCCGTTTCCAGCCGAGGAACTCGAGCGCCGTCGATAGCTGCCGCATGTCGCCCGGCATTTTTCCTGGGTAAAAAGCCGTATAACGTACCATTTTCTATACCATACTGTTTTTATTTCTATGTAATCCCTTATTGAATAATCGTAAAAACTTGATCTTGGTTGGATATAAAATTTGGCATACCGTCAATATCCTTAAAGCCATACTCCCGGGCCAGATCGTAGGTCAGCAAGATTTTGCCGGATTTGCGAAGCTTCTGAAACATGAAAAACATTGGTTGCTTCGCATTATCGGGAGTTTAGCACGGGCGGGGAAATCAAATTTTTTTCAGAGGATCCAGCTTTTCAAATATAAATAGCGAAAGTGTTTCTAGACTGTTTTTTACTATTCCTAAACGTCAAAACTTTACATAGTATTGTTAGAAAATAAAAAAACTATCGATTTTCGACCAAAATTTCGACGTTTTGAAAAAGTTTGAAAGTTTTTCTAGCTGAAACGGGGTTTTTGTTTCCTAAAAACACGATTAAAACACTTACTGTCGAGTTACTAGACATTTCTAAACTGATAGAAAAAAAAGATTGGCGCAATTTTGGCATTTTTCTGCCCTTTTAATCACTCCAGAATCGACCGAGGGGGGGGGGGGGGAAAAAAAAAAAAGGGGGGGAAGGGGAAAAAAAAGCACAAAAACAAAAACAAAAAAAAAAAAAAAAAAAGGGAAGGGGAAAAAAAAAAAGAGAAAAGGGGAAAAAAAAAAAAAAAAAAAAAAAAAAAAAAAATATTTTATTTTTTTTTTTTTTTTTTTTTTTGGGGGGGGGGAAAAAAAAAAGGGTTTTTTTTTTTTTTAAAAAAAAATTTTTAAAAATTTTTTAAAATATTTTATTTTAGGGAAAGGGAGAAAAAAAAAAATAAAAAGGAAAGGGAAAAAAGGGGGAAAGGGAAATAAAAAAAGGGTAAAAAATTAAAAAAAAAAAAAAAAAAAAAAGAAAAAAAAAAAAAAAAAAAAAAAAAAAAAAAAAAAAAAAAAAAAAAAAAAAGAAAAAAAAAAAAAAAAAAAAAAAAAAAAAAAAAAAAAAAAAAAAAAAAAAAAAAAAAAAAAAAAAAAAAAAAAAAAAAAAAAAAGGTTTTTTGGGGGTTTTTTGTGGGGGTTTTGGTTTGGGGGTTTTTTGTTTTTGGGGGTTTTTTGGTTTGTTTTTGTTTCATTTTGTCGACTGGCTGTCGCCAGCTACGTGACACTTCAAATGACCCAGGCTAACAAGTGCTCTCACCCCAAAAGTCTTTGCTGGTTTGCCCCTAGTGAAGCGCCCAATCACTTGCCCTTTGATCCCTGGCCAGGGCGACGATGCCGAGCCCGGAGAATTCTGGCGATTCGGCCGTCGCCACCTGCTTGTCCGCCAGAGCTTTGTCGATTTTCAGCACGGTGGCAATCTCGTCCCGCTGCTGCATCAGTTGCGCCATTTCGGTCCTAGAAATGACCAAGTTCCGCTCAAAATTATTCGGGATTAACAGCTCATCGCCCCTCAGGATCGGATCCTCACCTAACCGTACCGGGCCACACGGTAACGCAGGTCACATTGTACGGCTTCAGCTCGACGGCCATGTCGGCCGACATTCGATCTACCTAAAAGGTTCGGATTTTCGTCTTTTTATATTAAAAAATGTACGAAAGCTGAGCAAAAAGGTCACAATTTCGAATTTTTGGAAATCCCAAAATATTGCTTGTAACCTTCTAGCCATCAAAAACTACGAAAGATTTAGAAAAATTCATAAAAGTCGAATCGACGCGGAAAAAAGGCAAAAATTAAAATTAGCTTTCCCTGCTAAAAATTCCCCCTCCCCCGCTAACAGCCCAGTGCCGAAAGAACTGCCGATCTCTAGCTATCGGATAGAACATAGCGTCACTTTGAAGAACCAGGAGTGCACCTACCGCGCACTTGCCGACTCCATATGCCACGTTGAAGACGTACTGCAGCCCGCCCGCCGACGAAATGTTCACGATCAGACCGGTCCTGGAAAAAAAAGCAAATCCTAGCGGTGATTTTAGAGAAATCCCAGAACGACTAAAAAGAACAGCCTGGTCCAAAAATTTTCTCTTTTGTTCCAAAAACTCATACTATAAATAAGCAGCCCTAGTTGATCTCACTGTGTGTGCCAATTTTTAGAATAAAAGTTCACCAAAACCAGCCGAAACACCAACTTCCGCTTGACCATCATCCGCGCCGCGTACACGGCACAAACATAGTTGTTGCGTAGCCCGACGCTGTTCACCGAATCCCAGAACTCGGGCTCCAGCTCGAAAAACGGGGCCCCGCTCGCCTTGCGGAAGTCCTGCAATGGGGAGTCTGGTATCGCACAAATACGCGTAACACGCTGAACCGCTAAAAAGACTATTGATTACATGCCGGCAGAAACATCGGCGAATTCGGGTGCTGGTCTGTTAGCGGGGGGTTATCAGGGGGGAATACCCATTTCCGTTTTTCTACCTATACTTGCCTGTTGACCATACAAAATGTATTTTTCTCGTGTTTTTAGTAGGTTTTCATTGCTAGAAAGTCATAAAAAAATTTAGTTTGAAAAATTCAAACATTTTTACCTTTTTGATCATTTTCATACATTTTTCATCAAAAAGTCAAAGATTTTCGAAAATTTATTTTAGTTTTTCGATTGTTTTTATATCTAAAAACTATGTAAAATACCATAAAAATGACTTATATTTTGTTATGGGACCGTAGTGATATCACAGGGGAATATTTGGTTTCTCCCTCGCTCAAAATCCCCCCGCTAACAGTTCAGATCCGTTTAATGGACGGTGCGATTTGCTAACGCTGTCCTGCCCGGCTTATTTTCGTACTTTGACGCTCAAAATGCCGAAATGGAAATGTCGACATTTCTAACAGAAGATTTTGCATAAAATTTTGATTTGTTCCGTGCACCACCGGCATTTCCACAAATTAACCCTGCTAGCCTGCCCCTAACGCGCTGGATACCTGAACCTGAAAGGCCCGTAAAGCGCACACCTGAATGGCCGAGTAGGCATTGTTCACCAGAATGTCCAGACAGCCGGCCGTCTCATTTTCGATCTGATCGAACAGCCTGGAAACCGGACAATACGGATTAACTCGATTGGATACCTTTTGATGTCGTCATCGTTGCTGTGGTCACAGTAGACGGCCACTGCCTTGCCGCCACGGTCTTCGATATCTGAAGGCAGGCTAGCAGGGTGAATTTGAGGAATGAGACTCAATGCTCTCTCTCTCTCTCTCTCGATCTCGCTCTTTCTGTCTCTCTCTCTCTCTCTCTCTCTCGCTTCTCTTTTTTCCCTTTTTCTGACGCTTTTCGCTCGATTTTCTATAACTCTCATACGCTTGCGAATTGATATAAAAAGAGAGTGAGAGAGAGAAAGCGGAGAGGGGGGGGGGGAGAGAGAGGGAGGGGGAGAGAGGGGGAAAGAAGTAGCAGTGATCCCTTGGGAAGCCCCGCCCACCTCGAGCAGTCTGCTGAAGCGCAGGGAGCGTCGTTTCGACGGTCGTATCACTTTTTGCCGGCTCCCGCCCGGTGATGTATACGGTAGCGCCGGCTTGGGCCAGCTGCAGTGCGATGCCTACGTTTTTCGATATTACACCCAAGTAATATGCTTTTAAAGGAGCTAGGAACCCATGGCCCCAATGGACCCTCCGGTCGACTAGGCATCGACACCTACGTATTATTACTAGGGATCTCAAAATATCAACGTTGGGGTAAGATTTTACCCCTTCCAATGCCACGGCTGGCGCCGGTCACCAACGCGTATTGCCCTGCCAAGGGAAGTGCCATTTGGATGGTAGTGTAGGCGAACGCTAAGAAAAACACGTAAAGATGCAAAGAGGAAACTAAAAAATCATCAGAAAAGCAACGGGGGCTCCTGGTTATCGGGGGTCGGTTATTTTAGTGGGGGGTCGGTTGCGAACTTTTTCATAATATCGTGCGGCTCGGCTAATTAAAAACTGGCCGTTTTATAGACTTGTGCGCCGTTTGAAATGGTCTGGACTGTTAGCGGGGAGGAGACATAAGAAAAACGTCATAAAACATGTTGAAAAAATTCCTTTTCGGTCTAACGTATATGAAAATGGCTAAAACCGCGCTATAACCTAGATTTCGTGACTATAGGATAAATATTTTATAATTTTGATTATCGGAAGCTACTAAAAACAGTATTAAAATAAACTACAATTTATCACTCGGCAGGTATAGGCTAAACAAAGAAGATGCCAACCGACCCCGATAACCAGGAAGCACCAGAACGAGTGAGAAAGAGAGAGGAGAGAGAGAAAGGAGAGTGAGAGAGAGAGCACGGGTCAGCGAACAAGATAGTATGAAATAGTAAGTGAAAGTTCTTCGGAACAAATCGTACAAACTCCGCCTTGCTTCTTATATACAAAGAAAAGAAGGTGATGCAATTAACTTTCGAGAATATTGCGGAGAGCCCTGGAAACGATGAAAACACGGAAAAAAAAACGAAAAAACGCTGACAATGCAGGCAGCGAGGCAATCTTTGCGCCCTTGTTATGCCAGTTTTTCGGGGCCAATTTTGCAAGGGAGAAGGTGGAGTGGAGAGGACGCAGAGAAGACGATACCGAGCCGGGAAACAGATAAAAACTCTAGCCTCGTAGCCCCTGGTGACAACCGTTTTCCCGAAATTTGGGGAATTTTTATCAGGGCTCCGCTCATGGTCTAGATCTTACCAAATTTTGGAGGTGTCTAATCTCCCCGCCCCCTATAATACGCAAGCACCAAAATACTATTTGGGTACTGGACCGTTAGCGGGGGGAAAGCACCTTGTCTTTTTCCACCTACGCCTACCTGCTAATAGTATACAACGTATTTTGATGGGGTTTTTAATAGTTTTTGATTACCAGAAAGTTATAAAAACTATTCTACTCATTCGAAAATAAAGAAATCTCGAATGTCTATTAACTTTTACATACATTTCGAACAAAAAGTGAAAGCTTAACGTAGATGTTATAATTTTTGATAACCAGAAGAACGAAATCCATGCGACTCACGTCACAAGAACGCCTTTCAACGCTTCAACATATTCAAAATAAATTCGTTTATTGGAGGGCGACACCCGAAATGGGAAGCGTTCGAAAAATCGTGCTATTCGACGACAATGTTGACGGGGTAGCGGAGCGGCGTCGTCTGGTGGAACGCTTCGGCATCGAACGGCTTGCCCGGCTCGGTGGGCAACACGTCGACGGCGAGACGGCAATTCCCGGGAGACACCGGCAGCGACAGGTCAATCTGAACGAAACGAGATTTTAAATGTTTCCGTAAAATTATTTCCTTTTCTGGAACGCATCTACAAAAGCTCTCTCCTGTGCAACAATTTATCGGTCGAAAAAGCGGGCCTCACCTCGCCACTTCTCCCGGCTTCCACAATCCCGTGGGTTGGCGACGTCGAGAGGCCCGGGCTGTTGTTCACTAAAATTAGAACATTAACCCGAATCCTTCTCGTGCTCCAGATTTTACAGCAAAGGGGGGACAAGGGGGGGGGGGGGGGGGGGGGGGGGGGGGGGGGGGGGGGGGGGGGGGGGGGGGGGGGGAAATGCTTACCTTTCACTTTATACATCACGGGCACGTTGAGCGTATTGAAGACGCGGATAATGTGGGGCGACGGGTGAAAATTGTTGACGCGAATCTAGGAAATCTTGCTATTGAGCGCAAAAACCACCAAAAACCTGCAGACGTTCCTGGAGCACAATCTGGTTGATGACAATATCGTGGACACGGGGCTGATAGCGCTCGTAGATGGAGTCGCCCCATGGACCCGCCGTCTAAAGGATACGAATAGAACCCGGCAACGCTCAAAAAAACCCGCCTGAATGCCCAGCGAGCTGCATTCGTCGTCGTCGGCGCGTGTCGGTCGCTGGTAGTAGCCGTCCTGGCGGAGGTCGGCCATATGACCGCCAAAGTCTTTCAACGAGACGGCCGAGCCCGAAATATCCGGCGGGTGGGAGAACTACAAATAGAATTCATGGAATAGCAAAAGACAAAATTACGATCTTGGCGCTCTCGACGGCGCTGCACCGATCGGCCGTCGACAGCGTGATCTCGCGCGTGTCCCGGTCAACGACAGAGTCGGAAGGGCGGGGGGCAACCGGTTGACGGGTCTGGATAATATCATTACAGAAAACCCAAAGCAGGCTACCGATGGCGATGGCTGAGCAGCGAGTTCGGCACGTTCGTCACGCTGATCGAGCTCACGCAGCCGCAGCGAGATGTAGAACAGCAGGGGGCAGAGGTGGATCTGGAAAGGAATTCGGTGATGGCACACGCCATGAAAAAAAACGGGTACTGGACCGTTAGCAGGCGGAGGGGGAAAATTACGAAAATTTCGTTCTTTTTTGGTAATTTTACATACA
Organism: Mesorhabditis spiculigera; assembly: GCA_958295435.1. Taxonomy (NCBI): domain Eukaryota; kingdom Metazoa; phylum Nematoda; class Chromadorea; order Rhabditida; family Rhabditidae; genus Mesorhabditis; species Mesorhabditis spiculigera. The sequence continues at coordinate 1,929,946 of CATQJA010002652.1, forward strand.
CTTTTGACCAAACATCAAAAAATTTCGTGTATTTCTAGAAGTTTCCCCTGCCTACAGTCCAGTACCAAACAAAAACGCACCGCCTGAACCAGATAATAGCCGAGAATGTGCCCGAGAAGGGGGTTCGCGGCGAAGAACAACGCCTTGCCAGCCCAGCACCATTGGATCAACTTCTAAAAAAGATAAAGTATTTGCAAGCCGTTGTTTGGTACCCTGATCGACGGATGGTGCAGATGCTTGACGGCCCGTAGGGTGAGTAGAATCGAAGGGACGATTGTGATCAACTAAAATAAAGTCAAAACACGACTCGGGGCTCGCTGTTTTAACGCAGGTCCAATAGTCTTCGAAATTTCAAACCTCGCAGCACTGCCTAGCGTAAACGCCGAAGCTCAAGTAGAACGAGATGGCCGCCACGGCGGCGCCGACGCACGCCCATTCGCGCACTGCAGCTCCGCAAATGATCGCCGGCTTCAGAAGCCCTACCGTTGGCCGGCGGGTCGAGAAGCGCGTTCATAAGCGGAAGCAATAAGCCGAATTACGTTTGGAGAAGGTAGGAAATAAGTGGCGTATATTTTTTTCATTCCAGGCGCTTTCTAGTTTTTGTAAATTTGGTATGTAGATTTTTTCAATATTTATTTTATGCGGTTTTTGTTGTTTTTTGGAAGGTCGGATGGGAAGCCCCTCCCCGGGGTTGCCCGTCGTCCTGTGCCCTTTCCACCGTATCCCATGGCTTGCCCTGGCCCCACAGCGCCCGGCCCCCGCAGAATTTTCTCCCCCAAATTCCACCCTACTTGTCGGTCTATTTTCTTCGCGCTTTTTTGCTGCTCCTTTCGTTTCCGTATACTTTGACACATTTATTGCCGTTGCGCGCCTTTTCACAATAACGCTTTCCTGAAACTAAATCCCTGCAAAATCTGCTGTGTCCCATCGATCACGCACTTTTCTTTCAAGATATTTCGGTTTTCAGCGCAGAAATTGCGGTTCTCTAGGATTTTTACCACCCCATTCCAAACTTTAAATTGGCCGGCACTTGCTGTAATTCTCTTGTTATCCCGGCTCCAATTATCCCTAGCTTTCATTTTCGATTTTTTCGTTTTCCGCAAGCATCCTTCTCTAATTAATTTGCTGTTTTCAGGTAAACTCAGCACCGAGCAATGGCCCCGAAAGCAGCTGAAGCCCCCGCCGCGGCCCCCGTCAAGAAGCAGGTGAGTAGGAAAGCTCTGGAGCCAGACCGAGATGGGTAGTGCCCGCTTTGGGCTTACCCGGAGTCTGTGCCGAGAAGGAGTTGCTCCTACTCGGTCCATGGACTCGCCGGTTGTCGGTACGCGGTTACCACGCTGCTTGACCAGCTTAATTCTTTCTTTTTAGAAGAAGAATGCCGAGAACATCAACTCGCGCCTCACGATGGTGATGAAGTCTGGAAAGTACGTGCTCGGCCACAAGGAGACTCTCAAGAACCTGCGCAACGGCAAGGCCCAGCTCATCCTGATCGCCAACAACACCCCGCCACTCAGGTATCGTTTGAATTTGATGCCCTTTCCTGGTTTTGCGCATTTGCCGTTCAAAAAATGGCGGACCTATTGATGTTGGGAGCACCAAACCCACATTGATTGTATCAAAACTGGTGTTTGTGCGATGTTGTCTTGGATAGTTTTGCGTGCTGGTTCCGAAAAACACCATACCAGCTTCAGAAACCTTACGTTTTCGCATACAAAATTCGGAAAGAGCGCGCAAAATTAGTTTTATGTATTCTGTTGCTAACTATTTCTTTTCAGGCGCTCGGAGATCGAGTACTACGCGATGTTGGCGAAGACCGGCGTGCACCACTACAACGGAAACAACATCGAGCTGGGCACCGCCTGCGGCAAGCTCTTCCGCGTCGCCACCCTCGCCATCACTGATCCAGGAGATTCCGACATCATCCGCAGCATGCCGACGGAGGGCCAATAAGCGTAACCACATTGTTATTGTTTTGTTGGTAATAAAGTTCTTTGCCGATTTTGCGGGCGAATGTTTTACGCAGAACACACGAGTATATATTGCAAAAGTCGTCGCGGCTGTACGAAAGTATTGGCATCAGAGTTGCCCTCAACCCGCTCATTTTTCTGGGTGCATTCAACACAGCGCACTTCGCGAGTTGAGATAATTTATTCGAATAGTATTTTGGCTAAATTTCACTTTACGGTATGGTCCCAAAATGTCGATTTTTCGACTGGAATCGATCCAGCTCGATGAGTTTGTGCGTTTCCAGTTGAAAAAACGATTGGGAAACGCTTCTGGACAAAGTTATTAGCTTTTGAAAATTGACCAAAATATTAGACTTTTTAAAGGGGATTGCTAGCTGAATACCCAATTTAAGCCTAAAAATAAGGCTTCGTGCCACCCGGGGCCTAGTCGCTTCGGATGGGTGCGAGCTCGTACAGGGTTTCGAAATCGGGGCGCCCGAGGAGCGCGCAGCGCCCAGGCGCCCCGATTTCGGAAGAGTTGGAGCGGCAGCCCATCCGAAGCGACGGCCCGCCTTGCCTGACAATGTTGGAGGCCACAACTAACTGTTATTTATTTATTCTATGCTTAAAATACTAGTTTTAAAAATTCTAAATGCTTTTAGATAGTACGTAAGCGTGGCTGAGAGGGCAGCGCTAGAATGCGGGGATAGGAGTGTTGCGTAGCCTACAGTCCTTAGCAAAAATATCTTTGAAACGTCATAACTTTCTTATTTGAAATTTCCCAATTGTTTTTTCAACTGAAAACGCTTTATCTCATCGAGCTTTATCGTTTCCTGTTCAAAAATTGAGGTTTTGTTCACATACCGTAAAGTGAACTAGCGATTTTCAAAAGCTTATAACTTTGTCCAGAAGCCTTTCCCAATAGTTTTCAACTGGAAACCACAAACTCATCGAGTGGACGATTCCAGTCGAAAAATCGACATTTTGGGACCATACCGTAAAGTGAAATTTTCCCAGTATTTTGATAGCCAGCTTTCCATACCCATTTGGTTACCCGTCGATCGCCTTTTACCTCGCGCTCATTCTGGATCTCCCTCGCTTTCGGAATCGCTAAAAAATCGTTGAGGGATCGAAGCGCTCACTCACGAATAATCGGCATATTGAAGTAAACTTGGAACGGCCGGCGTCTGATTCTTAGCCTGTAATTGCTTTCAAAAGAACGGAACCTAGCCATACCTCTCCGGAAGCTCCTTTCGCATCCACCATCTCTTCTTTCGGGACCTTGGCTGCGCGCACCGGCTCGCTGCTGGTTTCACTAAAGCGCCTAATTCGCCGGGCAAATTGTCATACCTCTTTCTTTTGATCAACGAGCTGACTAGCTTGGCTTGCTGGTTGACGGCGGGTTTCGCGGCGGGCGGTGGTGGCCGCAGCAGCACGGGCTCGACGGCCGGAATCACATTATTGGCCAAGGCGGCAATCATCTCTTTCTCCTCCTAAAACGCGTCAACGTCTTGCGGAAGGCACGAACCTGCTTCCGTCGTCTTGCTTCGTCCAACTTCCTCTGATCCACCTGCGCCAAGAATTCGGATTCATCCTCGTCGACGCCGCGTATCATGTTCCCTAAACAAAATTATTGAAAATCACCTAAAGCCATACGCATTGCGCGAGCCTCGTCAAATTCGGCTTGTTTCTTGTCGCGGTTGTCTTTCAGCTGCTCGAAGAGGGACTTGTTGCATGCTTCAGGCTCCGGGGCCACTGCAATTTCATTAATTTGCTGCCAAATACGTAAATCCCCCATAAAAACGACACAAAACTTACATATAGGCTCGTCGGGCTTGCGCACCTTCTCCCATTCGGCTTGGCGGTCTTCGCGTTCTTTTTCAATGTCGTTTTGCGAGACAAATCCGCTCGACATCTTCGGATGCAAAAAAAAAAATTTAGAATTGAATCGGAATTGTGATAGAAAACGAGAAGGTTGGATTTTCTGAATTTGAAGCCACGAAAATGCCGGCGCTCGCATGGTTTTGGCTACAAACTACCCCTCTGGCCATCTGCGGGATGGATCGCGTAATTTATTTAATTTTTGAAAATACAAGATTGAATATCTATAGCGGTTTTTATCCAAGCTTTGAAGTGAAAATGCTTCGAGCATAATATGGATTTTGCGGGGTGCTTTTTCATTGCCCTCTCCATGCTCTTTACTTGTTTGTCGCTGCTCTAGTGGCCAGTTTCTAATTCTATTGATATTTTTTTCCTTTCTGCCTAAACCCTCCTTTCCAGGCTCATCAATGGAGCACTACGTGCCCTCTGAATTGGACGCCTCAACGCTGGACGCGCCGAACCCGTTCCCCGAGCCCTACCAGACGGCACGCGTCATGGAGCTGAAGCCGAACACGAGAGTTGGGAATTTTGTCGACTACTCGCTGAAGCAGCTCGAGCAGGAGCCATTGCTTCTCTTCAAGGTATCGAAGTTTTTTTTTTATTTCTGAGCAATTCGGAATTTTTAGCAGTTCTTTAGTCCAAGGGTTACCAGGGTTTTTAATTAGGTTTGATAGCTTCGGATTTTGATTTTTAATATAAGTAGTGGAAGAGTTTCTAGATAATTTCCTGCTATTTCTAGGCCTCAGAATTTTAAAGATTTTCATTACAAACTCCAAAAAAAATTGGTTGATACCATAATATCAGCACTTTCCAAGTTTTCGGTTGTTTTTCACTTTAAATGTATCTAGTTTCGACAAAAAAAAATACTATTAAGCCACTTTCTATGAAGAATGTCCGGGCGTATAGGAAAAGATTAAAATCTTTTTGTTCCGGATTTTGCGTCATATAACGATTTTTTTCAGGGAGCCGGCGACTCGGCCGAGAAAGCGGTGGCCTGTGTGGAGGTGTTGAAGCGGCGCACCCAACGACGGCTCTACCAATGGAATGCCCTCGGATACGGCAGGAAGACCACCTACTGGGACCCGACGATCGACGGGCTCGACCGATTACGCGTCAGAATCGATGAGAGAGTGATGTTCATCCTCGTCTCCACCCAACCCTTCCCGCCCGAGCACCAATGCCTCAGCATGCAGTCTTCCGATGAGCCCACGTCGGCTTTTGCCACCGTGTCAGAAGATATTGTGGGTTTTTTTTGAGCTTGTGGTCTTGGAGCTTTCGCGTTATCGGGGGGGGGGAACTTTTCCTTCGCTCTAATTTTTCGCGTTTGGAAAAGTTCTAAACTAGGCTGTTTCTAATGTGTTTCTAAGCTGTTCTTACCATTCACAAAGCAAAAAGGACTTTTGATAGCCAGAAATTTTCTTTTCGACTAAAATGTCAACTTTTCAACAAAATTTTGCCACGTTTTTTGATGTGTTTTTTTGCACTTAGCACTTTTTTTGCTACATCGTTACTAGGCATTTCTGGGTTTATCAACAAAATCCGGTCCGGTCGTCCCCCCCACCCTAATGCGAAAGAACCTTAACTTTTCTTTCCTGGGTATTAGGAATTTTCATGAATACGAAAACGGCACTTAAAAACGTCGACGTTGCTGAACATTTCCCTGTTTTTGAAAGTTCGACGAAAGCATAAAACTCGCGATATGCCAGCTTAAATGGTACTGGACGGTTAGCAGGGGGCCTGTTAATAATAAATAGTGTATTTTCAAAACGTTTTTACTATTTTTGTTTGACTGAATTTGGTTTTGCCTTTGGTATTTTGATAGTTTTGAGAATTCTGATCCAAAAATTTAGAAAATTTTGAAGGCTTTTTTATGGACTTTTTTATAACGAAAACTGCTTAAAATGCTATGAAAATGGTTTGTAGTTTGTTGTAGGGTCGTGGGGGCTTACTAAGAAAAATCAGTTTCGCCCTGCTAACAGCCCAGTACCTTAAAAATTTTGGCCGACGTGTAAAACTCGTGTTATCCCAGCTTAAATCCGCAAATTTCGAATATAGTTTTTTGTGGGCTTTTGAAATCGGCTTTCCTAATTAGGGTATCGTTTTTTCTTATAAAACCTTCCTAATCCATCTTTTTTCAGCCCGCCAAGCCGAAGCTCACCCGGAAGAAGGGGCGCTCGCAGTGGGAGTCGAACAAGCGCGCCCAGCCGAAGAACGTGCAGCATTTCCCGTACGAGGACGAGGTGAAGCGGTTGCGGGCCAGCGAACAAGAAAGTAAGGCGGCGGGCCCGGCGCCCGGATAAATATGTTATTCTATGTCACTCCTCGTAAACGTTCTACACCTTTATCCTGCACATTGCATGGCGTAAGCGGTTCCGTACAGCACACGATCCGGCGGGGGTGGCTACCAGTATTTTCGGGGGTCGTTTCTCGTGATTTGAAGTTGGATAAGTTAGCTTACGGAAGAGATCGAAGAGCGGAATTGAAGATTTTGGGGGATAGATATAGATTTCAGGGAAAGAGTAAAATACATCGCCTCGTTACTCGTCGTCCATCTTGTGCAGCGGCTTGTGGATGCTCAGCTGGTCGTAGGCGGGCGGGGCGCCCTCGGACGGTGGCGCCTTGAAGCTGTCGTTTGGCAGCTGAAAATTGGAAATTTTGGAAGGGTTTTTCTAGCCAACCTTGGCGACGACGGCGTACGGTGGAGCCGTCCCGGCGCCCGGCGCGTCACGACGACCCCAGCAAGTGTGCCACTGCAGCATTGCCTGAAAGCCGACGTAAAGGCAAAGCGATTATTGAAGCGACGTAAAAATCGGCCACGCCATCGCCGGATCGACACCGCGCATCATGTACCCCTTACCCGCTCAAATGCGTCAATGGTCTCCCGGCGGCGCTGGATCAACGACAGCAACAACGACACGGCCGCCATGATGATCAGGATGCATAGGGAGAAGATGGCGATCTGCAGGTTTTTTACATAAGAAAAACGATAAGACGCATAAAGTTTTTTTGTTGAATTTAGCGCACAAATCGGTAATGGACTGTTAGCGGGGGGAGGGGGGGCTGATTCTGGTTTTTTTTTGCCTGTAGATAAATGTTAATAATAACGTGTTTTTGTAGTGTTTTTAAAAGCTTTTCGTCGCCAGAAGACTACAAAAATGAAATTTAAACATTTTTGATAATAAGAAAATTCCCGAAATTTTTTAGTGAATCTTGATTCTTTTTGAACCAAAAGTCAACAGGTTTCGAAATGTTAGCTTTTCATTGCGAGAAAGTTACAGAAATATTTTCACATCCTTGCCCAAATTTGGAAAATGTTAAAAAGAATTAGTTGTAAGTTAAAGCTTTTGACATATAAACTGTGAAAAATTCTATAAAAAAGCCTTTTTTACGATAGGCGCTGCAAGATTACGGAGAAAAATTAGTTTCCCCTGCTCCCCCCCCGGTAACAAACCAGTACCGGCAGATAAACTAAAAACCTACCTGCAAATAGGTCGATGTCCTGGAGTGGGTGTAGTAAGGCGCGTCGTCTGTAAATCAGCATTTTATTATGGTTTTTTTGGAATATATTCGACGATTGGGTCTATATCTTCACGCCACACCAAATGACGCAGCAGCGGAACGACAACGATCAGCATGCTTATGGGTGCTTTTAAAGCGGGATTGACGGCAGTTTAGTGCGCGTAGCGGATGCGTTGCGTAGCGGCGCCGCCGGAAAGTAGCGAAATGCAGGCGGCTCCTCACGAAACCTCTGTTTAAAAGGGTCGGCAAGGCATGACTATGTATTTTTTGGGTGCAGCTGCTCTCCGAATGGCCGAACTGCGATAAATAATAGCTCCCGAATGTACCTTCAACCTCTTGCGGCATGACGTACAGTAGCTCTCGAATAGGCCACGCACCCTCGGCCACCTCGTCGCTGCCGTCGTCGTGCACCGGCTGCACGTCTAGAATCGCTCGCCCGGCCGCGTTGACGTTTCCGACGGGTCGCCCTGCAGACGCAACACAACAATTGACGCACACCACGTAATTTGGCATGCAGCGGAATGGTCAAAAACGGCTTGCCAGGTTACCAACCTGTTCGCGGGAAATCGACGTGTTGCCGTTGCAGGGGGCGCTCGTAGTCGTCGTCCTAAAAAACGTCAAAATTTTTAAGTAAAGGGGTAAGCTGTCAGGGATTTTTGGGGAGCGGCAAAGCTTTAAGACAAGCCCGTAATTGTTCTAGCCGAGGTATTTTTCCTGGGCGAATTTTTTAGTTTTAGGATTGTCGCAGCAAGGTTCTGTTCTGCTCAGTAAGTAAAGCTCAGTCAGCACGGAACCTCGCTTTTCCGTCTTCTCAACACCTTTAAAGACCTCCAGTACCATGGGATCCACCCCTCCTATAGACTTGGTCTAGGCAGCCGCGCCTCCAGAAAGACACACGGGAATACTCGCATTTGGCATCAATGCTCCATCAGGTTTTCCAGTAAAAAACTAGAGCGAGGAGTATACGCGTGTTTTAGAGTGTCGCGTAGCTGTCGATAGAATAGCCAACCAAATGGGGTCGATTCTGCCGCTTGCGCGGCTTTAAGGATAGAACTTAGGACTTACGATGTCATGTCCAGGATCCTGCATTGAGAAAAGAGGTCTGGGCTTGAAGCCGGCCCGCTGGAGCATCGCGTCCATTTGCTCGCGCATTTCTTGGGTCTTTCTGAAAATGGAAAGACTCAAGTCGTTCGATCACACTTTCCTGTTTGCCATCTCTCTCTCCTCTCTCTCTCTCTCTCTCTCTCTCTCTCTCCCCCCCCGCGCCCCCACCCCCCCCCCCCCCTCCTCTCGCTCCAACCCACCGCATCCAATATTTCGCAAAGTCGGACGGCTCCGCGCGCCCCAACATGGCTCCATCAAGATGATCTTCATCCTGAAATCGTTCGGTAAAATCTGCGAATTTTCGAAACACCAACAATTTTTCGCACCAATCAAGCACATACCTCATCGACGTCCTGCTCCAAGCCAAGCGGCTTCATTGGCGCCGTGTCCGAATCGAGTTTTCCGGTGTACCGCGTGTACTTGATGACCGGCTTGTCGCCCGGCTTCTTCAGGTCGACCGTCATCTGGAGAAATTCACCGGTTTTCCGAGAAGATTTTGGTAGAGAAAGAGAGACAGAGAGAGAGACAGAGATAAAGAGAAAGAGAGAGTGAGAGCGAGAGAGCGAGAGAGGGGGAGAAAGAAAGAGAGGCGAGACAGAGAGAGCGAGTGAGTGAGAGAGTGACAACCCACCAAAATCCTGGTCGTCTTCGGCAGCTGGCATGCAAAATGGCACCCATCCGCCTGTGCTTCTTCGGTTTTCGGCTCAAAAGCAGCATCGCAGCCTCGGTGGCATTTTATGAAAAATTCGGGGAACCCTTCGGTGCTGAGGTTCCCGCGTAACTCGCAACCTGTCCGGCAGCCAGAGCCCTTAAAATTCTTTTAAGAGGCGCTAGGAAGCGGGAGAATCGATCCCTTCCAACCGACTAGGTCTCGACGAGTTACGCGGCAGTCCTAGTGACGGAGCACGGGCTGCACTTTTTCAAGCCGATCCTCATCACAATTCACACATTTAGAGTGCCATGTAGCTGTCTAGACCCTGTAGGTGCATGGGGGCCGATTCTCACACTGCTTGGTCTTTTAAAGGGACCGACCAACACAAAAATTACTGTATCGTCACCCGGTTTCGGGCAGCTGTCGATACAGTCCGAGCGGTCGTCGGCTGTTGAAATCGCTGCTAGGGTCGCCAAAAGCGCCCAGAGCAGCATCTAGGAAATTAGCGTAATTTTTCTAGGAAGCGAAAGTCGGTAGAAAATGTGTAGAAAAAAGGTGGGCAAAGGTTTTTAGCGCTCCCTCTCCCTCTCTCTCTCTCTCTCTCTCTCTCTCTCTCTCTCTCTCTCTCTCTCTCTCTCTCTTTCTCTCTCTGTCCCTCACTCTTTTTCTCACAGGTACTCTATCTTTCTCTCTCCTTCTCGCGCTGTCTCTCGCTTTCTATCTCTATCTCTCTGTCTCTTTTGCGCTCTCTCTATCTCTTGCTTGCGCTCTCCCTCACGCAATCTCTCTTTCTCTCTCGTTCTCCGGTTCTCTTTCTGTCTCTCTCTCTCTCTCTGTCTCTCTCTCCCTGTCTCTCTCTCTGTCTCCTCTCATGCTCTCTATGTCCTCTGCCTTCTATCTCTCTCTCTCTCTCTCTCTCTCTCTCTCTTCCGAATGTAGCATTGTAAAATAAACATTTTCAAAATGCAAAAGCTCAGAATCAATTCCAAGCCGTTCACCTGAAATCGGCAAAAAAGCATTTTTAAGCCTTTGTTAAGGTGACAGTTTTCAATATGATTTGCAAACAAAAAAAACAGAACAAAAAAGACTTTGCAAAACGCGTGAAACGCGTGAAACGCGTGAAAACACGAGCCAAATAAAAGTGTCTGGCGGTGTGTTGGACTAGATGGGGGGCGGGCGGATCGATGTTGTGCAGCACCGAGCGCCCGAAGGGATATGGAGAGAGAGAGAGAGAGAGAGAGAAGAAGAGCAGAAACAGAGAGAAGAGAGAGACTCTTGCGCTCGACGTCCAAATACGGGAATTATTACCCCCGATCCCCCCGGTTTCCACGCGAAATTACCATAGGTCGATGGAGTCTGTGCCGTTAGCTGGGGAATTTCGGCAGTCAAAACCGATTTTGGGGTGGTGGGAAAGTGTTGAAACCATAAATGAAAAATTCACTAAATGTCCAAAATAAACGAAAAACGTATTTTAAAGGAACCATCAAGGCTAAAATCTGGCGCTTTGCCGCCTAGCCAATACCGCTACGGTAAAAGCCTTTCAAACATAAATTATGAAATAAAGTAAGCTAAAATGCAGCGAAAGAGCAATCCAATTTTTTTGATAACTCCAGCGAGGTACGTTAGCTAAATTAAAGTTTTATAGGAAAAAAGCGTGGTAGGGTTTCTTTAATGCTTTCAGAAAGTGCCGAATCGACCTTCCAAGGCCTTGGTCTCGACAGCTACACGATATTCCAATTTACGAGCACAACAATTCGACCCGTTAGCACGCTCCATTTGGAGCTTCATGTGGCTGTCGAGACTTAGCCAAAAATAAGGGGTCGATTCTAGGAGCGCCTGAGTCCCTTTAAAGGTGACGACAAAGGTTTTTTCAGAGGTTGAGAGATTCCGCTTCGCGTGTTCCAAAAATGCACCTGAAAATCTTCAGAAGACTTTTTCGGGCGTCATTTGCAACGCGCGTAGTTGTCGCGTAGTCGTCTAGATACAGGCGGCGGAACTGGGTCGATTTAGGGCTTCCTGGTCCCCTTAAAAACGATCCACTAAAATTGCTAAGATATTTCGAAAAATTCCTTAAAAATCGTAAAAGCTCAAATCCGTGATGTTTCCCGAAACGACCTCTGCTAGATTGCCCGACTGACACTTCCGGAAATAATGGCCTTTCAAGTCGCTTCAAAAAAAAACGTCCTCGAGGTCAACCTTTTAAAGGGACTAGCAAGTTTAAAACTTTTCATAATTCTAGTAGTTTACAAGATTCCCTCAAATCTAAGGGAAACCCAAAAAAACTGGTCAATCTGCCCAAATGGCCTCTGCTAGCCCTACGACAAGCATTAACGTTTCTGGCCGTACTTTGTTATCGTTCCCACCACCCAAACGCCCCGGCCCGGTGCCAAGAGTACGAGGCGCTGCTCGGTACACCCTGTCTGTGTGCACTCTTCGTGGGGGCGCCCTCCCAGGTTTGCGCCGGCATGTGAGCCTCCCCCTCTCCTCACAAGCTGAAACAACAAACAATCCAGCAGAGATCTGCCCAGCTTTTTTCGGTGGAGTCTTTTTTTTGTTAATTTCCAGGCGCCCCGCTGTAAATTGGTGTTTCGGCGTTTTGATGCTATTTTAAACTCGCGGGAATGAGCTAGATCTTCAGAAGAGTGTCGGATTATCTTGATTTTGCGTTTTTGTTATAAATTTTTAAAAGTTTAAATATCTAGAGAATAAGCCAAGCACAAGTCTCTTTTTTTTTTAATACCCTGTCCCGCGATGATTGAATTTTCTAGCGTTTTGCCGCTTATTTCAACGCCCTTGCTTTCAAACGTTTTATCTTTCCCGGTCTAGCCGTTTTGCATAACCATCATACTTATTTTCAAATGAAGCTCAGAAAAGCATAGTAGATATATTCGTTGTATTGAATTGAAACTGAACTCACCGAGTAATCAGCGGTTTCCGGCTTCACTTGTGAAAAAGTCTTTGAAATTCCTGCTGTTTAACCTTTTTAGGGTGCCTGAATTGACCCAAAAGGCGCATAGAACCGCGCCGAATCAATTATGCTATGTTGCCTTGTTGTCTGCAAAAGTTTTCCTGTTTTTTGTTGACTGGCCAGCTTACCAATGTCGATTTTTAAAGCGTAGAAAACTTGTTTTCTAGGATCGAATTTTTTGAAAACTCGACGTGGAACTTTAGCGCTGTATCGCGTAAACGTCTCCTACCTATCATATTTTTCATTATCCACCTAGCATTATTTTTGCAAGAATAATTTCACAAAACTTGCGCGTTAGACAGGATTTTATCCGAGAGACCGGCAAAAACCGCTAAGTCAACTGGAATTTTACATTTTCGCGGTTTTCTTAATATTTTCCAATTCTCTCCGCCTTTTTCCCCGTCTTTGCCGATGTTAAATGGCACGCATTCAAAACTCTAACTCGAAACCCATCAACAAAATTACGCCAATTTTCAGACCCTATGCGCCGTCACTAATCCGAGGTGCGCCGAATCCCCCGAAAATTCTCGAAATCCCAGAAATGTCCGAGACGGGCGATGAGCAAGAGGTGGTCGCGATTGGATTTTTTAAGGTTTTGAAAATCTAGGTCTCGCTCGCCACCGCCGGCCAGCCCCATCCGTCGTCGGCCCGCGGGCCCAGCAGACAGGTGAGAGAGTTAATGGATCAATACGCCGCGATACGCAACGCGTACCCAATTTTTTACAACGTAATCGATTACGCCCGTTATAAATCTACCGCGCGGTCGGCGCGTTGCGTTTCGAGGGTGCGGCAAAAAATATAGGAAACAGTAATAGAAAAAAATCCGAATTTGGGGGAAACCAAACTTTCCCAGTAAGTTTCTGCGGTCTTATAATAAAATTTCAGCCTTTTTATCGGATCTTACACACTTTTTAGATATAAAAGGCTGATAAAAAAGTACAACCTTTTTTGGATGTTTTGTTTTTAGTCAAAAATGTATGAAAAATGGCCAAAAAAGACTAAAACTGGAGTAACACGATATTTTTATGCGGTTTAGGCTGGGTTCTGGACTGTTAGCGCGGGGAATGGGGAAACTATTTAGTCTATAGCCTAGCAATCATTTTAGATTTTTCTGGTATCCAAAAGTCCTAAAAAAAACTCAAAAAATCTTTTTCAGCCGCCCTCCCCGGTGCCGGAGAAGCGGGTGAGCCCGGCGAGTCGACGCCTGCAGGTGGTGCTCGTCATCGATTTAAAGGTATCTAGGGCCTCACCTAGTGCCTATATATATCACTATATTAGGTCCAAAAACATGTGCGCCAACGTGAACTCGCCGCCAACGACGTGCAAAAGGTCACCGACCAGCTGAACGTCCATTTGACTGTACGTCTTTAGAGCAAAAATAAAAAATCGGGTTCATTTTAGCGAATCGAGTTCGACAGATTGGACTTTGGCGAGACGAACACGCTCGACACGTTCTACAACGCGGACGTGGCGCTCGTTGACGTGTCGGTACCGCAGCAGCAACCCTCGCTATGCTATCATATTGGTGGGTTTTGGAAAATGTAACTTCATCATTCGCGCTTTCTCTCTCTCTCTCTCTCTCTCTCTCCCTCCCTCTCTCGCTCTCTCTCTTTCTCTCTCGCTCTCTTTGTCTCTCTCTCCATTGTTGCCTCCCGCTGCCTCTCTCTCGCTCATGCAGAGAGAGAGAGAGAGAGAGAGAGAGAGAGAGAGAGAGAGAGAGAGAGAGAGAGGGAGAGAGGGGGAGCGCAAGAGCTTGAGAGCCAGGATGAGATGGAGAGGCAGAACCACATAAATTAAAAGGCCGTCCGCGACTCACCCGAACTGGCCCCCTTATGTCTTGGCACAGTTTTTTTCGACCCCGTTTTTTTGACGGCATCGGATAGAGCATGGTCAAATTAGTAGGGCTGCATAGTTTTGAAAGTTTCAAAAGTTTAATTTTGGGGCTTAAATGAACATTAAAGTTGCCGACCTCAGAAAACTATCTCGAAAAATACCCAACAAAATTTGCTAAAAATTTGTGACAATACTAATTTTGGGGTGGGGATCATTTCTCTAATACATTGTGAATCATGAAAATGGCCGGAACGTGATTAAATCAAATACTAAAAACAGTTTTTCGACATTTTCGACATTTTAGAGAAACCGGCGCATATTGGCTATATCCTAGGCAGACGCACCTCACGTTTCTGCATCGAATGGTGTATCGCTTGATATGCCGACTTCTCTAAAAATTAGTTTTATCCGCTTTTATGTGTGAAAATGGGGGTAAAATTGACCCCGAAAAATGAAATTTTTTGCTTTCGAAAAATCTGAGATAAAGAAGTGCATCTAGAGACCGAGACAAATCGATTGCAAAAAAGAGCAAAAAGAAATTCGGCTTCTTTCGATGTCGCGGAATCGAACCCGGACCCTCCGCCTGGGAGCCCCGTGGCGCAATGAGTAGAGCGTCGGCGTGCCAATCCCGAGGTGGCGCCAGTTCAATCCCAGCCCCCTCTCAGAAGCCGAATTTCTTTTTGCTCTTTTTTGCAATCGATTTGTCTCGGTCTCTAGATGCACTTCTTTATCTCAGATTTTTCGAAAGCAAAAAATTTCATTTTTCGGGGTCAATTTTACCCCCATTTTCACACATAAAAGCGGATAAAACTAATTTTTAGAGAAGTCGGCGCATATCAAGCGATACACCATTCGATGCAGAAACGTGAGGTGCGTCTGCCTATGATATAGCCAATATGCGCCGGTTTCTCTAAAATGTCGAAAATGTCGAAAAACTGTTTTTAGTATTTGATTTAATCACGTTCCGGCCATTTTCATGATTCACAATGTATTAGAGAAATGATCCCCACCCCAAAATTAGTATTGTCACAAATTTTTAGCAAATTTTGTTGGGTATTTTTCGAGATAGTTTTCTGAGGTCGGCAACTTTAATGTTCATTTAAGCCCCAAAATTAAACTTTTGAAACTTTCAAAACTATGCAGCCCTACTAATTTGACCATGCTCTATCCGATGCCGTCAAAAAAACGGGGTCGAAAAAAACTGTGCCAAGCCTTGTTCGGGTGGCTCGCAAACGGTCTTTTTAATACCATTCCCATGTTCCAGGCGTTCGCCAGAGCATGGGCCAGCGGTACAACATCATGCTCACCCTGCTCAGCGAGGAGTCCGACGGGAAAATCGAGACGCTGAAGCGAACACTTGAGCACCGCATTCTCGTCTATTTCACGACAGCCGACTGTGCGCACCTGATGTCGACGATGCCGGCGGTGAGTAGGCTACGGTCAGCGATGTCGAGTGAACGCCCTGCTGACGCGTTGGGTGCCAAAATTTAACTCTGTGGTACGCAATGCTGAAAGCTTCAAAAACGCTAGTCAGAAGAGTTTAAACCGAAATTTTTAGGAGCCAAAAGATCGGCAGAACACAGCTGCGCAACCCGGAAATTTCGGCGACTCGACGGTGTTCGCCTCGAAGGCGGAGTGCATGAAGAATGGGAAGTTGTGCCCGTTCCGGCAACGGCTCAAGCTGGCGCTCAAGAATGTGCAAGTTGAGGCGAAGTGAGTAATTTCTCTCTAGCTCTCTCTCATTTTCTCTCATTCTCATTTTCTCGTTCTCTCTATATCTCACTCGATCTCTCTTTCCCTATCTTTCCGCTCTCGCTCTTTTTCGGTAGCTCGTTCTCGCTCTCTTTCTCTACCGCTCTAGCTGCCTCTCAGTCCCAATCTTTCTCTATATCACTCTCTCTCTCTCTCTCTGACCTTCTCTTCGCTCATGCTCACTCACTTTTGTAACTTCCTCTCTGAGTCTCGTTTTCTTTTTTTCTCTCTCTCTCTCTCTCTCTCTCTCTCTTCCCTCTGCCTGCTTCACTTTCTTTCTCCTCACCATCAAATTCCAGCGCTCACTCTCGCGAGAAGTTTCTCTCCGATCTGCGCAAAGTACGTGAGATCACCGACGTCGACGAGGCCAACGACTTTCTGGACAAGATGCGAAGCCGACTCGACAATCCGGATGTCCTAAGTGTCGATACGGTACATCAGCTGCTACTTGGCTACAGGTATGGATGGAATTCGAAGGGGATCTTGATTTTAGGGACAAACAAAATTACGAGGGCATGATCTCGCTGATCGACGAGCTGAAGAAGGTGCCCGATTGTGCCGTCAACACGGCGCAAGTGATCAGATTCTACTATGCGTTCGCGTTGAATCGGTGGGTTATTTTTGTCCGAAGTCTGTTTTTGTCGGTCAAATTTTGTGTATCTGGTTGTACGTCTCTCTCCCTCTCCCTCACTCTCACTCCCTCTCTCTCACTAGCATTCACTCTCTCGTTCACTCGCTTACTCTCTATCTCGCGCTCACTCTCTATCTCATGCTCCCTCTCAACCTCGCACTCGTTTTCTCTAGCTTTCTCTCTCTAATATTGATAGGGCTTTCTATATATCTTTCCCTCTATCTCTATCTCACGCTCTCTCTCTCGCGCTCTCTCTCTCTCTCTCCCTGCAACTCTCTCTCCCTCTCTCCCTCTCTCGCTCTTACTCTCTCCCTCTCTCTCTCTGTCGTGCTCTACGTGGCAATCCAGCAGAGATTTTTGAGCAAGTGTTGCAATCTATAGACCCCCAAAATTTCGTATGTAGCCGCAACAAAAACAAAGATCGTGACAAGGCCCTCGAAACAGTACTCCTCATCGTCCAAGAAGCCGAGAAAGGGAAGGATGGCAAGGACGGGAAGGTATTTTTCTGAAATGTTTACGCTCGATGAAATAACTCTAGCAAGAACTGAGCCCGGACATCATCTGCCTGGCCGGCCGCATCTACAAGGACAAATTCATCGCCAGTGGCTATGAGGACAAGTCGAGTCTCGATTCGGCCATTGAATGGTAAAGAATTGGTGCTTTAAAGGGGCTGTGTTGTATGCTGTGTTTTCCAAATTGACCCCCTGAAGCAACTAGGTCTCGACAACTACGCGAGATTCCAGATCACACTTATAAACGCCGCTAGATTTTGTAAACAATGTCTTGCGACTATAAAAAACACGATCAAAACGTATTATCTGGGGTGTCGCGTAGCTGTCGAGATCTAGTAATGGGAACCGGCAATTCGGTGGCTTCACTGTCCCTTTAAAACCGGATTTTCCGATGCATAACTTCCGATTACGATCAATTCCAGGTACCGCAAGGCGTTCGAGCTGTCCGCCCTCGAGTATTCCGGCATCAACCTGGCGACGCTGCTGCGGGCCCGCGGCGAGACATTCGAGAACAACCAGGAGATGTCCCGCATCGGGCTCGTGCTCAACTCGCTGCTCGGCCGAAAGGGTGCCCTCCAATCGCTGCAGGACTACTGGGATGTAGCGACGTTTTTTGAGGTAATGACATCACCTTAAGGGTGTTGAAAAGTCCCAAAATCGACCCCTACCTGGGCCTAGGTCTAGACAGCTACGAAGCACGACAATTTACGCGTGTTTTTGAATTGGCAAGATCTAAGGCCAGTCGAGGGGGTCGATCCTTGGCTTTCAGCTCCCCTTCAAAGACCCTTTAGAACAGTAGTTTTTACCGTATACCCCAGAAAAAAAAAGCGTATTTTTAGGTATCAGTTCTCGCTGAGGACTACTCAAAAGCCTGCCAGGCTGCGCTGAAAATGTCCCAGCTGAAGCCGCCGGTTTGGTAAGCAAATTTCGATTTTTTTTGGGATTTTAAAGGGATTGTGAAGTCATGTTTCATTCTATTTTTAAGGTATCTACGCTCGACGATGGAAAATATTAAGCTGATCAACCGATGCGCCGCCCATATGAGTCCGATTGAGAAGGTGAGTCTAAAGAAACGCAAGGCCCTCTTCCTCTCCCCCCCCGCTCTCTCACTCTCTCTTTCTCACACTCTCTCCCTCTCGCTCTCTCTCTCTTTCGTCTGTCTCTCTCTCTCTCTCTCTCTCTTTCTCACGCTCTCTCCCTCTCGCTCTCTCTCTCTCACTTTCGTCTTTCTCTCTCTCACGCTCTCTCTGTCTCGCTATCGCTTTCTCGCACACCCTCTCTCTCTGGCTGTCCCTCTTCAAGCGATCTCTCTCTCTCCTCTCTCCCTCTCTCTCCCTCTCTCTCACTCTTGCTCTCTCTCTTGCTCTCTCTAATCCCCTCTTTTCCAGGACAAACAACAATTCCTCTTCTGGACCGAGTTCTTCATGGAAGCCACCGACAGCGAGACGGCCGAAGTCCACTGTGCCCGTTTTCCGGTGCTCATCCAGGAGCTCAAGGTCTGCTGTCACCGTCCCTTTAAGGCAAACCATACCGTAATCGGATCTGCTTCATCATATCGTAATCGATTCTCTACACTCTGCCGATAATCGGCCTCGATTTTCTTATCGTAACCATTTCCCACTTTTAAGGAGAACGTTTTTTACGCCCGGTGCTACCCGCACTACAATCGGGTCGGTGTCAAACGGGTTCAATAATTTTGGCAATTTTTCGAGCAAATTTTCCGCTTCTCTGGCCCTCTTTCTCTACCAGCTTACTCTCGCATTAAGGGGAAGGCGTTCCAGTCTTTGATTTTGAATTTTGGCGGCTAATTTTGGGGCTTTTTCTGGGGGTTTTGCCAAAATTCAAATAAAATTTTCAGAAAATTTATTTTTCCAGCAATTCTCGCCCTCGTTCCTGACGATGAACCTCGGCGAGGGATCCATCATCCTCTCGCACGTCCTCGAAAACTCGCAGCACAAGAAGCCGCCTCCAGGTGGTTACAAAAAACTTGAAGGACTTTGTTAAAAGAGCCAAGTCTATAAAATTTAAAATGCATAATTTGCCCGTTAAAAAGGTATAGATTAAATTTTTAACAAATAGACTACTGTAATACTGATTTAGAAAAAAGGTCAAACCAGCTGTCCGAGCTGCTCGATCCGCTTTTTGGCGCTCCCTCAAATTCCGCGGGTATCCTGGCGTGCCTCCTTAGTTCTGATCTGCGTATTAATGGATTTATGATTTTTGGTGTCTCTCGCTCTCTTCCTCTCTCTCTCTCTCTCTCTCTCTCTCTCTCTCTCTCGCTCTCTTTAGCTCGGCTCTCACGCTGAACTCTCGCGTGCTCTCTCGCTATCTATCGCTCTCACTCTCTCTCTCTCTCTCTCTCTCTCTCTCTCTCTCTCGCTCACTAATTCACAATTCTTACAGTCTCCAAAAATTCAAAACATTCCGAAATTTTTAGACCAAATCCCGCTGCGGCATTTCCCGTTCGGCAGACCGTTAGACGGTATCGTTGCCTAGCCTGCGCCCAGGATATTATTTATTTGGTTTTATTCGAGTTATTATACTAAAAATGTTCTAAAATGTGCACGAGACAATGTTCCAAGCATTCACAATTTATGTACGTTTTCGGAAGTTAGGGTTGTGGTGAAAAAGCCAGAATCCAGCATTAATAAAAAAAAGAATAAAACTGAAAATTTGAAAATAAACTGTGTTTTCAGGTATCCACCGCTGGCACTTCACCGCCCCAAACATCAAGGCCGTGTCGAAGAGCAAGCGAGATGACCGTAGCATGTTTCTCTACGTGCACGAGAACTCGGACGATTTCAACCTCGTCTTCCCCTCTGCGCCGCATTGCACGAAGTGGGTTACGGTTTATTAAAGGGAGTATGACCTCCCAGCTCACTCTCTCGCACTCTCTCTCGCACTCTGTCTCTCTCGCTCTCTCGTTCTCATCTTCACTCATTCTATCTCTCTCACTCTTGCTATCTCTTTCTCACTCTCTCTCTCTCTCTCTCTTTCTCTCTCTCTCTCTCCCTCTCTCTCTTTCTCGCTCTCCCCTCTCACACTCTCCCTCGTTTTTTCATCGCGTAATCGGTTGGCTCGCTACCAAGTGCGTATGTCCCCCATTTTTAGGGTTATCGCTGCCCTCGAAGAAATGATGCAGGGAGCGGACAATATGGGAAAAGTTCTCAACGACATTGACTATGACAAGATGCAGGTTTGTATTGGGCAGGCTAGCAGAGAGCATTTGAGAAAAATCACAACATCTAATTCCACGGACTTACCAAAACTGGTTTTTACTCCTTTTTGTCCTCCGCGAAATAGATTAAAATTCCAGGCTTAGGGCTACGGCCGCTACGAGAATATCATGATTTTTAGGGCAGGCTAGCAGCGACAATTTGCGGAATTTCAGCGCGAAAAACATAACAAAACAATTTTCGCCAAAAATTCCGCGTCCTGTAGCTAAAAATTCTTACTTAATCTTTTTTTAAGATGGGCTCCTATACTGTAGCGCTAAACGGGCATAATTTTTCATGGCAGACTAGCAGAGGAAATTTGCGGAAAACGTGATTTAAAGAAAATCTGAAAATCGCTACTTGAATCTGCGTTTTTTGGCAGTTTTCAGGCAAAAGGATGTGAGAAATTTCCGATTTTTGCAGTGGGATACGATAGCCAAAAATTGGCATTAAATTCTACTATTTTTTTTGCCTACTTTTGCTCAGTTTTCCAGGTACAACCATAATTTTTTGGGGCCAGGGCAAGGGGCGTGACCGCTGCCTGAAAAGACCCCCCGCCCTCTCTCTCCGACTCCGCCCCTTGGCCTAGTGGCTAGCACCCCAGCCCCTCGCGCCTCATGGCCCGGGTTCGACCCCCCGCCGCGGCACTCCAGCGCTCCATTTCCATTCGCCTCGTCCACCACGGGCGTGGCGCTTCAAATGTGAGCAACAGCAACATTGGTGCTATTATCTGGTGGCGACCCCCGCCCATCAGTCGTCCACTTCGTACGGCACCGACAAAATGTTTTTGAGTTTTTTGATTTTTGCTGATTCCGCTAGGATATCGAAACTTTTTAAAGGGAACGGGAAGAACAGAAAAACCGACCCTTTCGATTGCCTAGGTCCGGACAGCTACGCAAACCCAAAATAGGGGCATATTTAAAGACAACTCACCTCGTAGATCCTCAAAGTGACGTTGCTAGCCCTTATTTATATAAAGTCCCGTGTCATGGATCCTTATAGTCCTAAAAATCCCAAAGAATCTCTGCTAGCTGGCCAAGCCGTAGGTAATCCATTATGATAGCTAAATCGGTCAATAGAATCCGAAAAATCGTAGAAGTATGGAAGTTACTGATGTAAACGTATCGAAACGTACAAACCTGGGTAGAATACGTAGCGTACTTAAAATCCGTAAGAGGGCGTAAATGTACGTAGTTTATGTCTCTATGCGTAGCGTACCGGAATTTCCAGAAAACTTCTGTAGCTCATTAGAAAAATCACGTTTTTTTTCAGTTCGAATACGAGACGGACAAGCAGGGGAATCGCGTGAATCTTGGCAGCGGAACGTACGGTAAGTTAATAGCAATATTGCTGTTTTTTTTTTGAAAGAGCAAAAATCGGATTTTTTATTCCTACCGTAATCTGTGTCCTCTTTAACATGTTAAGCCAGTTTTTTACCTTTTGCAAAAAATTGGAAATTTTTACAGCACTCTAATCCGCATTTAAGGTACCGTATACGCGGCCCGCGACCTCACCACGCAACGTCAGATTGTCGTCAAGGAGATCGAAGTGAAATTCGACGAAGAGGTGCGTGGATTCTAGACGTTGACCTGATTACCGTACCCCTTTAGGTGCAACCGTTGATGGAAGAGATCCAACTCCACTCGACGCTCTGTCACAACAATATTGTACAGTATCTGGGTTGTGATCTGGTGAAACGGTGGGTTTTTTCCGCTAATGATCCCTGCTAGCTTGCTCGGTCGAGGAAATCGCTTACGATAGATAATTCGTATTAGGAAATTATCGCTTGAAAATCACGATTCTCAAAGTCTCCCTGCTGCTTTTCGACTTCCTAAATTTCTGCTAGCTTGCCCAACCCTAGGAAATAGATTACGATAGCTAATTCACCTTCAGAATTCCTCAATATATATTTTTAGCGACTTTGGCAACGACGTCTTCCTGATCTTCATGGAGCACGTCCCGGGAGGATCACTCTCAAATTTGTTGCGCCAAAAATGGGGAGCACTCAACGAGCCGCCGATGGTCCTTTATGGAAAGCAGATCCTGGGAGGACTCAAGTAAGTGGAGAGAGAGAGAGAGCGAGAGAGAGAGAGCGAGAGAGGGCGAGAGAGAGTGCCTAATGCCTTATTTTTCAGATACCTTCACGAGCAAAAAATTGTCCATCGCGACATTAAAGGAGATAACGTGCTCGTCAACACGTACAGCGGCGTCTGCAAGATTTCGGATTTCGGAACGTGCAAACGGCTCGCTGGCTTGAACCCCAATACGGCGTCTTTCACGGGTACGGTATTTGAATTCTCGAGGCGGCAGGCTAGCAGAGATCATTTGTGAATGGAACGGCAGGCTAGCAGAGATCATTTGGGAATGGAAGGGGCAGGCTAGCAGAGATCATTTGGGAATGGAAGGGGCAGGCTAGCAGAGATCATTTGGGAATGGAAGGGGCAGGCTAGCAGAGATCATTTGGGAATGGAAGGGGCAGGCTAGCAGAGATCATTTGGGAATGGAAGGGGCAGGCTAGCAGAGACTTTTGGGAAACTTCGAGCACAATGGCCAGCATTGACATTTCAGGCACCCTGGTCTACATGGCTCCCGAGGTGATCGACCACGGACAACGCGGATACGGTGCCCCGGCCGATATCTGGAGTTTTGGCTGCACCATGGTCGAGATGGCCACCGGGAAACCGCCTTTCTTGGAGGTATATCTAACGGTTGTTCGCTCCAAAAACGTTAAATTTTAGCTCCTATCACCTGAAGCTGCCTTGTTCCGTGTCGGCATGTTCAAATGCCACCCACCGATCCCCGAGGAGAAACTGACAGAGAAATGTGTCCAGTTTATCAAGAGGTAGCGATCAAAATGTCTCTTCTCTCTCTCTCTCCCCGTCTCTCTCTCTTTCTTCCCTCTGCATTCCAAAAGTATTCAATTTGCAAAATTACAAATCTTGTTTTAGTTGTTTCGACCCCGACCCAACCGCCCGCCCCACAGCCGCCAAGCTCATCGAGGACATTAATGGGATTGTGTCGTGAGTTTTTTATTCCAATTTCAACATCTTTACTGTCTATCTATCGTTTTAATGGAACTATGAAAGCAAAATCCATACCCTAGATTATCCATAATTATTTTAAGTGGATATCGTCTAGAACTAGGTATTTTGAGCGAGATTTTGCCTTGATGGCTCCATAAAAAATTAAAAATCCACAGATTTTAATCGAATTTCCATTTTCCTGTTCGTCGTATTGTGCCGACCCCCCAGATAATAGAGCTCACGGTTTAGCTCAAGAAATCGCAGCGGATCCATCACGAAGAAGCCGACGATCGAGCCGTCGAATCGGCATAAAGGAGGTGAGGAGCTTTTCACTAGGTGTCACTCTCCATTTAAAGATACTGGCTAGGCAGCGCTTTCCCTAAATCACCAAAACTTTAGAGCCTAGCGTACCCGTCTATACCTAGTCGAATCAGGGGTCGATTCGCACGAATTCTAGCCGTATTCCCGACAGCTAAAATACCGACAGCTAGAGTCAAAATCCCGACAGTCAAAAGGGGACAACCAAAATCTCGACAGCTAAAATCCCGAAAGTTCTTCGCCCTGGTTTGACATCCACTTCTCTTTAAACAGCTATTTTGTATTTCGGGATTTTGGATATCGGGTTTATGACATGTCGTGTTTTTTGGCTGTCGGCATTCAGACTGTCTGGTGTTTGTTTGTCGGCATTTTCCGCGTTTTCACGATTTGGATTCGATTGCAAGGCCTGACTATGGATTTTATTAGCTATGGATACGCTACGAATTTTACCCGCAACACGCAACGCGCACATTACGTGTGCGTAGCACATTACGACTCCTTGCGTTGCGTAGCAGATACGGAAAGGAATCGGCAGCCGAACAACACCGCAATGCCTTTCCTGGCCCTTTAAACGATATAAGCTGTCAGCTATCGAAAGAGCAACGCTGAAAATGGGCGGGGCTAAGAGCATCGTGCAAAAACGTAGAAAATCAACTTCGGACACAGCCCTTGAAAACGCTGAAATATCGTTTATCGATTTTATTACGTTTTTTAAGAATTCGCACGTTCCACCTCGCACATTGGCGGGATGGGAATCGAGAAAAAGGGCGAAGATGGTCCCACCACGGATGGGGCTACGGTGGCCGAGGGTGGACCCCTAAAGGGCCGCACCACTTCGGTCTCAAAAGAAGAGAAGCGTCTCCACCTCCGAATCGACCACGCCAGGTTGGAAGGGTATGCCGCTTCGCCCTCTGTTAAACCCCGGAGTTGATTTTAAAGGGACCGTTAAGGCTAGTGGTTTGTGGATTTTGCCTTAAATGGTCTTTTAAGCCAAAAACGGTCCCTTTAAAACCCAATTTCTTTACTTATCCCTTACCCAAAACTATTTTTAATGTACTGTGTGCCGTGTATTACTGTAACCTTACTGCTTAGGCTTAGGCTTCGGTTTGGCTTAGGCTTAAGCGTAGGTTAGGCTTAGGCTTAGGCTTAGCTTAGGCTTAGGCTTAGGCTCAGGTTTAGGCCTGGACTTAGGCTTCTACTAAGCTATTCTTAGGCTTAGCTTAGGCTTAGGCTTACTGTAACCAAAACCCAATATTTTTAGAAACCGCACTTTCTCCGCTTCACCGGCCGACCCGCAGGCAGCGATGACCATCTCGCCGAACCCGATGTTCCCCTTCAGCCAGCCGAACAGGTATCGTAGTGACAAATACAAAATATTCAGCTTATTTTGTAATTCGGGAAGTATCTATGAACTTTTTCAGTCCAATTTCTGATGAAACACAGCAGCCGCAACTCGTCACCAGCCCCGGTTCGGTCCTTTCGACTCCGATGAGCGTCGGCCATCCACCGCTGCTGAATCGGTATGCTAATTTTCAGTTTTTTTTCCTGTTTACCTTTAAATTTCTGTCCTCGAAATCTTATTGCTGTTTACATGGTTTTACTAGCAAAAGTTTTTGGGTCTTGGCTTGATATTTCCTTTTTCCAAAATTCCCCTTTTATCTGGTCTGCGCTCGGCTTTGGCTTCTCTCTCTCTTTCTCTTTCTCTCTCTATCTCTCTCTCTCTCTCTCTCTCTCTCTCTATCTTTCTCACTCTCGATCTCACTCCCTCCCCCTCTCTCAGCTCTTTCCCGCTCTCTCTCAACTCTTTCTCGCTCTCTCTCTCAACTCTTTCTCTTTCTCTCTCTCCCTCTCCCCTCTCACTCTCTCTCTCTCACTCTCTCTCTCTCTCTCTATCTATCACTCCCTCACCTCCCAATTTTTGCAGGAATAGCGGCCCACGCATATTCACGTACACAGAGCAAGTTTCTTTCCTCGTCTCGCCGATCCATGGCTCGTTACCGTAGTAGTGGGGGTTGTTGCGTAGCGTTCCGTACTCTCTCACAGCACCCCCTACAGTATGCCATTTGACCCCCAGTCCGGCTCTTTTCATCGTATCGTGCTGCATGCTCTGCATTTGCATATAAAAACGTTTTTAAAAAGTTAAAAAGTTAAAAAATTATCTCAAAACGTGAAAAAACCACGTAAAATTAGCCAAATTAATTCAATTTCATTAACATTTCGCTAATTTTTTTGCTAAACGTGAAGATTATTTTCCCATTTTTAAAAGCTATTTTTCCCCGATTTCCGGTAGCTAATCTGTAGTGCGCAATTTTCAGTTGATGCTGCCTGTTCGGCGGGCCCGTTATCGTGCTGTTTTTTGACACTTAAAAATTTTATGCTTTGCTAAAATCTGCCCTTTAGTACGGTATCGGATGAGAGCGGAAACCAGCGGTTCTTCATGCTTCGGAAAGACTCGGAACGCCGCCACACGCTCGCCAATTTTATGACGGAATATAAGGAGGAGGTGCGGTGGATTTTGGGCGTGGAATAGTTTTCCTAAAGAATCTTTGCTAGCCGGCCTGGCAGTCTAGCAGAGATTCTTTGGGAATTGGAGGGGATGGAGGGGCAGGCTAGCAGAGATCATTTGGGAATGGAAAGGGCAGGCTAGCAGAGATCATTTGGGAATGGAAAGGGCAGGCTAGCAGAGATCATTTGGGAATGGAAGGGGGCAGGCTAGCAGAGATCATTTGGGAATGGAAGGGGCAGGCTAGCAGAGATCATTTGGGAATGGAAGGGGTAGACTAGCAGAGATCATTTTGGAATGGAAGGGGCAGGCCAGAAGAGTTCATTTTGGATCCAAAACGGCTATTTTGCTTTCAGATTGTCCACATCTGGTTCAACCAGTTGATGCAGAACGCAAAGTCGACCATTTACGTCACGAGGTAATTCGGCTAACGAGCTTTGAAAAGTCTGAAATATCCGATTTAACGCAATGTTTTCCAGAAATATGCTTCGTACCCTGCTGGACGGGATGCGCAATTATTTGCTGTCGAAGGACGTGCAGCCGATTAAGGTACAGAAATATATTTTTATACAAATTTTATATTACTTTTTCTGAGAGTTATAGTTGTTAATAATGCTTTTAAAAGCCTTGGTACTGCTTGCAAAATTTTTTACGAAGTTTGAATGCTGCCGCGCGCTATAAAATTATTACGATTTTAAGACTATTTTTGAGACCACTTCATGCACTGTAATTTTTCAGGATTGCCTCAATGACCTCCGAACGCTCCTCGACTACGAGCCGACGGCAATTTCTCAGGTAATAAAATCGAATAGATTCTAAAAAGCTTTTTGTCATTTTTAGATAAACCTGGCACTGTATGACTTTTCCGACGCGATGCAACCGGTGCTCCGGAAGTTGATCATCAAGCCGCATTGGTGAGGTCTATTTATGGTTTTAAAGGCACGTGAAAGGCAAGCTAGCAGAGACCATTAAGGAATCCTGAAAAAAACCAATATGGTGCTCAAGGGGGAGGGCTAGCCGAGACCATTACGGAATTTGCGGTGAATTTCTTGCTAGACCCTTGGACTCCACAAAAATCTCTGCTAGCTTGCCCTGTTTTTTTGCGTACTTTCCGATACTCTAAAATACCAAAATACCGGCATGCTAGCAGGGACTATTGCAGCATTCACAGAAACTGAAAAACCTGATGCTCATTTTGAACAAGTAACCCCTGAAATTCTGGTCGCAAGTCATTAAAAACAGGAGGCTAGCAGAGAACTTTGAGGAATTCGTAAAATAAAAAATCCTATGCTTAATAAGTTCCTAAAGGTCCTCTGCTAGCCTGCACCACTTCGAAACTATCTTCAAAATCATCTCATCCAAAACATTCTTTTTTCAGGATGTTCGCCCTGGACAATCTGATCCGATCAGCTGTGCAAACTGCCGTCCAAATCCTCAGCCCTGATTTGTCGGCGGTACTCCAGGTATGGTATTCGATTACGATACTAAATTCTATACCTGATTTTGCTAAATTATTACATTTTTAGGTCCACGATATCAATTCGCCGTCAACGAGCGGAGTCCAACGACCATCCGTCAGCCGGGAAAGTGCTGTTAGTGAAGGTAAGGGAGGAGCTAGCGGACATTTAGGAAGGAAGGGCAGCGCAGAGACATTTGGGAACGGAGGGCGGCTAGCAGGACATTTGGGAATGGAAGGGCGGCAGCAGGACATTTGGGAAGAAGGGGCAGGCTAGCAGAGACCATTTGGGAAAAGAACGGCAGAGAAAATTCCTAGCCCAATTTTTCAGCAGAAACCGGAGACAGTCGTCCCCCATCCGCCCCGCCCGCCTTCGACTCGTCGGTGGTACGAGAGAGACGAGATAACCTGAAGAATGTCCACGAGGAGAATCGACAGCTCTTCGATCAGTCAGTCGTTTTCCCACATGATCTCCGCTGTCTGGCCCTGAAAACATTGCTAAACTCGTTTGCAGGCTCCTGGAGGTGGAGCGCGAGCTGAACACGCTGCTCCGGTTGGTCATCGACGACAAGAGGCGGAAGATATCGACGCTGCGAGAGGTGTCAGAACGTCCGAGTGAGTCTTTCTCCTCTCTCCCCCCTCTCTCTCCCTCTGTCTCTCTCTGTCTCGTCTAATTCACAATTTTTCAGTGCCACCGCTACAAGGCCTCTCCACCCTCCCGAATGGCATGGCTAACGGCTCGGCGACGTCGTCCAGCGCCCCCTCACCGCAGAACTCGTTACCGAAGTGAGTGTCAGTAGAGAGAAAGAGAGATAGAGAGAGAGCGAGAGAGAGAGAGATAGAGCTAGCGAGATAGAGAGAGTGAAAAACGAATCCCTGCTAACCTGCCCATTTGCAGACACGCCGATGAGCTTGTCACCTGGCTGCGAAGTCTCGATGTAGATGACCATTCTATCGCCTGCATCATCAGAGAGGGCTACACAAAGCCGGACATCTTGGAGTACGTCGGCAGGGAGGAGCTGAGGCAGTGTGGCGTTGCGTGAGTTTTCCTAACCTCTTCCTAAAAAACCTTTGCTAGTTTTCCCTGTTCCATAGCTGGGCTGAACTGCTTGAACTTGAGGGATTTTTTAAGAAAGGCGGTATTTTCCTAAGAGATCTCTGCTAGCTTACCTTCGCTAAGACAGGGTTGGACTCATTGAAATCATGCAAATTCGCTAGTTTTTTTTGCAAGGAAAGCTGCAGCTGAACGCCTTGAACTCTTTGGAATTCCACATCTCGTATTTCACATATTTCTTACAAACACACCTCGAATTTTCAGAGGCGGCGCCTCGTGTCGAATCCTGCGAGCCTGCCAGGAGGCGCGGTCGCGTCGCGGGCACGTCTTACTATCACCGCCCTTGAGGTCCCGCGACGATTCCCTCGACGACTACCATTCTTCTATGGCAGATGACGTTACCACGGATGTTCAGTACCACCATTAGACCGCATAGGTTTAAAGGGACCACGACAGCAAGCGCAATTTTTTTCAAAAACCGTCATTTTTTGTGAATATAATATTGCTTGAACTTGTTAAAGTCGCTGCAAATTCCCCCCAGGTAGAAATTCGACTTTAAAGGGGCTTGGAAGGCAAAAATATGTAAAAAACTCGGCTACGGTAGGGTTTTGGCAGCTTTCCAAAATGTTCCGCAAGCCTTCCCCGTCCCTTTAAAACGGCTATAAAAACAATTTTCTTTTCGCTAGACTTGCCAAAAAACGTCCCTCCCATAGATTAAAGGTATTAGCAAGGCAGTACATTACTATGGATTTTGTTAGTCTAGATTTACTGTGGATCTTCCCGCGGCGCGACGCGCAGCGCGCCACCACCCGCAAAGCGGCACGAAACGCGACGCGAGAGCCGACGCGACGAACTAGCGAAGCGTCGCGAAACGTAAAATGGAACGCGCTACACAACGCGAAACTTAACGCGACGCGACACGCAACGCAGAGCGACACGTAACGTAATGGGCCCGCAATCTACGTCAAATTCCACGCGTTGCGTATCGCGACAAAATTTGGAAAATTGGGCGAAAATCCAAAGCTAACAAAATCCATAGTCACTGCCTTGCCGGTTCCTTTAAAAAGCGACACGTGGTGCTTGCGTACGGCCAGCTTTTGTATTTTCATCCTAATGATCGATTTTTAATGCTTAATTATGATTTTTCATCTAGCTTTGACTAGGTTTCTCGTTCACCCATCTAGATCGATTCGAGCAATTTTTACGTTTTTTAAAGCGCATCTGTGAATACTACTACTGTAATCTACCGTATTCCCCTGATAGTCTTGTATTTATGTATTTTTTCCGTTGTCTTAAATATATGCAAATCACCCCTAAAAAATGTATTAACGGTACTGTGTATTATACTTTTTCGATTTTTTAGCTATTGCTGAAGGCTGTGATTCAATTCCCCCTTGACAGGGTTACGGTAACGATGGGCTACTGTATACCCCACGCGAAAATATGCAAATTTTGCCCCCCACTGGTTTATGCTTCAAATACTACGGTAGTTGTGATGACTTGTATACGTTTTGTATGACTGCGGCTTACTGTAGAGCTGATAAAAATTTATTGAAAAAATAGGAGTGTTTCGGAAATTACATCGGGGGAAGAGAAAGAGAGAGAGAGAGAGAGAGAGAGAGAGAGAGAGAGAGAGAGAGAGAGAGAGAGAGAGAGAGCGAGAGTCCGAGAGAAGTAGGGAAGGTGAGAAGGAGAGAGCACGGGAGAGCGATAGAGAGAAAGGGTTAGCACGACATAACGAGAGAAGGAGCCCAAGAGAGTGAAGGGGAGAGAGCACGAGAGGGAATAAGGGGAAGCGAGAAAGTACGAGCTACCGAGAGAGAGAGAGATAGGGGGGGGGGGAAAGAGGAGGGGGGAGAGAGAGGGGGGAGGGAAGGGAGAGAGAGAGGGGGGGAGAGAGAGAGAAGAGAGAGAGAAAGAGAGCACGACCCAGCTAGAGAGAGAGAGAACGAAAAAAGAGAGCGAGAGCTTCGTTATCTATTTTTAACGGTGAGCAGCAAGTTTCTGCCGAAGCTGCTCCTCCATCGAGCCCTCGACAGAATCCTAAGAAGTTAGAAAAATGGTTTTTAAATTGTTCCTCACAATTTGCTCGCCATCCTTGATGAAAATAAAAGTGGGCATGACGTTGATCGGGTAGCGGGAGACGATTTCTTCCTGAAAAATTAAAATTATCCCGACTTTAGAGGCGCTAGGAAGTGCGAGAATCGGCCCCCTTGAATGAACTAGGTCTCGACAGCTACGCGACACTCCAAATGCCACTTATGCTAGCTTTAAGGTCTCACTAAAAGCTTGTTATTAGGAGCGTCACGTAGCTGTCTAGGCCTAGCCGTTGACCAGGGTTGATTCTCGGGGTTCTAGCCCCTTTAAGTCCGAAAATCGGAAAAATTTCTTACATTTTCATCAACGTCCACCTTCACGAAGACGATGTCGTTCATCTGGTCGGACATTTTCTAAAAATGCGTGTTTTTCGGGTTTTTAAGATTTTTGGCTGATTTTCAGGGTATTACTGTAATCGAATCTCTGGGTTCCTACCTTTTCTATCCCTTTAGAATGTACTCACGCTAAGCTTGGGCCCCATAATCTTGCACGGGCCACACCACGTGGCGTAGAAGTCGACGACGATCAGCCGGGTGCTGTGGTCCTCGAGCAGCTTCTCGAATTCGTCCTAGAAGGGGGCGTCGAAGTTTGGTTTTACGTTTTGGCTTAGGCCTCGGCTTAGGATTAGGCTTAGGCCTAGGCTTAGGCTTCGGCTTAGGCTTCGGCTTCGGCTTAGGCTTCGGCTTAGGCTTGGTCTAGGCTTGAGTTTCGCTTAGGTCGGGCTTAGGCTTAGATTTAGATTTGGGCTTAGGTTTAGGCTTAGGCGTAGGGCTCTGACATAGGCTTGGCTTAGACGTGGGCTTGGGTTTGGATAAAAGGCCAAACGAAGATAAAATAACCTCTGCTCGTTGCCCTTTGGCCAGAGTTCCCATTCTCAACCCACCAAATCTTCCGGCTGCAGCACCACCATTTTTCTCGAGCTCAAGGCAGGAAGTCCCAAATACACCCAAAAACACTTGGGGCAAAAAGTGATTTGGTGAGCTACCGGTGGTGGGCCAGTCACAATTAGCGGCGTTGCCCGGGTAATTCTTCACACAATTCGGGCTTTTCCCCTCCCTTCCAAATTAATTAGCAGCTGTGGGAATACCGACCCGATTCGCGTGAGAGGCCCAAATTTGGGGAATTTTTTGGGAGGAAAAATTTCGGGCCCAAAATGCCTGATTGTGGCCGCCAAGAGGGGTGACAATGTGAAAATAGAGGGGTCGAGGGGGAGTGACTTCAAAAGAAAAACAAATCACGCGAGAGACTGTCGATTTTAAAGGGATGGGCAAGGCAATATAATCTATGCCTGGCCCGTCCTCCGCCCGCCCGCCTGCCCGTCCGACCGGACGCTGCGGGACCCCTAGACCGTTCGACGGGTCCGGGGCCCGGGGCGTTTTGGGATTTCGGGATTCGGTGTATGGGAGTTGTTTCCCCCCGGGGCCGCGCTGAACCCCCGCGGAGCGGGGGGTCAGCGCTGGTGAATATTTATATTTTTTTTTATTACGGCGGCGCTTGTTCATTAGCGGGGGGGAGTTTCAGGCCGAAAAAGCGTTTTCCTAGGTCCTGGAATAAAAGATAACCAAGTTTTTGAAGGATTTACACGGGATTTAGACAAAAAACAGCTGTGCCGAAAAGTGGCAAATTTCAAAGTATTGGCATCGCGCCAAAAATTTACGAATCCGGATTTTTCAGGTCCATTTCATAACCGTGACGGCAATCAAGTGACTTCTTTTTCACTTCCCGATGATCCCGATCGATTTGATCCCCTTCCTAAAATGGCTAAAAATGTCCACAATTTTTATAAAATTTCAAAGCTGTTTTGGGCGTCGAGGCCTCGCGCGGGCCAGCGCCATCCGGCTCCCTCGCCTAAAGCCTGCCCCAGCCACAGTACCCGTGCTGCTTTTCGGGCCACCCCGACGGCCCTCCTTTTCATCATAAACCCTAGCCAAAGCATATATTATTTGAATTTTACGTTGATTTTCTTGCGATTTTCTTGGTTTTATGCTTTTTTACGCTGCGCAAAATGATCAGCATCGAGAAAAACGCATTCGGTTGCGCCTAAAAGCTCCTGGCTCTGAAATTTTGGGCCTCAAAATTGCCGTCAAAAAGTCGATACTCGCCTTTTTGTCGTTTTCCTGACTGTATTGTTGTAATTTGAGACTTACAATGTTTTCCGATGGTTCACAGCTTGATTTCCCCTGTTTTGACGCCTTTCGGTGAACATTTCGCGTTTTAGCCACTAAAAACACTTAGATTACTCGGCCTAAAGGCTTTTGACCCAAATACACATTTTTTGATTGCAATATTACGTTTAGAAGAGCTCATTGTTTTCACTAAACTTTATTTTCTTGGATTTGGCTTGCATAACCTCCTTTTTCCAGTGTAACCCGATCAAGTACAACTGCCTGGCCCTGAGCATCGTTTCAAACAACAAGATGGTCGACTTAGACGTGAACAAGGAGAATGAGGAGGTAGAGCCCTCGTTCGACGATCCAGAGGACTTTGAGGATGATATCGCAGATGAAGGTATAAACTTTTAGGCAAGAAAACCTTTTTGTTTATTTTAGAACTGCTCGGCGACGTGCTAAAACAAGAGCCGCTCATCGACGAGTACGAGGAGAACTGCCTGATCCTCTTCGGCCTGCCCATCGTCAACAAAGAGAAGTTCCCAAAGTTGCAGGTAAGATTTTTCAGAATTTTCTGATTTATTTTTTTTAGGCCGTCGTCGCGAAGGTGCTCAACGGCATCAACACGAGCAACAAGGTCGAGTACCCGGTCGATGCCGATGGGAATACAAAGGTAATTTTCTTTTTTTTGTTTGAATTAGTGCTGTTAAGGGTTGTCTCTTCGTCGAATGGGAGAGCAAAGATGTTGCCCAGTACGCCCTCACCGTCCTCAACGGCTACCGGCTCGACAAGAACCACGCGTTTTCGGCCATTTCGGTGGGATCAGCTCTATAATTTTTTTACGAGAATATCCGATTCCAGATCGCCGACATGAAATCGATGGAAAAACCCGACGAGGAATGGGAAGCCCCCAAGCCCAACGAATATGTCAATGTCGTACGTTTAGCGACGTCTTTCTCGATATGGGGTTTTAGGGCGATTTGTGGTCGTGGATGCAGAACCCGCGGTGCCGTGATCAATTCGCCGTCCAGTTTGAGGACAACCACCACGTGCCTCACGTCGGAATCTACTGGCACGTCAAGGGACACGAGCCCGAAGTCGCCGATGAGGGCCAGAAACCTGTGCGTAATACTCACGCTTGTTTTTGAGTCAGAAGAGCCTTTGAAAAGTTTTCTTGCTCGTACCAAAAGATGCTCAGAAAATTTTTGGCTTTTTCCATGTCTTTTTGTGAGGTTTTTTCGTATAGCGCAAAATCGGGAAGCCGAATTTTTCTAATCTCAAGAGCAGCTGTTGATACACGGTTTTTACTAGCGGGTGCCACAGAACTTTGATCCTAAAATGTAACGTAGATGAATAATCATCTAACGGAAATTGCCGAGTTTCAAGCATTTTTCTGGTTTTTCGAATGTTTTGATTATAGAAAAAAGACCGCTGCCCGATTTTGCTGTTTTATTTTTCAGAAAATTTTGGAATTTTCTTTTCCAGAACTGGACCGAGTCCGTCTTCAAATGGACCCCATATGGCAGCTACCTGGCGACGATCCACGGCCGTGGTATAGCGTTGTGGGGCGGCCCCAAGTTCCAACGCTACCTCCGATTCGAGCACATCGGCGTCCAATACTTTGACTTTTCCCCTTGTGAAAAGTACGTTATCCTGTTCCTTTCTCTAATCTTCTTTTTAGCTTCATGGTCACGTACGCGCCGGCTAACTCGAGATGGGGCGAAGACGACAACTGCCTCCAACTTTGGGACATCCGAACAGGAGAGATGCTGAAGGGATTCTCGCTCTACGCCCTCACACTACGCAACGAGATGCCCTGCTGGCCGTTCTTCCAGTACATTTTATTGGCCTTTGCAATCTCGAATTATGAGAAATTCGTTTTATGTTGGTCGCAATATTTGATTTTTTTTCCTATGAGAGCATTTATGTCAGTAATTTCGTGGAACGTATTATATTGGCGTTTTTCGTAAGAATTTTTATAAATTAATAGTAAAAACACTTTAGAAAGCTAAGAAAGAGGTTTGTAAATCTGAATTTTGGGCTGAGGCTCTGTATTTTCGCAGTTGAAGTTCAAAAAACCTTGGAGCAACGCTAGCTCAAAGTAGATCAGAAAATCTTGTTGTTGCCCACGTCTCGCGAAACAACCCCTTGTTTAAAATCTGTAATTTTACTTTTAGATGGTCCCACGACGACAAGTACTTTGCGTGCCCAAAAGTGCCCGAGCGTGATCGTCTCGAGAAGCAAAGAAGGTCAACGGCATCGCCGTGTTCGACTCGGAGACGCTGCAGCTCGTCGGCAACCGCTACCTTGTCATCGAGAACATCAGGCAGTTCAGCTGGTCCCCTGGAGACAAGAATATCATCGCCTACTACTCTGAGGTATCGGAATTAAAGTTTTGTAAATTATCTTTCTTTTTAGGCCAGCGAACCCATCCCCGCCGAATTCGGGCTGATCAGCATCCCGTCCGGCGAAAAGCTGCGCTCGGGCCGTGTCTTCAACGTGGCGGAGGCGCAAATGTTCTGGCAAGAAAGCGGAGCACGACTTGCCGTTCATACAGTCAGGTATATTGAGTGTTTGCATGGCGTTATTTTATCTTTGTTTTTAGGTATAACAAGAAGACGATAAAAGAAAACGGCGAGGTGAAATACGTCGGCGGCGTCAAGTCCCACCTCGAAATCTTCGAGCTGTCGAACAAGAAGGACATTGCCATCATGCACCTGCCACTTTCCGAGCCGTTCATCAACTTTGGCTGGGAGCCGAATGGTACATTTTAGAGGTTTTTTAAAGACTTAGGAACGTAGGAAAAACTGCGCGCCTTTGTTGTCCTAAATTCGCTAAGCCTAATTCGTTTTGCTATATTTCTCGATATAGACATTTTTCTCCGCATCCGCTACGTTTTTCTGGTTCAGTATTTTGTTACCAGGAATGCCGGAATGCGGAAAAGGCAAAAATTATGAACACTTAAAAAGATGCAAAAAGTTAGGTTGTCAAACTGAAAATCATCGGCTTTCGATTCCAATACGGCTTTTCAGGCGACAAATTCTGCGTGCTCATCGGCAGCCAAGCCAAGGCCACCCCGTTCATCTACCGGATCGAGCCGCTCAAGCACTCGCCCGTCTGCATCGGACAGCTCGAAGCCGGCGTGTCGTTGAATACGGTGTGCTTCGCGCCGGCTGGTGGATGGTGAGGAATTTGAAATTGTAACTTTAAAATAGTGCCAAGATTTGAATTACGGCGCGAAAATGAACTGTGAATCTGAAGCGTGGACGTTTCGAATTTCCCTTGGTCACGCCCAAAATCACGTTCTGTTTTTGTATGAATAGCGACAAAAATGAGCAATTAGAAAAATCTGAAATCGGCAAAATTGGAGGTCTAGAACATTTTATTGGCATATGCCTCCCTCGTATTTCGATTCATCCGGATACCTTTAATTTCCCATTTTTAGGCTGGCAATCCTGGCCCTCGGCTCGACTGGTGGCAACATCATCTTCGTCGACACCAACGGCCAAGAGGTCAAGCGCACGTCTATCGCCGAACATCCGCTCTTCAACAAGGCCTACTGGGACCCGACCGGCCGGTACTTCGTCTCGTGCTGTGCCGTTGGCGCTCGTGGCAGCGATTTCGGCTTCCGGTTATACACGTTCCAGGTGAGAAATTTTAACATCACCAAAATTCGGCTTTAGGGCCGTGAACTTCTGCGCAAGAACCTCGACCGCATGACGCAATTCAAGTGGCGGCCACGTCCGCCAGTCAAGCTCTCCGAGCAGAAGATCAAGGAGATTCGGTTTGTCCATCCATGGAATTCCGAATGACTCTTATTTCAGAAAGAACCTGAAGACGACGTCGGCCAAGTTCGACCGCGAGGACAACGAGGAGAAGGTCAAGGCCAGCCAGGAGGTCATCGACAAGCGCCGGAAGATCATGGGCGCGTTCGACGTCATCCGCCGGCGGAATCTCGACCTGATCGAGAAGACGAAGGCCGATCGACTGCAGTTGCGCAGTATGTTTTATACTTTTTACGGATCTTTGGTGCGCAAAATCGGGGGTGGAAGAGACTTTTGTTAGGCCAAGTTTTTTTATGGAAAAGCGGGAGAGTGTCTATACCTTTTACTATTTCAAAATGTACGAATTTTTGTTTTATTAAAAATACCATGTACAATGTTTCGCCAAAATTTGACACTTTGAAGGGTGTTTCAAGGTTTTTAAAATTGTTTACGACTTGAATTTTAGCAGTTTTATCAGAAAACCTATTTATGATATAAAAGGGAACTGTTTCTACAGGTTTTTTTGCTATTTCTAAAAAGTGTACGAATTTAATTTCAGAAATTCTAAAAACAGCAACGTTTCGACTAAATTTCAATTTCCGAAAGATTTTCCAAGCTTGCTCAATTGTTTTAGGAATTTAAATTAGTTAAAGATAGCTAAATTTTAACAGGAAAACTGTTAAAATACTTTCTATTACATTACTAGTAATCTGAATTCTTGAGGAAAGGTTTTCACATCAAAAAGAATTGCAAAAACCTCCTCCGATGCTTCAAAAGATCGTGCATACATTTTCATAAATCTTTCCTTGCAGACGGCATCGACACGGAAGCGGAGGTGCACGACGACGACCTCGTGGAGGAGACGATCACGATCGCGCTCTCGACCCAGAAAACCCTGACGATCCTCTCGGAAGAGGACGAGCGCGACTAATCCATCAAATAACCGCCCCGCCATTTGTTTCTTCTTCTTCTTCTTTTTGCCTTTCCGTTGTCTCCGGTTTTGCTCTCGCTCGCTCGCTGATGTTGTCCCTTCTTTTACGGTATTTATCCCGAATTTTGGTGCTGCTGTGGGCGGGTGGGCCTCCTGAGGTCGAACTGTTGCTCCCTCTCCGCGGCTTCTGGGGGCCCACCACTTAAAAAACACGCCGGTCCCATAGTAGCCCAATTGCGTCTGTCCTGTTTACTGGTGATAAGGGTCTTGTTATTGTTTCAGACCAATAAAGTTTTATAAAGTTTACATTCGCATTCGCAATTTTGAAGATCTGATTTGGAGTATATCATATTTTCCAGGTTTTTAGACGATTTTATGAGATTACGAATGAGCAACACCTTTTTGGCCGATTTACTAAAATTGTTGCTGCACGAACGGCGTTGCTCATTTTTCATTGGCCCGATTTTTTGCTGCTGGATGCTGATTCTGCAGTGCTCCTCTATCTGTCAATCCCATTTGTCAATCTGTCGGTTATCATCTGCACCGGCTAAACGGATTGATATCGACTGGTCCACTTTTCTCAGCACAATGATATGGCCTTGGTTGCGGCAGCGAATCGTTTTATGGGTGGGGGCGACGGATGTTAGCTGGCTGATTTTCAGCGCTTTCTTATCCGCTTCTTTTTTTGCCTTATCGATTGCCTTGGACTTTCTTTTTCACTCATTCAAAGTTGTTCTCTTTAGCTTCGACTAATTTAAGCGGATTCTCACCCTTTTTTAAGTTTATAAAAGGCATCGTTACTCATAGCTTTTGCATGCTAGATCTTCATATTCTTCTGAATTCGGAGCTTTGCATAAGACAAAGTAACTCAAAAATTTACCACAGCAAGCCCTACGCAGCGCGCTCAAGCTCCTCAACTCTAGCCCAATGCTGTCCGCTTCGGTCCGTGGCGCACGTGCCCTGTAAGTGGGCTTTACTTTCTAAACTTGTTTTCATAAATATTGTATGCATTTCAAAATAATTTTTAAAGTTTAAAATGCTCGAAAAGACCCTTCATTTCTAAAAGCGCAGCTCGAATTTTTGACGAATCCTCTTTCCTATTTGATAGGCCTATTTGTCCGCTCTACCCGTCCTCCGCCTCTTCGATTCGCCTGTTTGAAGCCCCGGAAATGGCGGTGAAACTGTTTGTAGATGCGAGGGAGCGCGGCGGAGGACGGGGAACAGGAGCCGGTGGCAAAGCGGGTGAAGGGCGAGGAAAAGGCAGAGGAGTGGGCGACGGCTTCATCTATAAGAATTTAGCCTTTTAGCCTAATTTTTACAACTCTTTCCTGAATTTAGGATGTTCAAAAGTCTGTTTTATTCGGGATTGGCATATTTTTAGTATCTTCACATTTTGAAAATGACTTTCTAGCCGAGTTTTTAGCTTTTTGCTAGATCAGCCATGATTTTGCTTTTATAGTTTTAAAGCTTGGAAACTTTCGGGATTTTTTCTTAGTTTTTCCAAGGCTTTCTGTGGTCCGGAAAAGTCTGTGATGCCAATTTTAACGGAATTTGAAATGCTTGCGTTTAAGATTTGCTTGAAATTTAAAACGATTTATCTAACTTGTCTCGATTTTCAGAGCCACCCGCACCATGTCCAAATCCGTCCGCCAGGT
The DNA here is from genome assembly GCA_958295435.1 of Mesorhabditis spiculigera. Lineage (NCBI taxonomy): Eukaryota > Metazoa > Nematoda > Chromadorea > Rhabditida > Rhabditidae > Mesorhabditis > Mesorhabditis spiculigera. The sequence goes on from CATQJA010002652.1 coordinate 1,968,868, forward strand.
CATCCACAGCGACAAGGCCCCCGCCGCCATCGGGCCCTACAGGTAGACGATTTGTGAAATTTTGTTGGGCCTGGTTTTTGAGATTATTATGCTACGAAATACACCTATAAACGCTGCCCCTTTTCAGCCAAGCCATCCGCGCCGGCAACACGCTCTACCTGTCCGGGTCGCTGGGCATCAAGCCCGAGTCGGGGGTGGGTTTTTGGAGGTATTTAACATTTTCATTGCGAGTTCTTCGGACCCGCAGCGTGCAGCGCACAGGCGTTGCGTGTTGCGGCAAAGTAGATAGTCGTGCCTCTCCGGCCCCTTCAAAAACCTACGTTTTTCTAGGAACTCGAGAAGGGCATCAAGGACCAGACGCACCAGAGCCTCCGCAACATTGGCGAGGTGCTGAAGGCGGCCGGCGCCGGATATGAGAATGGTGAGTACATATTTCTACATGATTTTCTTATTTATAAAGATAGAAAATTTACAAAAAATTTTTTGATTCTTTATTAAATTTAATAAGAAAAAAATTATTAAAATTTAACCTTTGCTTATCTGAAATTCTGAAAATTCATCCAATTAAAACCTTGGCTTTTCGCCCGATTAATGCCGATTTTTTCATAATTTGATGTTTGTAAAAATCTGGTAGATTTTTCTCATAAGTTTTCCGTTTGGAATCTAGGTAAATTTTCTGGAAATCTTGGTAGGAATCCTTATCGCGAAAATTGCGCCCCCCCCCCTCCCGATAATGCAAAAGATCCATAAAAATATTTGCTTCTTTTTGTAGTGGTGAAGATGACGGTGCTGCTCGCCGACATCAACGACTTTGCGACGGTGAACGAGATCTACAAGGAGTACTTCAAGGGCGACTACCCCGCACGTTCCGCGTATCAGGTAGACTTTTGATTCCATTTTTAAAGGCCATTGAAGCCTAAATCCATAGAAAATAGAAGGTTTTTCAAATTGATTTCCCTTGTTGTAGGTGGCCGTCCTGCCGAAGCAGGCCCTCGTCGAGATCGAGGCGATCGCCGTCGTCGAGTGAAACGCCTAGAATTTTTGCTCTCTCTCTCTCTCTCTCTCTCTCTCTCTCTCTCTCTCGTTACTTCCATCTCTCTCGTTTCTCTGTTATTAATTGCCATATCGCGCACCACGTTGTGTCGGTTCATTCCAGAATTGTCGAAAATTCCCTGTTCATCTCCCTGTGCGTGTAGTTCGATTTGTTCGTGTAGGGTGGATAAAGCGTTCAGTCTATTTTTTTCAGTTTATTCGACTTTTTTTGGGTTTTTTTACTCATCTAACATTGTGAAACATTGGCTCAAATACCAAACTGGAAAAAGCAGGGGGGATGGTCCTCTAGAAAACCAATCTAGAAGACCAATCACCTTAAAGCAATGGAAGCATATACAAGGATTCTGCACTCAGCCTGATAGTAGGAGTGATTTTTAGCAAAGTCAAAGGTAGAAGGCGTCAGTATAAAATCATTTGAAAGTCTAGTTATCGTATTCAACATCCAGGGTCGTATGTAATATTTTCAAAAATCTCCATTTCGTGCTTACCCGGGCCCATATTATGCGCGTGTGGCTTTGGCTTTACTCGGAGATACCCGTAAGAATTCCGAAAAATTGGCCTAGAAAATGAGAAAACACTAAAAGCCTAAAAATTTACGATAGCGTACAAAAAGCAAAATTTTCCAGGGCTTATTTTGGTACTTTGCGCGGTAAAAAATTTAGACTACGTTCGTTTGAGCTACAATTAAAACTCTTCGCATATTTTTCGATTCTGTATCGAATGCCGTTGAAAAAAAAAGTCGAAAAACGAGCTAGGGGTCCAAAAAGGGGGTGTGGACCTCTAAAGCGCCCATTTTCCGGCGCATCTGAATCCAAAAATCGCTTTTCACGCTTAGCAGGATAAGCGCACGTAACGTAACCCGCCACGCATGTAACTAATTTGCCGCCATGATTCCCAAAATTCGCGCGCGTACCCCGGGCAAAACCGCAGCCCCACACGTGCATCATTCTGGGCCCCGCGGCCAAATTAGGGAGGCTCGATTGGGTCTGCGTCGGCACGGATCTTGCGAATGAACGCATGAAATGATTCTGAAAATGAGGAATTGCTAAGGTGTCGTAATCGATTGGCCGTACGCCAAAATTCGACAGAAACAGCGAAAAACGAACCTTCACTTGTTGGCTGCTTGTGAACCTCGTCGTATTTTGTCTGAAAATTGTAGGATTTAATGGCTAAATTACAGAGTCAATTCGTTTAGTAATTGTCGGAATAAAATAGCCGATTTTAAATATCAGGCGTTCAAAATGTCATTTCAAATTTATAGTAACTCTTATTTAGCGTTACGAAATGAGAGTTACTCTTGGATGACGCGTCTAGAATCAAGGACTCACGTTCATCAACTGCAAATATTCCTCTTTTAAGCATTCAGCAGCGCTAGGTCTCAGTTTCGGATCGATGGTGAACATCTCTCCAACAACTTCACCAAGTTCTGAATTGTCAGTGGACCTCGGCCATTCTCAAGTCGCTTTTTGCGGCAGCTCGCTTGGTAGACGAGTTCGTGCTGTTGGTTCGGATCTGAAAAGCTTTGAACGAGATGCTATGTCGTAATCGGATAAGCTTAAAAATAGTAGTGCCCGATTTTCTGGCCACAGCGTTCAGAGCCATACGAAAAAGGTTCGTCGAGCGGGGACAGGATGGAGAGGGGGTCTCGGCACTCTCGCCCTCCCTCTGGCTGTCTGCCCCCACCCCCGCGCGTTTGAATCATAAATGGTGTGTACGAAAGATTAGCCCGGCTGTCTGCTATCGCGCGCCCCACCCCTCCCCTGCCTGTCTGCCCTCGCGTCTGCGCTCTAGAGCGCTCTGCATCCTGTACCCAGGGGGGCCCCTTTTCTGAACCATGTGCTGGCGCAATGAATTGGTTCATTCTGGCCAAAAAACCCAGGTTGATTTTATGTCGTAATCGGTTTGACCTAATTTTTCCAGAAATAGAGCAACAGCTCGATTTCATGCCGTAACTGATCATTTCGCCGCGTTTTTTATCGTGTAATCGGCTAAACCTTACCCGGCAAATTCCATAGAGTAATTCGTTAAACGTTACAGTTCATCGTTAGTTTTTGAGCTTTACCTACCGTCTTTGCGGATACTGTTCCATCATCGCTGGCGCGCAAACGTGATATATCCTCTTCAGCACGTCCTGTTTAATGCTTTGCGGTGTCCAGCCGGCCGGGTAGAACAGCTTGACGCCGAGCATCTCCACTGCTGTGGCTGCTGTTGACCAAATGTCGACTGAAAATGCTTTGTAAAGCTTTCTCTCTCTCTCGTTCTATCCCTCTTTTTCTCTTTCTCTTTCTCTCTCTCTCTCGCTCTCTCTCTCTCTCTCTCTCTGGCTCTCACCTTTTCGATCATGTTGCTCCCCAGCGAGCAGTTCAGGTGCTTGATAGATGTAATCGCGGCTCGGATCAATCCTATTCAGCGCATTATCCACCTTTTTCACGCATCCAAAATCAATGAGTTTGATGAGGAAACCATTTTGATTGACGCCAACGGCGCGGGGTTGGATTTCCTAAAAAACTTGAAAATCGAAGCATTCTTCGAAACTTGTATTTTCTGAACGCTTTAAGGGACCAGACGAGGAATTTAGCTGGATTTTATTGGCTAATTTCCCGACGCATCTTGCCAATCCCGCGGCACGCAACGCGCAGGAGACGTGCGGTGCGTGTCACGCGCGCGCCAAGATGCATAGGAAGCCCATAGCCAACAAAATCCGGGTGGATACCCTTTTTTGTTCCAAACGGGTCCCGCCGCGGCCAAGATCGCGATCGGGCTACGGCAGGTGTCTAGAGTTGAGCCCGGAAAATTGGTGTCACGCTCCCTTTACAAGCCCGAACTCACGCGATGGGTGATGTCTTGCTCCTCAAGGTACAATAGTGCTTTCAGAATCTGGACCAGTAGCGCGGAGAGAAGTCGATGATCACGGAGACGCTCCTTTGGGGAGCCGTCCTGCTTCGAGATGTGGCTGAAAACTGGCGATTGAGAGAGAGAGAGAGAGAGAGAGAGAGGGAGAGAGGGAGAGAGAGAAAAAAAAAAAAAAGAGAAGAGAGAGAAGAGAAGAGAAAAAAAAAAAAAAAAAAAAAAAAAAAAAAAAAAAAAAAAAAAAGAGAAAGAGAGAAAAACTTACGCATAATATTTGTCCAAAGAAAAATCCATCCTCTCTCTGACAACGTAGAAGAAAATGGGCTTATGATCAGCATCTTCTTCCCAGAAACTTGTCACGTATCTGACGATCTAAAGCAATAACTCAAATGAATTAGCGAAAATCAGAGTATATGAAATTTAAACTGTAACAAAATTTAATTTTTATAGACCGTTTAAACCGTCTATTAAAGGGCACGTTCAGGGACGTTTTTTTTGGAAAAAAGCAAAGGTTTTTGCCGCGGCCGGGGTTCGAACCCGGGTCCCCCGCTCGGGAGGTGCGGATGGTTACCGGTCAGCCACAGCTACAACCTGGCGAGGGGGCGTGGGGCGCCCCACGCCGCAAAGGAGGGGAATTGCCTCCCACGGCACGGGCAGACCGTGCGCGCGGTCCCCACGTCCATAGGGTGCACACGTTGGGACGAGTACACGGCCCATCCCTGAACGTGCGCTTTAATGCTTATATGACTCACGTGATGGTGATTCAGCGCCCTGCAAAGCATCAATTCCCTCATTGTTTTTCCATAGTCATAATCGTTAAATTGAGTCACATCATAGCGCTTGATCACGACACGTTCGCTCTGTTTTGCGGTCATTCGCGTAGCGGCTCTGAAATTTGACGGTACCCTGGGTATCAAAGAAACTGGTAATTGGGACGTACTTTAAAAATTAACTTTGGCTTTTTCTGATTTTTAACGCTAATTTTACCTGATTAAAAAAGGAGTTTCTGCATTTTTATGTAGCCTAGAAAAATTATCGATTTCCGAATAAAAAAATAAAGCAAGAAAAATTATTAAAGTTCGAATTCCCGCTAAAATTAGCTCATTTTTGTATTGCGCTCAAAAAAACGAGGTTTTTGCCATTTTCGGCTGGATTTCGCTACGTTCAAATTAATTTAACGCAATTTCTGGCAGATAAATTAAAGTATTACTGTATCCGCTCCACATCTCGAATCTCCAAAAATTTAACGTTCCCCATATAGGGGGCATTCGAGTTCAAATCGATTTGCAGCGTGGATTTTGAAGTCCCAGGAACATCCATTTTTTAGGAGGAAAGAATAAGGGGAGGGAGTGGTCAGCAAATGAGAAGAAGAATAATCACCCTCTCCGGATGGAGCCGGCAAATTTGGTCCAGCAACAAAATTCAGGAGTGGGCAGAGGGGGTGGGTGGTGGTGAGAAATCGATTTTTGAATACGTATCCGAGCGTAGATACCAGCTACGAAATACTACTGATAACGGTCTATAGGCTGGGCAGTGGAAAGTCACGAAATTGGCTTTACCTGTTCGCTACGGTAGCTTGGAAACTTGGCAAGAACCCACTTTTTTGATTTATAAAATTTCCGAAAGCGCAGATTACGGTTGACTACGGTACCATACGCCTGATTACGGTGGTGCAGAGGTACAATTGTTTTTGCATTCGGATAGTTTCCAATTTTTTTTGGTTCATTTTTGTTGCCGTCAAGGATTTTACAGGGCAAGCAATACGAGGCTTTTCACCTAATTTTTTTTGTTTGTCGACGTCGCCCTTGATATTCGTTGCGGGACCCTGCTTTAAGATAACCGCAGTGCGGAATCGCTTGAGGAATATTCTTGCAGCAAGAGTTTTCAGTTTTTACGGTTGATAAGGAGGGTCGCCAAGTTTTTCCCCGTCAACATGATATGAAAAATACCAAGGAGCGTGATTACTGTAGTTGGCCATTGACCTAATTATGACGACGATTTTCTGGCAACCAACGCCCCTTTAGAATGCTTCGTTTTAGGATTAAACTCACATTAACGCATTCTGGCCAGACACTTCAATCGTGTGACAGTAATTTTCTGGGGTACTGGCCGCTCGCGATACTTGATCCTGAAAGGATATAGGATTAGACAGAGAGAGAGAGAGAGAGAGAGAGAGAGAGAGAGAGAGAGGGAGGGAGGGAGAGAGAGTGAGACCCGACCTGCAAATCTGGCGAATACTCTTCAGGCAGCCGAATATCAAAGCTAATCGTGTTCGTCGAGTCCACGACTCTAGTCATCAGCTTTTCAGGCTCATCATTTCCTTCCGCTCCTTCGAATTCCTCAGCTCCCCAGCTAGTTACACTATATCTTTCGTCGCAATCCGCCTCATCTCCGTCCGAGCCTGCCGGTTCGCGAAACTGTCCCAGGTCGGGCTTCTCGCGTTTCGGCTCGGGCACAGCGGATGCGCACTAAAGATGGTATAAATTGTATAACCTACAACTTGTGTTAATCCTTCTTTATTGCCAAGAATACTTGCTAGCGACTTTAAGAGCATCAGCAAGTCGTTACCAAAATTTTTAGATAGCCTGCCTTGTTTCTACAATCGACCTCTACCATGGGATAGCTCCCGACTGGCCACGCCAAGCGTAAAAATAATAAAATAAGCGAGAACTGGGACCACAACGGCATTTTTCTACACAAAAATAGACGAAAGCTAGCTAGAAGCGGCGCTGAACGTGGAGAGCTAGTCAATGGCAGGGTCGATTTTGGCGCTTCCCTTGCTCTTAAAACCTACACCTAATTTGGCTCACCTCTGGTCTGCGGTCCGACGGCCTGAGCGGCGAGGCTGGGGTGGGCCTGAACTTCCCATCCATAAGTTTTTTAAAAATCTCGTCGGTTCGACTTGTTTTCGTCGATGCGGTGGATTCGCCTGTGTTCTCGAGGGTAGCATACGCCTCATCCTCGTCCATCTGCTCCACCTCGCATTTGATGTCTTTTCGAAGGTGATCATTCAGCTTAGAAGTTAATGCCCCGGCAAAGGTAGCGTCAGAGACTGCGCGACTGTTTGACGCGACGGTATTCTTTTGGGAAGTTGGCGGTTCAGCCTCTTCTTCACTTTCTAGCCCTCGGTCGTCTTCCTCAATATCTTGAATTCGAACATTTGCTGAGGTTTTCAGCAAGGCGCTTGGAATCGAATCCCCGAGCCCAGAATCTGTCGTCTGCCCAAGTGGGTCAGAACAACGGGCCATTGCGACGTCGTCGTCGTCGTCCATAACCACGCCAACGACCTCCAAATCGTCATCGCGCTCGGGGATCACACCGCGCGTTTCTGGCTTCGCCTGTTGCCCCAATTCCGAGCTGGCGGTGTTCTCCCGCGAGGCAGAAGCCGATTCAGGGTACTGCGCGACAGCGACAGTGCCCCTTTCGTCATTACCCTGATTCAAATATGCCTTTTCTAGCTTCTTGAGGCGCTGCGCAAAATCTTCCGGCCAGCCCGTCTGCTTTTCGCACACCATTTTTGTGTCGCGCGCTGGTTCCGAGCTCTTGACCGTTTCATTTGCCGCCGGCCAAGTTTGTGGTACCTGCCTGTATGCTCCACCGTCAAATATGCCAGGGAGGCTACCAAGGTATTGGTACTTATCTGGTATCGGGGGAAAATCAGATTGATTCATCAAATTGTTCGGGGGCTCGCGCAATACATGCTTCTGAATTCCAGCCATTTGGGACGGCAGCAACGTCTGTCCTCGGTGAGGATCCGCGAACTTCACAACGCTCTGAAACATTCCGTTTATAACGAATTCGCCGGTATTTAAAAAGCCCGGTTAGGCTTGTGTATGAATTTAGCTAGATTCCATATGGCCCGCGGTAGGCAGCCCGTAGTACGCAACGCGCTGGGCCGCTTGGAAGCCATCGATTACGCAATCAAGGGGTACAAATTTTGCGTATCGCGTGTATGGCAGCAAAATTTTTAATTTAGCCTTGTCCGCCATTTAATAGCGTAGGCAAGGTACGCTGGTGAATTTTCCTGGCTAAGGATTCGCCGTGGACTTTGCCGTGACCGCGGAAATGCAACGCACAGCCCTGCGCCTCCAGTGTGCCACGCAACGTTACGCCCGACAAACAGTCAACACGCTTCATAGTGGTGACTGGTACATCCCTTGAAGGTTACCTGTGGCTAGTAGGGCAACCGGCAAAAGCAAAAACGAGCAACTCACATAGTCGGTCACATTGTTGATGCATTCTTGTGATCCGTGCTTACTGCGGCTCATTCTGATTTCGACGAGTAGAATGTTAATTATCTAGAACCTTGATGATTAATTGGAAATCAGGACCAAAAGACGAAAGCTCAATGGAAAACTATGGCTCGAATTTCCTCCGCAAGAAATTTGGGGTAAAAATTGTATGGTCGAAGAAGATAGGGAAAAGAGCGAAGAACGTAGAGAGCGGAAAAGAGGAAGAGAGGCGCAGACACCACACTGATAACACAGTTGCGCGGCGCGGCGCAACTTTGGCCAACCTTCTACGCTACGCGACTTTTGAACCCTGGTTGGCATTAATCGCGCTCTATGCAATTTTGCCAACGGCTCTAGTGAGTTTTAACACTGCTTTCAACCCCCTTAACGTTTTTTGCAAAACTCATTTTTGTGAGAACGACGTGGGAGCGTTTAACCTCAATTAAACGCGGCTCGTCGAGCTACGCAAAAATCTACAGCCTTACTGCCGAATTTTCACGCAAAAATCAACTATAATAATTTTTTTGAGGTCCCTGTCTGAACCCGAATTCAACTCGAAGGAGGAAGTAGCTGGAGCTTAGGTCTCTTCGGATTCGGATAGAGCGCGGTCAGAAACCCCTCAACTGATAAAAAATTATGAAAAAGTTTTCGTTTAAATCACTAAATTTAACTTTGAAAGTGGCGCCTTAGTAAAACCAGCTGGGAACGGACGTTTGCAAGACTTTGGACATAGTGAGCCAGGTCGCGAGCGTTTCGGCGGGGGGTACGTAGCCCGAAGTCCAACCGTTTGCAGCGGCAAAGCGCTGTAAGCGGCTGGTATTTTACAGAACCTGTGACATTCGCTTCACCTTTGGGAAAAGCAGCAGTGCAAAAAATGCCAAATGCGTAAAAAACTCAACCTTTCAAAACTGGATTTCATTATTATTTGACAAAAACGAAACTCTTTTCAGGTTCTTGTAAATGTCAACAATACTACATTGACGGCCAGCTAATCAATTCGCTAAGCAGAATTCAGCGGCGAAAAGGTACAGTAGCCGTCCAGAGGAATTGTACAAGCCCTCAACAATTTTTGACGCAAGAAAATGAGTTGGGCGCGGCCCGCATTCACTGCCAATTTCTTGCAGCAGAAATCGGCTAGCTGCCACCGTGAACAAAAAGCCATGGCACAATTCCAACAAATGCTGTAAAAAAAATTATTATTAGAGCCGTAAAGATAAGATAACGAGCACATCTAGTCAATCACTATTGGGAATAGGTGATATCTTCCTGGTTTTTGCCAAAAATCGTAGCAAAACCCATCGATTTTGGGTTGATTTTCTTGTGCAAGACATTTGCCCCGTGCGGGCAGGCGCTCTCTCAATTTGCCCCACTCACTCCCCCGGTCTCTAACCAAAGAGCCTTGATCGTCCCCCAAAGCTTGCACAAGGGATACACAAGCGCTTTTGCGAAACTGACATTGAAAGGGACTAAATGGAAAGGCATCACAAAAGTACCTTTGAAAGCTAGCAAAGCTGATCTTACCGGCGAAAAAAAAGACTAGAATTTGTCAGTTCTTCAATGGCAAAAATCCATTCTGGAACTTAAGAAAGCAAATTTCGACTGACCAAAATTATTTCTTCGAAAAACCAGGAAATCCAAAACAGTTTAATCCGAAAATTAAATGCTCTTGGAGGCGTTTTACCTGGGTCAACCAAATTTAACCAGCAAAATAAATCTTTGGATATAAAAGTTTGCCGCCTAAACTAGGTATGCCCAGGCTTATGCGAAATAATTTGCAAAAAGCTCGCATCGGAGCGACACGTACGAAAACTACGTGGTCAAGCGGTGCGCTGTCTTCCAGATAACGCCTCACAAAATTATATTAACGCGCTTGGGGCCCGGAATTAAGTAAGTTAAGTACTTGCGTTTTCGCCGGAAAGAGAGAGAGAGAGAGAGAGGGGAGAGAGAGAGAGAGATAGAGCGAGACAGAATGAGAGATAGAGAGCTAGAGATAGCCAGGAAGATGAAAACAATGAAAATTCCAGCAACACTTAAAAACGTCGATGATGAACTTCGAACTTCGATATGATGGCCCATAAAAGTGGCACTTGCGCGCTACTGGTCCAGAAAGTCGTGACGCGTCTTGTTTTTGCGTGCGAGCTGCCTGAAAAGGTGAAACTTGCGATAGTGCTGGCGATTCTTGAGCTATCCCCAGCTTTTCCTTGAAATTAAACGATTTCATAGCCACGATAGCGCAAAATCGGCCCGTGAATGGGGGTTGGACGAGGGTCTAGGTGTGGAAAATTGCGTACTTTAAGCCTCGACTTCAGGCTCGATTTCCCCACCCAAAATTTCAACTTCGTTGCTTTCGCTCTTTAATATTTCCGGCTCTCACTGATGCACTTCGAACGGGCAGCTAGCCGTTTAAGCTAGTTTTTAAGGAAAAATTAATAAATTTTTAAATTCGGCGGCGGCGAGGGGTCGAAATCATGCGACCGGGCGCACCAATCCATTTGATAAGGCCTCAAAACACAAAGGGCACACAGTGACCACTAGTATCGAGGCTTTCGATGTCAAATGGCATTTTTGTTCGAAGATGCCGTACCGCTGGTAAGGTCTTCGTAACAGGTAAGGGTTAGCTTTATCAGACGCAGCTGACGCGTCAGGAACCATAATCCTGAAAAGTGGTTGTAGGATTGACCCACGGTGCGTATCATAATGATTGGAGAGCCGGACTTCCCCTTATTTTCTCGGCCTTGTGGGGTATGCGTCTGAGGTGTTGTAGCCCGGAAAAAGACACATCTCTTGGTCTACTTGAGATCCCTCCAGGTTGCTTAAAGGGGTCCTTCTGATTAGTTGAATAAGTATAGGCGAAACAAGTCGCAAATTAGAGCGCAATCAATGGCGAGGTTAGGAAGTCTGGTTTCTTGTGTGCGGCGATCGAATCTGCGTAAAAAGGAACCTGGAAATTGCTTTCGAATCTGGTCAGACAATTTTCGAAAACCGGTATTTGCTCTGAATTTTAGGCTCTATCAATCGCAAGAAAAAGACAGAACTGTCTTTCCAAGCTCGTCGCAACAATTCTATTACGACCTACTTTTTAGGAAGATTATGGAAACTCAACAACCGAAAGGTTATTCTAATCTGAGCCAAGAACGAAAAGGACAGAACCGCCGAGGTGCTGAAAGAATGATGCAATTTCCGCTTCTTCTCCCTATAAACTGCCTAGTCAACGTTGCATAAGATACGCGTCTAAAAAAAATCTCTTTGGTAACCTGTATACAGGTCCAGACGCGTCAAGCAGCATTTCGAAACTGCATTTTCACAGCTGCCCGGCGCCAAATAAATGGTCCCGTGGATTTTGAAACGAGGGAAGACCGCCACGCGTGCGCTAGATGCGTGGCGGCATTACGAAAGAAGGCCGGAGGAGCTAAAAATGGGTGAATGCTGGTGAGAATGAGGATTTAAGGAAGAGCCCTACGTATCCCCGGTCATCGAGCTACAAAGCACAGAAAAAAGCACAAGCCGAATGACAGCTTCTCGGGCATTTTTGATTATTCAGCCGCGTATCGGAAGACCTTCTGGAAGATTCCCGACGCAATCTAATGAAATTTGACACAATTCTTATCTTGAATTCGTGTGAATTGCGAAATATGACGAAATGTTCAAAGTTTTCGAAACCTGGCCGGGCTTGTTTGAAAGCAAGCCTTCGCAAATGGCCGAATCAGAGAAACTGTTAGCTATTTTGCAACTAGGCCGTCGGTTCGCCTCTCACCTATATAATTGAAAATGAAATATGAAAATTTCAAAAAGCAGCAAAATGGGAAATTGAAATCTTCCTGGAAATTTACGGACCTCAATCCAGAGAATGCGAAATTCCAAGATTTTGAAATTAGATTGTGCTTTAGGGATCCTAGGTTCAGAAATTCTGGTTTAGAAAATTGGGAAGATTTAGCAAATTTAGAAATTTTTAGAGATACAGGGTAGCGCGCCAATAAAAATATGGAAATCCGGGAATGGGGATCCAACTGGCAAAGACTTCCGGTGAATCACTGGCTGGCAACTGGCAAAGAGAGATAGCGAATCACGCCTAAGTACTTAGATACCTGATGAGTCAAAGTTCAGGATCACTTGATGACCAATGCGAGTTGATTGTTCTTATCGGACCAGATTGTCGTTAAGCCGTAGAATGTAACGAAACTGCCACGCTTATGGAACTGACTAAACGTATCGCTTCTCAATGAAATCCCATGATTCATAGCTATACGTATCGATACGCATCTATGTGCGTTGGGCCCCAAGGAGCATCACGGTCGCGGTATGCCGATTTTGCCGACAAACGGCCATGGCGATCGGCAGTCGAATTCTAAGAAACTGTAGATTTTTTGAGAAGTCGATTTGGTTAGGGTGGAAAGAGAGAGAATACACCCATGTTCATCATTTTTTCTCACATAGGCCGTATGGACAACTTTGCTAATGCCGTTAAATCTTCGCTCGGTCAACTAAAGCTCTGTTCGGGGAGCGGGGGGAGGTACTAATCAGGAAAAGCTTTAGCTGGAATACTTCAGAGGAAAGGCGTGGTGTCTGTTGCGCAGACTATTATGTACCCGAAATTTTTGACGCAAGAAATTGTAATCGAAGCCATTTTTACCCGTCATAGATTCAACGGACCGGAGGCTCTAGAAATGTTAGATTGACTGGTGCCACGTATTTGCATGTTGCTGACTAGAGACTTTTTGAGTGTCTAAGGATGGAAGGCTCAGCTACATAAGCGCCGCTTTTTTGAAAAAAGGACGACCAGGGAAACGGTCGAAATAACTTTTTGGAAAGTTGGTTTTCCGTTGCCTCGTCAGCTGCCTAAAACCCGACTTTTCCTCGGATCCTAATTTCCCAGGATGACATTTTGCCACTTCCACGACCACAAACAGGCCTATCAACCGTCTTTTATGTCGCCATTCGGTGTCTGCAGCCTGCAAAATATCCTAGCGCCACCTTAAATGTTTTTGTGTTTGCGTAGGGCAATGCAATAGCTGATGCAACGGACGTCAAATTTTGCTGGACCATTTGATGTGGCAGTAAAATGGTGGCGCTCGGGCTTTTCCATGCGCCATTTTTGCACACGAATCGATGAAATCGGTTTACTAGTAGCGTTTTACCATTTTTTTACCCGAAACTAATCGAAATCGCCCCGGGACCCGGGCCGAAACTTAGCAAAACGGTTTCTGAGCCGGTGTAATAAAATTTTACCAGAACGCGAAGAATTTCTTCCTACCCTCAAAAATTTCGGACAAGCTCCTCGAAGTAGCATTTTTTGGGCAATCTCCGACACGCCCAGAATTTGCGGCAATAAGGACCTAATTGTAAGCAACGCGACGCTCCATTTGTCAAGAAAATGTATGGGGCCAAAACCTTGTAGCCTTATAACTTTAACACTAGATGGAGTCTTAAAAAAATCGATTTCGAACTTTGTAGAATGGGAAAAGGCGATTCCAATGATACCAAGCACTAAGAAAACTGAATTCAAAAAGTAACGAAACGAAGGCGTTTTGTTTGGCGCTTTGTGAAAAGTGGTATTTCGGAGGGCTAACTTGCTGTATTTGGTATCATTCGAACCGTAGAATTCTACTCTGCAATAATTGATATTGGGTTTTCATTATTAAGTCGGGTTAAAAAAGTTATAAGAGCTTAAACTTTTTGGCGCCGGCTACGTTCGGCTCCTCTCGACGCTTTTGCCTCCCGGCACATTGCCGTTTTGACCTGTTTGATTGGCCGTGCCGATATATGACGCAAGATATCCGGCTTCCCGTACCGTGCAGAACGTGAATCGGCGCCTTAACTAGGTCGGCAGCGGCCGGTCGTGACCGACTAATCGGAATGCTTCCGTTTGCTGGCGCCATACAAAGCCTGATATCTGTTGGAGCGGCGGCTGTCAAGATTAGGGCGCATTTTCTTTCGGAGGAAAATCTTGGACACTTATGGGTTTTCCGTGTCTCGTAAGCAAAGCACCAGACTTCAGACTACCATACACTTCCGCCTCGGTACCCACCCCAAAACTCGCTCGCGTGTTGCATAGCTGTTTTTGCTGATTTGTTTATTTTTAGCAAGGGCTTCCAGGAAGGTATGACCCAGATGAGGGATAGGAAAGGTCGATTTGGCAGGTCGTCACCGGGCTTGTCTGTGGCATACAGAGAGGAAGAAAGAAAGAGAAATTTGCAAATGTTGGGGGGGATGGGATGTGTTTTTTTACAGGTGACTGTAGAATGAAGGAACTTCGCCCGGCAAAGGCAAGATCTTCAAGTACTTCAAGTACTGCTGGTGACCGTAAGCCGAGTGCGACTCAGAGAGACAATGATTATGAAAGGGGAGGAAAAAGGCTACGGCTCACAATTTCAGGGCATAGGGGTTTCGCGTGCAATGGAGGATAGAAAACAGGGCACATGCGTTCCAAGGGAATCTGAAAAAAAATCTCAAAAAACGGAAACTCGAAAATCAGAGCCTGGGATTTTCATAGTATCGAATGGCCAGAAACCCGAATTCTCAGAATCTCGACATGGGGATGGGTATGGAGCACTTGCACCTCTGACGCAATTGCCCCTACAGCTACCTTACATTGTTAGCCATATTTTTTCCACTTTCGGCACCCTCCTAATCTTGAAATTCTGGAAATTCCGGTTTCTGAAAATTCTTGAGTTTGTTGTTTGTTGTTTTACGCTTACGTTTTACAGAAAATTCTACGTCGAGGAGTTTTGAGTTTCTGAAATTCGAAATTCGGATTTCCCGATGCTGTTAGATAATAAATGTAAACACATAAAGCACAGATGCTATGGCGCATCCGCTAAATTCCTGCTATGCACCATTACATCTGCCCATGGGCTGAGAGTTTCGATAGCTTTTGCAGAAATGGGTCGGCCTTAGTAAGGATCATTTTCCCCGAGTCGCTCGAAGACCGCGGCACACTGGGTTTGGATGGCTCTTCGGCAGTTCCGATGCCGATATCCACGTCAGGGATTGGTCCCTAAAGGAGAACGGTAGCTGCTCATTTTTGATATAGGTTTAAAGCAGCCTTTCAAACACCTACAGTCATCTTGGTCAGATAGTCATGCTGCAGACATTGGTAGGCGCCAGGCCGACGGCTCGGATCAATTTCGAACATTTTGCCAAGCAACTGCATCAGGTTGCCGGTGCTCTGGTTTCCCTGGCCGCCCATAAGCCTACGATGTGGCACTTCCTCCAAAATTCCTGGTCCGCAATGGTGGATACGCTTCAGAACATCCCTTTTGATGGTCTCCGGTCCCCAGCCGGTTGGGTGGAACAGCTTCACACCTAGCATCTCCACGGCTGTGGCTGCTGCTGACCAGATGTCGACTGGGGGTGGTGGTTCGTAAATCCTCGCTCGCTGTCTCTCTCTCTCCCTCTCTCTCTCTCTCTCTCTCTCTCTCTCTCTCTCTCTCTATATCTCGATCTCGCTCGCTCGAACTCCAACTCTCTCCCTCTCCCTTTTGCTCTCTCTCTCTCTTTCTTTCTCTCTCTCTTACTATCTCTCTCTCACTCTCACGCTCTCCTCACCTTTGCGGTCATGCCGCTCCCCA
Source organism: Mesorhabditis spiculigera (assembly GCA_958295435.1). Taxonomy (NCBI): domain Eukaryota; kingdom Metazoa; phylum Nematoda; class Chromadorea; order Rhabditida; family Rhabditidae; genus Mesorhabditis; species Mesorhabditis spiculigera. The sequence goes on from CATQJA010002652.1 coordinate 1,984,571, forward strand.
GCAAGCAGTTCAGGCGCCTGATAGATATAGCCCCGGCTCGGATCTATCCCATTCAACGCATTCTCTTCCTTCCTTTCGCTTCCAAAATCGATGAGCTTGATAAGAAACTGATTCTGATCGACGCCAACAGCGCGGGGTTGAACTTCCTACATAACAACTGATTTTCCTGCAGGAATCCTCGTTGTCCTACCCCCTTTAAAATCTCTAACTCACGCGGTGTGTAATGCCCTGCCCTTCGAGGTATAATAACGCCTTCAGCATCTGGGCCAGCAGTGCGGAGAGGAGCCGATGGTCGCGGAGACGTTCCTTTTGTGTACCGTCCTGTTTGGAGATGTGTCTGAAAGTAGAGCTATCGGAGGGCAATCGAGAGAGAGAGAGAGAGAGAGAGAGAGAGAGAATGGCAAAGAATGACGGCTCGAGACGATACTTACGCATAATATTTGTCCAACGAAAAGTCCATCCTTTCTCTGACCACGTAGAAGAAAATCGGCTTATGGTCGGCGTCCTCTTCCCAAAAGCTTGTCACATATCTCACGATCTGCAAGCATTTATTGTCTTAAGGCAGTCTAGTCGATTGAGTCAAAAATTCTCCAAAATTTACAAAAACTAATTCATTAAGAGTCTCGCTAAATATTATTGTAGTTGAAGAAACCCTAACTAGCATTTTTTAGGTATTTTTAATTGTCTATTCTTCGCGAAAACTCACGTGAGGGTGACTCAACGCCCTGCAAAGCATCAGTTCCCTCATTTTCTTGCCATAGTCATAATCGTTGAATTGGCTGACATCATACCGCTTGATCACGACACGCTCCTTCTTTTTGGCGCTCATTCGCGTAGCGGCGCGGAAATATTTATCGTAGTTTTCTTGTATTTACGTGGCCAGCAAGGTCCAAATTTGGGATGTGTTGCTTTTTGAGATCGGTGTAGGCCCTGCGAAGAAAGAAATTTCCCTGCTTTTCAGATTCTAGACCATGGCTTTCGAAGGGATTATATACAAATTTTGAAGCCATTCAACTTTTGAACAGGTAAAAAGTAGGGGTTGGGATGACAATATCCTTTTTTTCTCGTTTGAGAAAATACTTTCAATAAAATCTCGAATTCTAACACCATTCCGAAACAGTACCATCCGGAAATGGCATCGAAAAAACCAATAGGACGAAGGGTTACCTTGTTCTTAACCTCTGGCAACTTTTATAAACTTTTATTTAGATTTAAACCCAACTCACATTAACGCATTCTGGCCGGACACTTCTATCGCATGGCAGTAATTTTCTGGGGTACTGGCGGCTCGAGCAACTTGGTCCTGAAAGGAATAAGATTAGTGAGTGAGAGAGAAGCGGAAGAAGAGAGAGAGAGAGACAGAGAAAGAGAGAGTTGCCAACCTGCAAGTCCGGCGAATACTCCTCAGGCAGTCGAATGTCAAAGCTGATTGTATTCGTCGAGTCAACCACTCTAGTCATCGGTTTTTCCGGTTCTGGAGCGTCCCACTCGCTTATGCTAAAGTTGTCGAGGTCCGCTTCCTCGTCATCCAAACTAGGTGGCTGGCCGAGGTTTGGCCCGTCATGCTGCTCGCCTTTCTTTTCGCGCATCGGGGTCGTCTGAGAAAAGAGCACTGGTTAGCCTGCTACAAGCTCACAAGGGAAGTGCACGACCGGCCCACGAGAAATCGACACGAGACATAGTGGATCTGATAGAATCGGACACGGGGATTCCGAATCTGTAATCAGAATTTGCTAAATAAAACGGAGAAAAAAGTTATGAAGCTTCAAAGTTGGCCAAATCGCCAAAAACCGTACCTTTAAGGGCCCGTAAAAACCGGCGGAACGGAATTGAGGAGAAAAGAATTAGTGCAGCTTGTTCAGCAAAAAAAGCGCTTTCGAATGAGCTGTAATACGTAGCATTTGCAAACAATTCACTGAAAAAAGTTTTTTGGATTCACGGGCAAGGGTATGGCCTGTCAAGTTCATAGAAGAGATTTTCGCGAAATCATCGTAAACTTGAAGTAAGATAGCTCATTCGAAAGCGCTTTTTCTGCTGAACAAGATGCACTAATCGGGTGTGGCAAATTTCCATTCCCTGGGCCTTTACAGGCCCATAAAAGTCCGATTTTGGGCGATTTGGCCAACTTTGAAGCTTCATAACTTTTTTCTCCGTTTTATTTAGCAAATTCTGATTACAGATTCGGAATCCCCGTGTCCAATTCTATCAGATCCACTATGTCTCGTGTCGATTTCTCGTGGGCCGGTCGTGCACTTCCCTTGTCAGTAAGAAAAGCTCAAAGTCAAGCGATCGACGATATGTTTTGGTTTTTTTATTGCTCAAAAACTAAGCATTCTGCCTGAGAAACCGAATTAATTCAGCCAGTTTATTAGACGATCACTACGGCAAATAAATATACAGGGCGACCAAAAAATTGTTCGCAACTTACAAGGAGTCGCTTTTAGGTGCTTTTGGAGTTTCGGGACGGGACCTCGACCGCCGTAACACACCTCAAATCACCACAAGGGTGCCGATACCCAGAAACATTTTTAATTAAATTCAATTTTCTAAAACACCTTTATCGATCAGCACTTTTTGAAAATGGTATGTTGCTCAGAACTTTTTTCTCTATCGAACTAGCTAGGTCCCATCCCGAAACTCCAAAAGCACCTAAATGCGACTCCTTGTTAGACTTTAATAACTTTTGTTAGATGAAGATGCCTAAAAATATCAGCAGAGAGGTGAAATTTTCGATTTTCGGGCGGCGTAGGCATACAAACGACACCCGACAACGGAAGGCACACTTTCGGCCGTCATTGTATGCGTACGTAGCCGAGAATCGCAAAAAAAACTTTGGTTTGATCCCCTTTGCTGATATATTTAGGAATTCTAGCATGGCAACGCATGGTCAAATATATCACTGTCAAAAGTTATTCAAGCCCAAAGTTGAAAACGTTTTTTGGCCGTCAGGTAAAGTTTTCCCCCACCTCCCGGTCCGCAGTCCGAACGCCTCCAGCGGGGCCGTGGGCACAGGTCGGAAGCTCCCATTCAAGAGCCTCGCGAAAGTCTCCGTTGGTGGGCGGCCTTCTTGCGACGAATTGATCGAATTCTCGAGGGAAGAATACGCCTCATCGTTGTCTAGCTCCATCTCGCACGGTAAGCCTGGTGCGTGCTGAAATGATGATGAAATAATGCTACTGCTATACTGAAAGAATGAAATGATGTTCACTTGGCTCAATGATGTGCTATTTTTTCTTGCCGACTGTAAGAGCGCGCTTAAATTAGCGTTTTTAAAACCGACTTTCAGCGCGGATCGTTGCTCTTCCGGGACCAACGGCGCTGCACCGACCGCTCCGCCCAGGGCGTCCAGGTAGTTCTTCATTCCCATGCGTTTCCGCCATCCAATGATCTTGATTAACTTCAGGTGCGAGATTTTGACGCTGAACGAATATTTTTCGGCGTAGCATTCTGTATGTGAAAAACCATCGCCCGCGCGTCAGAAACAAAGAACTTCCTAATGCCGGCCGTCAATTCGCTATCGTTTTGTACACTTACCTCCCCACTCATCACTCACTTCCAACTTCGGCAAGAGCGATTGTCCCGTCGATAACGGACACTGAATGGGTGATAGGCCGGGAATACATAAAGAGGAAAGTCGAACGAGATAATGTCGTCGTCAAAATTGAAACCGAACGAACGTATCGATCATTTCACACGATTTTCACTTTCAGCTGCTAATGAAGTTAGGGTGGGGGTTGGGGTTAGCTTAGCGCTAAGCTTAGCTTGGCTCAAGTCAGGCTTAGGCCTCGTCTGTATGAAGCTAAGTCTAGGCTTAGGCTTGGCTTGGCTTTTCCAGAGGCTTCGAGTATAAAAAACGGCATTTGGAGCGTCTTGTAGTCAAAATCCGGATTGCCCCCAAGTGCATTAGCACCCACTTTCATAATCCTAGAACTATCAACGATTAGCACAGTAATTAGCTTGGCAAGCTGTACAAGCGCACGAATTTTCAAACCAAATCAGAGGTTCAAAAACCGCTTCGCGGCTTTTCAACACCAGAAGTTGCAAACACAAACACTGCTTTTTAACGGTATAGTACGATTTTGCTTCGAAGTTGATGCCATATCCTTATCAGGGGGGGGGGCTCCAATAAAGCCCGTCGATCAGGCATCCAGGATTTCTGACGTCATCATGTTTACCAGGCTGTCGAAGCCAATTTCGCAACACCGTAGGGGCTGTCGCTGCCCTGCCCGCCGGTGATCCTTGCAACAGACATTCTTATCGCTCCCCTCCTCACTCCGATCAAAACGTACGGAAGTGTCAGGCAAGCATAAGCTGCACTTTAGCTCGAAAATCCGTTATCGAAATCAACACCTTGAAGATCAACATCTCGAGAGAGGCAGAGATACCCCCTTTCCCCGCCTGACCGATCGACCTATGTCGTCTTAATCCTTCAATTTCCGAGATTTTGACCTTTCGAGGTAACGTTAGGTAATACTTTCAGTCTAGTCGCTGAGAATAAATATTCCGGAAATGAACTATTGCAGAAAACTGGGTGTCGGGGAATCGAGTCGCGCAATCGCGCTGTCCCTGCAAGGATCCACTAATGCTGAAATGAAAGCCCCGAAGTAGAATCGCGAAATCTCATACGGCGAAATCGAAGGCCTGATGACATAGCCAAGCCGGTAAAAATCGGTCACAATCGATTGCTACGCGCCGCCACGCACAGCGACGCGCCACGCGATAACGCGTATGCAAGCACACCTCATCATGATGGCTGATACCCGTTCGGCGTTCGTTCGTCTGGAAAAAATTCAGGACGGGGAGGGGTTTCACAACTTGTGACAGCACTTATCTACCAATCTGATAGAAGCGATATGCGGGGAAAAGCACTCGAATTGATGTTTGAATACGTATCGAGGCGTACAAGGTTTTCCAAAAATTGTTCCCATGTTTCGGCTGGAATAACTCATGGCTAGAGGGAATAATCGATCATGCCTTACTGTGCCAGGACCCTTAAATATGCCAGGAATAGGGAAAGAAGTCAACTTTGACTTTTCCCGGTTGATGGCGACATATCAACACAAATGTCACCCAACACTGTGCATTCCGGAAAAACGTTCGTTGCCGTTTTCCGGCGACTTGAGTGTTGGGATCGTTTCGCCTATTTTGGGAGCGTAGTTGGTTGCTTTCAGGTGTAACTATTTTTCAGATATAATATTAGACTTATTGAACCATGAGAAACTGATTCCAATGCCTTTTAGTGAGCCAATATTTAACTTTCAGTTCTTTCTCTGCCCGTCCACATTAATCGAATTCAAAAAACTGGCAGGGCTTTGTGAAAGATACAAATGAGAAATAAGTTTGGGGACGAAAAGGAGGAACCAATATGCAGTTCCGCTCCGGTCAAAGATCAAAAATGGGTTTGCATGAGGGATTGACCAAATAATTGTTTTAAAGGCGCAATAGTGCAAAATAATACATGCACTTTTCATCAAAACTAACAGTGAACCTTTGTGCAAGGATTCACGCTTGCGCAATATCGCGCTCCCGGCGCTATCACGTTCTCTCTGTCGCTCTCTCTCTCTCTCTCTCTCTCTCTCTCTCTCTCTCTCTCAGGCCATCGTCAGTTTTTACTGGGAATCAGGAATTTAAACAAGGCGAATTAGGATTTTAAACACGGGGAGGCCCTCAAAGTGTAAGTGACAGCTGCACACATCCATAGAGACGTGCCAAAACGGTATACGGCTGAAAAATAGTTATTGATGATGGTGCACAATTACAGCCGAGCTCAAACAGAATACCTTATAAGTGAGTGGCGCGAACGGATAAGGATTCGATACTGGCGTTACATTTCATCGGTAAGAACAAGGGTGATTTAGGAGCCACCGATAGCAGCCGGGACCAGCCGGGAAAACGTTGTGCCTTTTGTAGTGGCGATCCGTCGGGCACAAAATTTGCCGGTCGATAAGCGCAAGGTGGCGCAATTAAATTCCCGATTTCTGCTGCTTTCTGCGGGTACTTTGTGGCCCAGAACATGGCCGATGACAAGCCAGCGCGCCCGTCCCAACCATGGCATAAATATTGCATACCCGAGCGTTCGAAGTCATCCAC
>CATQJA010002653.1:1807500-1977500 GCA_958295435.1 Mesorhabditis spiculigera
TTTTGGGGGGGCAACTTGCCCCTGTTGCCCCCCTCGTACGCCCTGGCCGGGGCCTTGGTCGGGGGCCGGGCCTTGGTCGGGGCCTTGGTCGGGGGCCGGGCCTTGGTCGGGGGCCGGGCCTTGGTCGGGGCCTTGGTCGGGGGCCGGGCCTTGGTCGGGGGCCTGGGCCTGGGCAGGGGCCGGAGCCGGGGCCTGGGCCGGGGCCGGGGCCTGGGCCGGGGCCTGGGCCGGGGCCTGGGCCGGGGCCGGGGCCTGGGCCGGGGCCTGGGCCGGGGCCGGGGCCTGGGCCGGGGCCTGGGCCGGGGCCGGGGCCTGGGCCGGGGCCTGGGCCGGGGACGGGGCCGGGGCCGGAGCCGCTTGCCAGGAGTCACATTCTTAAACTTGTCATTTTTTATTATGTTTCCAGCCGTTTCTTTTATGGAAACATCGAGAACATCGATAAAAATCAAAAAAATTTTCGAAAAAATAGCCATTTTTTTTCGGCCTTCGGCCGATTTCGGGGGGCACCGGGCCCAGGGGGCCCACCTTACGCTACGTCCCTGTCTGGACCCTACAAATCGGAAAAAAAAAGCCATTTTAACTTGCTCAAAAAAATCTAATAGAAATTGGGCCGGCGCCGCGCGCGCAAAAGTTCACATTCCAACGCATGCAGGACGGCCCCGGAAAAGAAAGGGGTTTTCGGTGTCTATTTGCCAACCGGATGAATTCGGGCCTCAAAAAAGAGAGGGCCGTGAAACGGCGCGAACTGCGATCACAAAGGAAAAAAAAGGGGAATACAGAATCACAGGTCTTGGAAAGGCAACAGGGAGGAAGTAGAACATACTAGAAAGTAGTTGAAAAGTTAGAGAAAATTAAAGGACTGAAAAAATCCGGAAAAAGGGCAGCGAGGGCACAGAATCAAATTGAGCAGAGTAGCTCGTCGTAGTCTACTTTAGAAAACGGGACGCTCCACCGTACACTTAACCTATGCGCTTTGTACATTTTTTATTTAGCACTTTGGTTAATTTCAGGGCTAAGGCATGGCTAGAGAGCTGAATTTTGGCCTGAATTTTTTAAAGGAACTGGTAAGGCAAGCGTGAGAGACAGAGAGAGAGAGCGAGTGAGTGAAACAGAGAGAAAGAGAGATAGAGGGATATCTAGCACCAAAAAAAATTGAAAAATTGTGTAATTTACCTTCCAGAATCCAGAAAACTGCATTTTCCAGGTTATATCGCTAACAAAAAAGTGAATAATTTGATGGAGGTCGGCAAAAAAAGAGGGAATGCAAATGGGACCTCGTCGGTGGCTGGGATCGAGCATTTCCGGTGGGCAGGACATGGGCAGAAAAGTAGAGACACCGAGATGCTCCTATTGACGGGCAGAGAAAGAGAGAAAAAGAAGAGATTGAGGGGCACGTGCGGATGTTCGTCTTTTGCCAGAGCTCGCCCTTTTTCTTGGTTGCTTTCTCGCTCTCTCTCTCTCTCTCTCTCTCTCTCTCTCTCTTTCCGTGTGTCTGTATGTGTGTAATGCCCCCTCTAGACTCAAAGCCCAGGCGAGTAGAGCGGGGAATAAACTGACTGGCTGGCCGCTGGTTCCGGGCAAAACTTAATGGCTGTGCGTGGCTGCCCGCGTGGGCTGCTACGCAGGCATTCAGGGGCTTTTGGCCGGGTGGACCGGGGATTCCGGAGCAGATTATCCGCCCCCAAACCCCCTGCCTCGCCCAAATAATGAATTTTCGCCTGGGGTTCGCCGGAAAAAATGACACTTGACTGCCGGGTGGGTTATGAATGAAAAATGAAAATCGAGGCGAGCTAGCAGAGATCTTTGGGGAATTTGGTTCTTTTGAAACTTAAAAACCGTTTAAAAATTTGGATACTTGTGCGTTATCGGGGGGGGTCAGCTTTTTCCATACGATCCGATTTTTCTAATATAAAAGGCCAGTTTTTTAAAATTGTTTTTATTATCCAAAACGAAATCGCTTTGAGAATTTTGTAAAAAACCAATAATAATTGCAATTTTTCGACAAACATCCCGATTCCCCCCCCCCCCGATAATGCAAAAGAACCGAAATTCGAAATTTTGGTCGCAAAATCTCTATTGTTGATTTTTAATAGATTTTTACAAAGTTTATATGTTTAAAACTAGTAACTAACAGGGCGCAAGGCGAGCTAGCAGAGATTTTTTGGGGAAATATGATTCCAACGCACAACTCAATAAAAACGGCAACGGGATGGAAATACTGCAAACAAGACTCGGGGGGGGCGAGAGTCGGGTTAGCGGCAGCAAAAATGGAAATTGAATGACGTCATCCGGGGGCCGCTTGCCGATTCATCATTCATTTTTGAGGGAATCGGCGGGGAAACAGGCGATGAACAATCGATTTTGGCTTCAAAACATTCAAGAAATGAAAAAACAGATTACGACATTTAATTCTTAACATCAAGTTTCACCATAAAAAAAGATAAAAGTAAAAAAAGAATAAATAAACATGATTTTTCCAGCAAAAATTATTTAATCTTAAGTTTAAAGTGATATTTTGCCTTAGACGACTAAATAAATAAGGAAAAACTACAATTTTCGATAGAAAAATCAAATCAAAGTGTTCATATAGAAAACTCAACAATTTTCTATTAAAAAACCATTGGTTGATTGACTTCAAACATTTCTTGTTACTCTACATTTCTACCCCCAATTTTTCACATGTTTTCGCGACGACGCCCTAGATTCAATCTTATTTTGCACCCCTCTGCAACGTTGAAAAATCTGAAAAACGTTCTTTCGAAAGAAATTTCTTTCACCGAGCCTTATCTCGCCCAAAAAGCTATAAAACTAAGGGTACGGTAGTCACGCGCTAAAAATAGCGTCTAATATTTGCTTAGGGAAACGGTTAGTCACCATTGTTAATCTAGACAAAAAAAAAGCTTGGTTTTCGAAGATTACCTCGACCACAACTTTAGTACGTTTATTACACTTACGCCGTGTGTAAATTGGATTGTAACGCAACATAAAGCTAAACTTCGAAAGCCACGTTTACCCCGAAACAATAGAAAATAAAAGCTTTCTAATTTCAGGGTTGCCTTTAGGGGACCATGACAGTTGAGCAACGACGTTTGAGCAAATCGGGAAAAACGACATTTGAGCAACTGCGACTTTTAAGCAAACACGGGAAAACGACGTTTGAGCAACTTTCGTAAGAAAAAAAAGAAAATGCATGTAAAATAGCTGTTTTCATAGCTTTTTCTTAGTTTTAAAAATACTTTGTGCTAACTAAAGCCTTCTAAAGCCTTCTAAAGCCTAAATTATACCCCGGATCGGCCGTGTTTCACAGGGAATGTATTTCTTTCAGCTAATTAGCCTTGAATGTCCTGAAGACCCTAGTTTTTGAAGGTTTTGTGCTTCTGTATGGCGTTTTTTTTTGTCGGAATACGTAAAGAAACAAGTTTATAATATCAGGAAAGTAAACGTAGGAGTCGAACCTGGGTTTTGACCTGAAAGTTCCAACAAATCGTCAATAAAAGACATGTTTTGATTCGTTTTCTTTTCCAAATGCCATTTTATCAAACATGTGGATGCATCTGAGCTAGAACTGGTACCGAAAAACCAACAATAAAGAGAAAACCGGATAAACTTACCTTTTTGAGTGAATGCACACAAAGTGGCATCAAAAGGGAACCACGGCGCGAAAGTCGGCCAACCCGGGGTATAATTTAGGCTTTAGAAGACTTTAGTTAGCACAAAGTATTTTTAAAACTAAGAAAAAGCGATGAAAACGGCTATTTTACATGCATTTTCTTTTTTTCTTACGAAAGTTGCTCAAACGTCGTTTTCCTGTGTTTGCTTAAAAGTCGCAGTTGCTCAAACGTCGTTTTTCCCGATTTGCTCAAATGTCGTTGCTCAACTGTCATGGTCCCGCCTTTAGTGCGCCTAGTACCATAAATTACGTGGTGTAAATAGGGATGTATCGGAATACAACAACTAAAACACGACAAATTATTTTCTCTTTTCAAACAATTACCGTTCATTCACGATCAACGAAGGAACGCGACTCGAAAAACAAAACGCTACTTTACTCTACTGTACGCTTTTTACAACAAATTACGCAATGTACATGGTAAATTATCGGAATATAACCGCCAAAAGCGGACAGAAATCCGAAAATAATTTGCCCTTTAAAAATGGAAAATAAAGGATTAAGCTTAAAATTAGTACGTTTACCAGCAAATTACGCTATGTAGATAGGAAATTCTCGGAATATACGCTAAAAGAAGACGGATAACCGACAATCATTCGCCCCTTTAAAAGTCGGAATTTCCCTACGTTTAGCTGAGAAAAATTCAGAATGTTGATTCCGTGGTGTTGCTATGGCCAGGGAAAAAGACATAAACGGTGTCGCCGTCGAGATGCGGCTCGCGTTAATGAGCGCCGAGAATGGGCCATCTCCGATGCGAAACACCCCACCGATATTCTGACTGCCACGGTTATCGCAGAAGAGAGGGGCACAGAGCCGTAAAATGGAGTGGAATGGAATGGAATGGAAAGGAGAGAAGACAGATAGCAAAGGAATGGGGCAAACGCCCCGATTGATCGTATCGAAAAGGAAGGGTTGTACCCAGCCAGTCTCTGGCGGTTCCTTCAAAAGAAAACGCAAATTATCACATTTGCACCGGGAGACATCGGGGATCAGACACAACACTCCTATGCACGCAAAGGTCTTTGACGCGTAAAAATTGTGAAAATTCTACTGACGGTTAAAAACAAAATTTTTCTCAGGAGCAAATTTTTCTAACAAATCGTGGAAGTGTTTCTAAACTGCTTTTTTAATATTTCTAGGCGTAAAAACTTTACAAATATGACCGAAAAATATAAAATATGTAAAATACTTTTCTTTTAAGCCATTTAGATAATTTTCGACTTAAAATAAATACTAAAAAAATTTAGATGGGGGAAGAATACCCCATAAGTTAAATATTTAAAAAAGTATTTTTATATATTTAAGGAAAGAGGGCCAAGGTGTGGGGTATTATCACATTTATTAATAATATTTTAGTGCTAAAAAGACAACAGACATCACTGCCCAAAAACCCCAAAAATTCGACGTTGCCCACCAAAACCAGGGGGGGATTGTTTCGCAAGCGTCGGCGGGCCCCGGGGAATTGAATGTTGGCCCGGGCCAGCCGGGGGCCCTAACTAGACGGCAATTTGCCTAATGTCCAAACAGGGGTTTGGGGCCCATGTCCGGTGAAAGGCCAGAGCAGAGAGAGGACCCACCAGGGCCAGAAAACGGGTGTGAGATGAGGCGCAGGGGTCGAGTTTCACAAGTTCGTTAGGCAGGGCGCGCGCTCACCAACGGGCAGCCGGGGGCCCACCCTTTGCCCTTTCTACGCTCAAATAGGGAGCTTTTCGGGGTGGAGACGCAACTTTTTGGGTTAACGTGCTACGGTATCGCAAAATTTTGTCCGTTTTAAAGGGGAAGTTACGCTTAAAAACGCTGAAATCATCGAAAAATGCAAGGAGAGCACAGCGTGGAGGTGTGGTGAGTGGTGCATCGTACTAGAATCTTAGAAATTGTAACGAGCGCATAGAATAAAGGCGTAAGCAGCATTGCTTCGTACTAAAACTTTGAAAACGAGACGCTCCACTTTACACTGCTAACTGCTGCGCTCTAAACCTTTAATTTTACAAGTTTTCTACAGTTAACACTTGCCACGTTAAAAACCTCCGTGCTTTTGCATTATCGAGGGGGTCCTATAAGTCGATAAAAGCCTAATAATGTAATAGAAGCTATTTTCATAGCTTTTTAGTAAAAGTAACTAGCTTTGAAGTGGAAAAACTATCTAAAAACTTCACAAATCTTTTCGAAAATTCGAACTTGTATCGTGTATCGCTAGTTTGGTATAAAACTCGATATTTTTGTATTTTTCTAAAAAAATATGTAACATTCTGCGTTTAAAAATAGTATGAACTGTAGAAGCACGTTATTTAACCGAGACGTCAATACCCCTGCCAACACTTACCTGTTCTTAGGTTTTCGAGAGTGCTGAAAGGTGTCGCAGGGCCCTGAGCAAAGGCCCTCGAGGCCAATTCCCAAAAGCCGTGAAGGGGAGGGGGGGGTAGGAGGGCAGAACAATGCATCCCATGCACAACTCAGCCAGGCATGAACGGGACCCAGGGGCCAACTGGAGGGAGGGCAGATGGCCCGAAACAGGTGCACACACACAAACATACACAGACAAACTGGAATCCGAAATGTAGGACCATGGGGAGTGGGGATGTGCGGGGTTAGGCTCAAAATTCTGGGGGCCCAAGCGGGAGGGGCCAAACTCGGAGCGGAAACTGGGCCCTCGGCGGCTATTCTGGGCCACCGAGGGGGGAGAGTCGACGGGAAGTGACGCTTTCACGCACATTTCCGCGCCTGCTGATGGTCAACGATTTCAGCGGGCTTGGAGGGTTTTGCGGAAATGCGAAAGCTGAAAAAGTTTACAGCGTTTTAGACGGCAAAGATCTATCGAATTCTACCGGTTACGCCAGAGAATGGCAACACTAGGTTTAAAGGGCTAGTTCAGCGAATAAAACAAAAGAATTTCCGCGGCCAGGAGTCGAACCCTCTCTGCATTTTTGTGTCTGCGCCTATCTCATTTCCCCGATCTCTTATAGCTGTCGTAATGGGGGACTGTTCGGGCGCACTGTGCCTACGTCCATAGTTTCCCAAGGTACCAGCTCAAGCTCTAAAAGTTGAACTAGCCCTTTAAAGGGATAATTACGCCTTAAAAAGAGCAAAACTTTGAAAATGCAACGTCCGCAATGAACATAAGCGTAAGACGTATCCCTACTCTTTAAAAAAGGGTTTTGGGCGCCTCAGGCGGCAAGGCAGTCTGGTTTCGGCCGATTACGCCAGGAAATTCGTAGAAAAATGCCTCTAAAGGGATAATCACGTTTTAAAAAAGCGGAAAATCTTGGAACACAATGAACACACAGCGTAAGCGCGTATATAGTAGCGCTGCGTCCTCCATTTTAGGCAAACGGTCAATGGCGTAACTGGTCAAACTAGTAGAATTTTTGCCACGCTAAAGTCTCGAAAAGGAGCACCAATTTCCGGCTGCTGCCCCTATCGCTTTAAAATATAAAAAAACGCCGTTTTTCCGATTTATAAATCTATTGCGAGCTGATTTATAGAATTACTACGTTTTTTGGAATTTCATGAGGTAACTGGTCAAACGAGGATACATTTTAGCCATGCTAAAACCTCGACAAACGAGCATCAACTTCCGGCTCCTGCCCCAATCGCTTCAACTATAAAAACAGCCGTTTCACCCACAGTAGCCGGCTTATCTGTTCCAAGATACATAGAGACTACGGTGAGGCGGAGGTGCGAGTGGCAGAATAGGTGTGCATGAGGGGAGGGGAGGATTGGCACATCATGTGCCACCTCCCCCCTACCTCCTTTTTCGGCAGGCAGAAGCTTTTGGGGGGAGAAGCAGTAGAGGGCCATGGAAAGGAAGTGCCCGGCAGAGGGACCCCCTCCTTTTCTACCCGTCCACCCCCTCCCGGTGTGCGATAAATGCGATTTCAGGTTCGGCAGCCTTGTCGAGCAGCAAAGTTGCGCCGTCGCCGCGCCGGGACCCCCTAGGGACACACTGGGACCGCGGGAACTTTCGCAATATCGGGGGGGGGGGAGGTTATCGGGGGAAGCCAGCCTTTTTACTTAGGTTAAAATTTGCTATTCGAAAGTTCTAAACTATTTTTTTTACTATTTCATACAGTACAAACTTTACAAATCTGTAAAAAATCCAAAAATACCGATTTTTCGACCAAAGGCCCTCGATTTTTGACCAAATCGTACAAAGTTTTTGCGAAAATATAAAAATGATATTTAAAAAATATACTAATAAGAAAACATTCTTGGTTGAAAAGTCGCGAAGCGGCTCTTCAACCCTGGTTTTCTATAAAAATACTAGATTTTCGAGAACCTCAAAAAAAACTATTCAAAAATACAAAAATCTGGGATTTTCGGCGAAGTTTCAAATTTAAAAATTTTGCAGGCTTTTAGATAGTTTTCCCACGTTAAATATAGTTGAATATTAATAACAATACCAGCTCTCCGTTATTTAGTCCAACTATTGCCTCTCTGACGTTTTAAAAAGCATTTTTTCAGACGATTTTAACAATTGCAATATAGTTAAATATTGTTAAAAACACGATAAATGCTTGCCATTACGGTACTAGGCATCTGGACTTGCAGAAAAGAGTCTCCCCGATATTGCACCAGAAAAGTTGCGCCCTCCGCGGGTGGGACCCTCTAGGGACACAGTGGGAAGGGATATGATGGCCGTTCGGAAGAAGAAGAAGGGGGAGAATGGCCATCTCCTGGCCCTCTCTCCTACACATCGATTCTCACAAAAAGTCCACCATTTTAGCCTCCCGTTCTAGACACTAGAGCGGGGAGATGGACCCGCTGCCGCTCCACACTCCCCGGCGGATTAGGATTAAAAGGGGGGGGGGGAGAGAAGGCCCACATCCTGAAATGGGCCCTGAAATACGGAAGCCATAGAAGAGAGAGAGAGAGAGAGAGAGAGAGAGAGAGCCATAGAGAGATCCACTAAACACGTTTGGCCACTTGATATTACGAGGGACCGATAAAATAATAAGCATAAACAATTCGCAATTTTTATTAAAAATTAAAATAAATTTAATTTATAAAATATATACATATTTCGGGATCTTTCTAATAGTGTTTTTAGCGTAATTTAATCTCTCTAAAATGCTTACGACCATTTTAAAAATCGAAAATGCTGTTCAATCGTAACTTTTGGTTTTTTTGATAAAATTTTGTAGGTTTTTGACGTTTAGTAATAATAAAAAAGTTTCAAAACAATTTCTATGTTTATATCCGAAAATTTATCCCCCCGCTAAAACAACAGTACCTAGTCAAGAATGAAGGATAAATAACCCCTTTTAAGCTTCGAAAAACCTATTGAAGACTCGTACTTTTCTAAAACTAACGTCATCTCCAACCTGAAAACGCGCCCGGCCCGTTAAAAGGATGAAAAATCGGATGTACGAGGCCCTCGACGGGTTCTCGAGTGTAAATTGGGGCCTTGGGCGCGCTGGCCATCGGCTCCAAGATGGGCCCTTCAAACGGCCAACCAATCTGGATCAAGTAGCCATGGAGAATAGGAATCGAAAGCCGACGAGAAACATGACGGAATAAGGTAAGATCTATATTTAAACGCGTATTTGCACTTAGGATATTTAAAGATACCAAAAAACAATAAAAAAAAGTTGTACTTTGAAAATGCAGCCAGCGCAAAGACTCGAAGTGTCAGGAGAAGCGCCGGGTCGGCTACAAGGTGCTACAGAAAACATTTGCGAAACGCGCGTTTTTCGACATTTCAGCCTCCGTAACGACACGCAACGCTTGCCGCCGTGTAACTGAACTGAAAACGCAACTGAAAAGCCAAAATTAAACAACAGAACCGATCGTTTTACACATTTTGATGGACCGTCGCGAAACGCAACGTGCACGCTGTTTGGTTGCTAATCCATGGCGCGATTGAATAGCGCTGCCTTGCGTGGATCGGTGCGGCGAATTCGCTACGAAATCCGCCAAACCCGTGGATCTTAGCTTTTTGCCTACTTGAATACCTTATTTTACCACTTTTAAGGACATGCCTTTTGACTTTCCATATTGGCCCAGATAAAAAGTTATAGAATTTACGGTTACCAATCCGAATATCTATACATAGATCTATAAAACGCGTAAATTTGGTGGTCTTGGGAAGTTAGCAAGAAACAAGTAAACTACGGTGAAAAACTCCAAAGCCTCATCGCAAAAAAGTACCAGAATAGATTTTCGGTATCTTGGTCTCAAAAGATGCACAATATTTCGTAGAACATTTTAATCTAATTTATTTTTCAATGTTTCTATGACATTTTCGAGATAAATCGTCAGTTATAGCAAATTTGGAGGAATTTTCGCTTAGTGTGGACGAATTACACGGTCTGTGGACAGTTGAGTGCGCAGAGGAGCGCCGTGTACCGATTTTCCTATCCGTGCCTTTTGGTTAGGGAATGGAATCGCGTGAGCTGATTTCCCTAGCCAACAACAATCACCACCCCCAAATGCATCTGGGGATATTCGGGGAACCCCGTGAGGTTCCTTCTTCTCGTCCTCCTCCTCGGTGCCGTCAGTCATATGACCCGATGGTGGGTCTTCTCCTTCGAGGTCCTTCTCCTCCCCCTTCGGGCCGTTGTGTATGTATGCATGCACACGGCATCCCCAATACGACCCTTCCCCCCCCTGCCTCCTCCGTTGCCGACGGCCCGGGAGCCGCTGCGAAATTTATGGAGCAAACAAGCCGCGCCCAGCCCCCCCAAGCCCCCAACCACAAATCCGTTCTTCTGCCTCGAAGGGGGGATGTTGCGAAAGTTTCGGGCTAAACTTGTTCGGGGCTGACGTTGGATAGCGCAGCTTGAAAGCCGCACGCGCAGGGATGTGCTACGTGGGCGCCTATTTACGCCTAAATGCTAGCGACCAGGCGATATGAGAGATTCAGATGGACAAACAGACCCTCATAAGCACGTGCCTTAATTTTTTCCATAGTAGGGTCCTTTCACATTATTGGGGGGGATTTAGAAATTTAGAAAGTTCAGAAATCGCTAGTTACTTATAGGAAGCATTTTACTAGTGTTTTTCGTAAAATAAAACTGCATTTGAAGCCAACGTGTCAAACTTGAGCTTGTTAAAAACTGTAAAAAATCGAAACTATGGTCAAAAACGGTAAATACAGGTTGGGAACCCTTCCGCTATTTTTAATAGAAAAATTGAATAAAAATAAAATACGTACTCCCCTCATAACCCCCCGAAAATGCGAAAGAATCAAACCTAGAAATGCCCAGTAAGTAGTTTAATAATTTTACTAAAACTTAACCGTATTTAAAATAGGAAAACTATCTAAAACCCTTTTAAAACATTTTTAATGTTGTGCCGAAAAGGTACAGAAAGTCTTTAGAAAGTGCTCGTGTTACAAACTGTTATACTAAAAATAATTATACCTTTTTACGCCCAAAAATAGCTATGAAATACGGGTTTAGCTAAAAGTCTCGCCACCACAGATGCCGGCCCAATTTTTACACTGACCAATAAGTGACTTTGATAAATTAGAACGATTCCCCGCGGCGAACTGCTAGAAAAACTGGGCCGCAACAACCACATGTGCGCCAAAGCGTGCATTTTGACGGAACATCTGGCACCCAGCGCCTTATTACAAGTTTCGAGGCATTGGGCCCCGGCCATATGGACCACAACAAATTGACTGCGGACCCCGAAATCCGGAGAGAAACGCCGAATCTGTAGAGTGCTTGGATGCTCGGTTCTGACAAAATTTGAGACGATGTTGACTGAAGTATCCTGCTGAAATGATTGATATACTGGGCATCCCAAAAAAGCATGTGGTTTCGCCGTATTACATCCGATCGGGTTCAAAATTTAATGAGGGGGTGTCAAAACCTAAGTAACCATAATACTGACCCACATCCCCATAGCTACAGTCATTTCTGAGCCATGGCCAAAATAAACTTTTTGTGCCTTTTCATGGCGTGCCTTAATGTAGCTATCGGACAACTCTGTATTGTGGTTATTTAGGGTCCGAGACACCTCTGGTCAAGTGTTGGTTTACCTTCTATCTTGGGAATTATCCCTTTTTGTTGTCCAAAATACGGAAAAATCCTTTGAGATTGAGCGATTCGAATTGGTATCATAATGTCGAAAATCATAATGTCGAAATTCATAATGTCGAAAATCATAATGTCGAAATTTCATAATGTCGAAATTTCATAATGTCGAAATTTCATAATGTCGAAATTTCATAATGTCGAAATGTCATAATGTCGAAATGTCACAATGTCGAAATTTCATAATGTCGAAATTTACATAGGCTAATTACCGGTGAAACCGCCAAATCCTAGCCAAAAAAAAATTTTCCACATTCATTTTTTTATCTTATTTCACGACAACATTTTTTGCCTAGAATTCGGGGACTGTACCGGGAATTTTAGCTTATGTAAATTTCGACATTATGACATTTCGACATTCTGACATTTCGACATTATGACATTTCGACATTATGACATTTCGACATTATGACATTTCGACATTATGAAATTTCGACATCGTGAAATTTCGACATTATGAAATTTCGACATTATGAATTTCGACATTATGAGTTTCGACATTCTGAATTTCGACATTTTGAAAATAAGCCGAGCGATTCAGATGAGATCGAAGGTATGAGTTTTTTTAGGATATTTTAATAATATTTAAAGTATTTTGAGGGTATTTGAGTACCGGAAATCCGAAATGCTACGCGAAACTACCATTCCACGGCTGTCCGCCCGGAGCTTCAGGATAAAAAGTGCTCCCTCTGTTTCGAATGGCGCGGCTGCCAGCACACAATCGGCGCGACTCTGTTGCGAGGGGCGCACCTGCCGGCACGGTAACGCCCACCGGCACGGCTGCTGGCGCTGCTGCACCGTTGCTGGCGAACCAAAACTTGGCGCGGCTGCTAGCACAGCTTCTGGCGCGGCTGCTGGCACACCTCGGGAGGGGGCAAACAGGCCAGATTTGGCACGGCTGCCGGCGCGGTACCCGGCGCGGCTGCCGGCACAGCTGTACTGCACGCGTGCCGGCAGACCACTGTCGCGGAGCCGCAACGCGCCATAACTTAGAAAAATTCGCATTTGAAAATGCATCGGCTGGCTCAAATTTTCTAAGTTTTCAACCTTGAAACAATAAATCTGATAAAACTTTGTCGTTTACAAGGTTAAAACCTTTATATCTTTGATATTAATGTATATTGCGGGGTTTAGGCGATATTTGTTTAGAAAACCACTCACGAAGGTGCAAGAATCGATGGTAAAAGGTGCGTGTTTGGTGTTTTTGTGATACTTATTTGTTTCTAGGTAACCTTCGCAGCTCGAATACTGCTCCTGGATGATTGAAGACGAGAATTATGTCTGGAGGTGGCTTCTTTGGCTAGGTTTGTGTTTAGTTTCTCCGGTTTTGGCTTCCGCTCTTCGTTTACTTCGCTTCAGTGCCAGTGACAAAGCCACGGGCGCTGAAATCTATCAAAACAGGAATTAGTACCCGAAGTGGCGCTTTTCTGACGCTGGAATTAGTTTTTCAATGTTGAGTGATCCACTAGACAAGCTGCAGAGACTGCAAGAAGAAAGTAAGTCGTTTTGAACTACTTGGGCAATCATTGAATAGAATCTAGTTACTAGGCCAACACTACAAGATGCTCGACACGTCTATCGTCAATGTTTAATCGTAAGTTCATCAAGGAAAAGAGGGGCTCCGATTTATGAACAATAGAAAACCAAAGAAACCAACTAATTTAGTTATTACTGCGGCTCCCGTTTCAACTACGCGACGGTGACGGCGAGACGCTTCAGCCACCACTTAAACGCAATAAAAAATAAGCTATGCTGTTTTTATATGCCGAAAAATAAGCGTAAGGTGCGCCGGCAGCCGTGCCGCAGCCGTTTTCGGCCCAGTTGCCGGCGCGGCGTGCCGGCAGGCGTGCCACGGCACGGTTGCGCCGCGCGACATTCGGCAGCCGCGCCGATTGTGTGCTGGCAGCCGCGCCATTCGAAACAGAGGACCGCTACGAGGTCGATTTTTTTTGGTGGGGCCGGGACTTTTGCCTTTGTTGGGTGGATTGCCGAGTTTTTTCGTTATTCGGTTCCTTAGAACTCTGCCTTACTCATGCACTTTCTGAACTTCGTTCGGGAACTGGCTGCTCCTTTGGACACTTCGCAAATACGCTCTCTCGGCAAAAATATCATGGCCTGATCTTTTCCGTCCGGCCTCGGCTGCTTCTAACTTTAGAAGTTTATAAATTTTGTTTAGCCCCTTGTAACATCGTTTGTAGTTATCACTTATATATAAATTTCTAATGTCCGTGCGCCCGTCCGTCCGCCCGCCCGCCCGTCCGACCGGATCGCTGCGGGACCCCTAGGACCGGTTCGGACGGGTCCGGGAGCCCGGGGCGTTTTGGGATTTCGGGATTTCGGTGTATGGGATGTTGATTTATTCCCCCCGGGAGGGCCAGCGCTGAACCCCCGCGGAGCGGGGGGGTCAGCGCTGGTTGATTATAGATTGTATTCCGAACTCTGTCTATTGCCGTCGACATCTAACATTAACTGCTTTCGTGTTCGTGGCCTTTCATTTCCATTAACAACCTTACACACCACCAATTTCAGATGGACGCGGAGGAACTATTGCAGCTGATAACAACAGCAAGGGACAAGGCTGGAACCGACAACCATGAAGAAACAATCGCCGCCTACACCAATGCCATCGCACAACTATCCGCCGCCGTCCCTGGCCTGCGCGGCCGAGACAAGATCAGCGCAAAGAAGGTACCTTATGCCTGGAATTTTGTTACCCGCCTTTAGTTGTGCGCGGAACTCGAGATAGAAAGGGGAATGATCGCCGACAGCCGCAATGAGTTTCTAGCCCTGTGCGACCTCGTCCGCGGCGCGAATGAAGGGCCCAGGGACCCAGGTGTCTGGTCGCCACCACCAACTGCGCTGGCCAAGAAGAACAAACCTAGAGGTATTTATTGCATCTTTTTTTAAGTTGTCTTTTCAGCTGCCGCTGCTCCGGCTAATGCGGTTTTGAATGCTTCAACGTTGGACAAGACGATCATTCCGCCCAAGCCAGATGCCCCCGAAGACGAGCTGACCAAGTTCATCGAAGATACCATCGAGACCGCTCCAGCGAGACAGTCAATAGACGATATTCAAGGCTGTGATGAAGTGAAGAAGGCGTTGAAGATGAAGTTCGTCCTTGCACCAATGCACCCCGAATTTTTCAAGGTAGTATGAAAAGTTTATAAGCATAGTTAGTTTTTAGGGTATCCGCCGACCCCCGACTTCGATGCTTCTCTACGGGCCACCGGGTACCGGGAAGACAAGCATTGCAAGCACAATCACAACGTTCGCCGAAGTGACGTATTTCAATGTGCCGTTCTCTACTCTCTTATCGAAATGGCGTGGAGAGAGCGAAAAACTTGTGTCGACTTTGTTTAAAATGGTAATTGACAATTCTTGATTTTACTCTCCTGTTCAGGCGACAGAGCGAGAACCGTCGGTGGTCTTCATCGACGAAGTTGATTCAATCGGGACTGTGCGTGGCTCAAGTCAAGAGCACGAGGCCAGCCGTCGTCTAAAATGCGCGCTTCTCCGCAGCTTTGACGAGATCACTCAGGGCGGCTTCGATGTTTACGTTATCGGATGTACAAACACTCCATGGGATCTCGGTACCCTCCTTTTATCTTTTAATATATTTCTTTAGATACCGCGCTGCTCAGGCGATTTGAGAGCAAGTATTACGTCGCGTTGCCGACAATCGAAATCATCCAAAAGATGATCACCAAAGCTCTCGCAGAGGTTTGTAAAAGATTTTCAATCTTTAATGTGTTCTCAGGTGCCACTCGACAAAGATCTTTCTTTGGAAGAGCTGGCTGGCTGTCTCTATGGCCGCTCGGGAGCCGAGATCTACACTTGCTGCCGCGCTGCCGTCAACCTCGCCTTTGCCTCCATTTCGCCCGAAGATTTCACGGACCTATCAGCCTCGATCTTGAACAAACCGATCGGCTGGGACGAGTTCCGCACCGCCATGCGTTCGAACCCTCCATCTGCGACAGAAGCCATCCTGAAGCGATACCAAGAATGGCAGAATCCTACCTGATCTCGCACGTCTAAACACATTGATTCCTCTGTGCATTGCAGTGATATAATTTCTCACTTTACGGGTTTATACTGATAAAATTATGGCCACCACGTTTCTCAAGAATTGTCACAGTTAGTGACGCGCATATTTATCGTGTCTGCGTCTTTTTGTAAGGTGTTTTGGTTGGAGCCAATCACACTAGTTCTAAATGTGTTGCTAGGATGAGCATTGCTGAACAGCCCGGTTGCAGCAATTCCGGCCGGGGGATTACTGTGAATCGACAGCGACAAGAGGGAAATCCCGTTTTGAAGTGGGGTTTCCGAATATTGGTGTTTATGTTTTAGGTATGTGCGAAACGTTCGATTCGAATGGGGCGATATACCGGTCGATTTTGAAGTTGGCCGTGACTGCGGTGTCTTATATCTGGCATTGACGGTATGCCGTTATATTTTTAGCCAATCGCTTTTAAGTACCATCGGAAACAACCACATTATATCCATTCGCGCATCGATCCACATACCAAGTACAATTATGCCCTGAAGGTACCTTGACATCTACGGTGATCAAATTATAGGTGCTACTAGTTTTAATCAACGTGGAAGATCCCAGGCACATGCTCTGGGAGCTGAATAGACTGTGTGCGACAAGCCAGTGGACGCTGATCTTATGCTATAGCGGTGTGTTTCTTTCATTTATGAGTGATCACCTGTTTTCAGTCGAAGAAGCAGCAGAATACCTTGAGAATTTGAAGCTATCAGAAAATCGCGATCCTAGCTATCAGAGCAAGTAAGCATGTTTTTCCTAAACCATTTTTGGTTTTAGAAAGGGACCGGTGCCAAAGGATGAGCGAGAGCGTCTACTCAATGCCGCAATTGGCGTCCTTACGGGTGCGCGCAGCGTGACGAAGACCGATGCCAAGCATTTACTCGCGACTTTCGGGTCATTGAGGTAATATTTTACCTGTTTGCGATGAGTCGAATTTAGTGAAATCGCGAAAGCTACGGAAGAGCAACTGGCACTTTGTCCCGGCCTGGGGCCGATCCGCGCGAAGAACCTTCACACATATCTACGTACAAACCTACGGAACCAGTTATTTAAACCCCATTGAATAAATTTATACATGCTGGAGAAATGCTTTACAGCGTTACGGTTTCAGGGCCGATAATTCCTATTTTGCTGGCGTTGATATTCAACTTTTCGGCGCTTTAGGATGTCTGACGTACCACAGGACGCGAACGCCGGCTGCCCGGGCACCGGCAGCGAGCAAGCGGGAAAGGTCTTTTGCTTTTAAACAATTTTTGTATTAAATTCCTGTAGACAAGTGGCTGCGCCGGTTGTCCGAATCAGGGATCCTGTGCAACTGGCCAGGGGCCAAAGCCGGATGAAGGTACTACTTTGATATCGTCCTTACATATCGGCTTAGATGTACCCAAGATCGCCGAACGTTTCTCGAAAATTCGCCACAAGATTCTGATCCTTTCTGGGAAGGGCGGCGTCGGAAAAAGCACGCTGACCGCCTCACTGGCTAGGGCCCTGGCTGAAGATACGAACAAACAGGTGAGTTTCGTGATTTTATAATTCCTAAAATTCAAAATGTCATCTAAGCGATTTTTTTATAATTTTCAAAAAATGCTTATTGCCAGGTCGCCGTTCTCGACATCGATATCTGCGGACCTTCACAGCCACGAATGTTTGGAGCCGAGAATGAAACTGTGCACGACAGCGCTAGCGGGTATATAACTATTGTTGTTTTTATTTTCTTTAGATGGTCACCCGTATCTGTTCGCGACAATCTGCAGCTGATGTCCATCGCTTTTCTCCTTGGTCGGTGTCTACTATCCGCTATTATTTCATCATTTTCAGGTGAAAAAGATCAAGCGGTTATCTGGCGCGGTGCTCGCAAGAACGGCATGATCAAGCAGTTCTTGCGCGACGTCGATTGGGGAGAGGTTCGATTGTCGGTATTTTTCATTTTTATTTTCAGGTGGATTATCTGTTGATTGACACGCCCCCGGGTACCTCCGATGAGCACATTTCGGTCGTTCAATTCCTTCTGCAGGTAGAAAATGTCAAGTGAATTATATTATTTTTTTGCAGGCCGGGCCGTTGGATGGGGCTGTTATTGTCACGACCCCGCAGGAAGTGGCTCTACTGGACGTCAGAAAAGAGGTAATCCTTACTTCGAATCGCAAATAAGCTGAAACCTAGGTCAATTTTTGCACAAAGACGAAGGTGCCGATAATTGGAGTCGTCGAGAATATGTCAAGCTTTGTCTGCCCGCACTGCAAACACTCGACCGTCCTCTTCCCAAGCAGCACAGGTGTGGCTAATAATATATTGTCAATTCTTTCTCTTATAGGTGGCGCCACTGAGATGTGCAACGTTGGCAAGATGGAGCTGCTAGCACAACTTCCACTCGACCCTAGCCTGGCCAAGTGCGTTGATTTTTCGTTGAAAATACGGAAACCTTTTAGATGCCTCGACGAAGGTGCCGATTTCTTTGAAGAGCACCCCGATTCGCCCATGGTCACCGCATTCAGCAATCTGGCCAAGAAGCTGACGGACAAGATTTCCGGAAACTGATTCACATGTGATTTTCGTGCATTTCTGGTTGTGGTTCGCTCAAGTAGTATTTGCCAGTTTTCATCTTGTTGACAGAAATAAATAGGGTGCCCTCGACATTGTTTATCATGAAACGGCTGAGTTGTTAGCATACATATTTTTGAAGCAAGCGCGAGAACGGTATACGAATGATTAGGCGAATCAGATGAGGCATCGAGTGGTCATCACGGCCATGGGGTGCCTGACGCCTTTTGGAAGGGGAAAAGCCGCGCTTTGGTCAGGGTTGAGTGAGGGCAGGTATGTCTTGAAAGAAGCTTCAGTTCATTGAATATTTAGATCGGCGTTGAGGCACAATGCTCAACTTGGATTCGTCGTCGGGCAAATCGCTGAAGAAACGCCGGGCTTTCAAAGGTGGACGCCCGGGCAACGGCGAGAAATGAGTAGAACAAGTCAGCTGGCGCTATTGGCTGCCGAAGAGGTATTCTAGGCCGAACGGCTAGCAATCCTCTATCTTTTGTCGTCATTAATAATTTTAGTGTCTCGAACAAGCCGGATTCGACGATTCTTTCGACCACACGGAGACGCTGGTAAATGTGGGAACTGGAGTTGCAGACCTGGAACACATTGGCGAGGCGACGAAACTGGTAGTCTTGGCTTCTATTGCCTTCATTTATCCGATTCCGCCAGATTGCTAGCGGGCAAGCCCGTCGAGTCTCACCATACTTTGTGCCGAGAATCCTCAACAATCTACCGACAGGCTACATTTGCATGAAGTAAATTCTAGCGCGTATCGGAGTTTCGTATAGCGTTCAGATTCAGGTGTAATTCGGCTTTTTCCTCACCTCGAAGAATTAAACCCCCATTTTGCAGATACGGTATGAAGGGCGGCGCGGAGAGCGCTGCGACGGCATGTGCTACGGGCGTACATTGCATCGGCAGTGCCTTCCGCTCGATACGTCACGGATACTCGAGACGTGCGCTGGCCGGCGGGTCTGAGGCCGCCGTCACTCAACTGGGCCTCATCGGCTTCGATAGGTATCCATTGAAAAAGTGCTCTGTAAAGCATGATTGTGTAGAATGCGAGCCCTGGCCCGTGGCGACGATCCCACGATCTCGTGCCCCTTTGACAACGGCAGAAGCGGGTTCGTAATGGCTGAAGGTGCAGGGATATTGATGCTGGAAAGGTGAGCCCGCTAGTTCCAATTTTGTGACCGTGATTTTTGAAAGGCTGGAAGATGCGCAAGAACGTGGTGCTGCAATACTTGCTGAAATTGAGGGCTATGGTTGGTCACCGTTTCTTGGCTCTATAATTTATTTTGAGGGGTCTCTTCTGACTGTTATCACATCTCATCACCGGACCCAAGCGGCATTGGGGCACGGCTCAGCATGGAAAGAGCGTTAGAAGACTCTGGGTGCGTAATCAGAATTGAAGATTTCTTGATTTTGTGGACGCCATGAACTCGCTGGAACGCCAAAAAACGAAACCCGCGTTTTTAGGGCCTCCACCGCCGAAATCGGCTACGTGAACGCCCATGCTACTTCAACACCAACAGGTGATGGCATCGAGGCCAAAGCCGTCGGTGACGTCTTCAAAGCAAATCCCGTGACCGTCAGCAGTATAAAAGGTCGGCACCTTTACAGTTACCTTTAATTTCGAATTCAGGCCATCTTGGGCATCTACTGGCCGCAGCCGGCGCTGTCGAATCGATCGCTACGGTTCTGTCGATGAACAACCGGTTGATCCCCGGGAATCTGAACTTGAACAAAACAGATTTGACAACGGAGATAGTTAGGTTCGTGGTTTCTCGTATTCTAATACGTTATTCTCAGAATACCAAATACCAACGTACAATGGAACGATCTGCCTTCGAAAGCTATCGTCAATTCTTTTGGCTTTGGCGGCACCAACGCTACGCTCATTCTTTCCCCGGTTAAACAATCATTTTGAGATCTTCGACATCTGCGATTTCAAACTCATTTTATTATAAAAACTTCTTATATAAAACGAGAAACAATGAACCAAAGGTGCGTCAGTGAGAAAAATACAACAACAGATAACATTCATTAAAAGTCACAGGTTTAAACAATGAAAAGCAAAACTATGTTAGTGCCCATCAACACGCTAATTAGACTAATATTTACGAGAGAAAATTGTGGGTCACAGGAAAAGACAAGTCTTCTAAAGCCTTTTAAAGTCAAGCCAGTCGTCCCCATCGTTAGACGGCTGTTTTCGCGGATGTCGATGAGAACTGCTGGGCACTTCGTCGTAGTCGTCTCCCTATTCAAGCGAATTCAAAATAATTTGAAGGTGATTACCGGAAAGATATTTGCCATGTCGCGGTAGCGCTTGTTTGAGTTGCCGAGAAAATCCGGCTGTTTCGGTGTCCTGGATAGCACATCGCGACCTACGCCCGATAAATCGAGAATTTTTGATAAGTCATACCGCCAAAATCATCCCCACGATCCCCAGCGTCCATCGTTTCGTCGAAGTCGAAAGGCTCGAGGTCGACGGGAGCAGGATCACTAAACATAATTTTGAACTAAAGGGAAATCTAGAAACCTGTTATCCATCACATTGTCAAAGTCCTGGGAATCGTTGTGATCGGGGGTCAGATGGAAGAGATCGCTCTAAACTCAGAATTAAAAATAATATTCATCACGATGCAAAAACCTCGCTTGGGGCGACGCGGAATGGGCTGGAATGGTCGTATGAGGCGAAATCTTGATTTTGATCGAATTGTGCGTCGTCGTGGGCAGAAGAAGCTTGCGTGCCTGAAATTATCAATAAAAGAACGCTAAACACAAAACGATAATTTCGTCGACTTGAACTGAAACCAGAGCTGAACCTCATTTGAAAACTATACCTAATTCATGGTCATCCAAATGTAATGCGCGGATCGTCTCATTGAATGCTTTTTCGACCTGCGGCGTCGAGCCAATGTCTCCATACCGTCCGGCCTCTGGCGTCCCTGGCGTACCCGGCGTACTAAAGCACTTTGTGGGAATGAAACGAGCATTATTACCTTGGTGAACCGAACAGATCCGCTTCGTCGAGACTAAATACAATTAGTGCACGAAAAATGGGACATACGTTTGATTTACTATGCCTTGAGCTGCCAGCTGGTCTTCTTCATCAAAAACATTTTCGCCACGTTCCGCCAAGAAGTCACTGCAAAGATTTTTAGGCGATATATAGAAAATTACCATTCATCATCCTCATCCAGCTCAAACAACGATGTTTTGTCGTGCATTTCGGTGGATGCAGACTAAAGGGGATTGAATCCACCACTAAAAGCCTACTTTGTACAAGTTCTCTCCCCACATTCGGAGTTCAGCATTCGACAAACGCTCGTCGATCATCCCCGTACAGGTGTCAATATAGCTAAAGAATATGGCATTTGCAAGACAAAGAAATCGGACCTGCTGCCACGTCTAGCCTCGACTAGTGGAAGATATGGGACATGCGTCACGATTCGTCTAGCCACTTGCGCCGGATCGAAGTAGAACAAGTCGCTTCTGGAAGCATGAAAATTAGGATACGATGGAAGCGTGAGGATCGTAACAATAAATAGTTTGTTCAAAAAAATACCCCTGATAACCAAAGTCAGTCGTCTTGCACCCAACTCGCGCTGGCGTAGGTGGAAGAATCGCATTGGGAGCCCGGTCCCCAAGCTCGAGGGAGAACTGCTGACGTGGAGTCATGTATGGATCCGATTCTATAACAAAGAATAATAAATGTACTAAAAAAAGCAACCTGGGGAGCGCGTGCTGGAGAATTGAGAAGTGCCGGGAGTGCGGTAAGCTGGTAGTGGACTGAAAAAAATATTAATTTCCAAAATGAAAGCGAAAAAACCTCTTCACTTTTTCAGCTGGTGGTAGCTTCTTCATGAACGCCGCCATCCGGCTCTTCAAAGCTGAAAAATATAGTCAGAGTTTAAAACCACCCAAAAATTATACCTTCAACCTGATCGACCGTCGGAAGTTGCTTCGTCGTTTGGCTTGGCTCCTTCCTATTCTTGCTGCTGATTCTGGGGCGATCTAAGATTCGGCTGATGACAAGGGAAAGCTAAACAAAGTCAACCTTCACTATGTGATGAGAGTTCCGACTCTGGATCACTCTCCGCTTGTCGGTGCCTATTTGAGCGCGATTCGGCATGTTTTTCGTGTTCCCGACGGTACTTTGTGTTCGACGAGTTCGCACGACTTGGCTTTATTCTAAAAAAACTAAAGCCGACTGAGAGAAAATACCCTCGAGTGGGGTGCGATGAAGGTCCGGGCAACCCATTTCGCATCAAATCGAAACGCTCTTCCTCAAGCGCCACTTGCATGTCTTCGAGTTTATCGACCTAAGCAACCAAATGTTGGGCAAAATTGCTCTCATTCTCACCTCATCTTCCCAGTTTATCGGTTGACTCTCTTTGAGTTTAATGATCTTTCGGGCAATGGCTTGGGCTCTTGTCTACAACCAAATATCATGCAACAGAAAAGAATCTTACATTTACAGTTTGAAGCTCATCGCAACTCGGAGCCGAATGTTGTTGTCCATAGTTGAGATGTGACTTTGAGGGAAATCGCGAGCTACGCCCTTCGCTAAATGAAAAGTTTAAGTGTGGCGGGGGGAAAAAGTACCACATCATCCCTTCCAAACGATCGTCTAGATCATTTCTCGGCTTTTCACACATGTAGCGGCGATGAAGCTTTACAGGCGGGGATTGCGAGCTCGGGCCGGATCCGTGTCCGCCCCATCCGTCGACCTGGGTGCGCATCCGCTTCTGCACCTTCTCTCGTTTTGCTGCCGCCTCTTCATCGTCTATAAAAAGATAATGTATCCATCCGAGCCCACGAAAACTCATCTACGGCTTGCGCATTATCGGGGAGGAGAGTTTATCGTGGCGAAGACCGACTTTTTCATTAGATTCCAATTTTTCTAATACAAATGGAGGAACTGTTTTGACGGCTTTCTACTATTGCTAAGGCTACAAATTCCTGAAAAAAAAATACAACAGAATATCTATTTTCTGGGCACAACTCCAAACTTTTCGAAGTTTTAGATATTTTACATTTGAAAATTAGCTAGATTTACGAAAAACACTTAAAATCGTTTGAATTACGTCACTAGGCATTTCAGAAATTCTAGGAAAAGCCCCCGCCCGGATAATTAGAAAGAACCACCCACCAGAACTATATTCAGCGGCTTCACGACGAGATCGCCCACCGGCCATGTTGCGATGAGGGGCCTGTCGCACGTAGTTTATCCCGCTAAACAAAAATTAGTCGGAGAAAAGATAGAACCTTCTGCCCATGCCCGTGCGAGTGGTGCCCGGTTTTGAGGTTCGCCGCTGAGGGTGAGGGACCCGGGATTCGAAGGGCACCCATTTCCCAACACCGGTCGGGAAGAATGTCCGGCGAGACATCACTGAACAAGGTTTAAAGAAACAGGAATAAGTTACGCTGCGTGTGGCGCGAGACAAAAATTTCTAGGAAGCTCATAGTCGTGAGGCCCTCTAGGGGCAGTAGAAAACGAGAAGTCTTTTACAAGGATAATACTGCAAAATAATCAAGACAAACAAAAAGGTAATAAAATGGGAAAAAACTAAAAGCCAATTTCCTGCTGTACGTCAGTGTACTCTTCCGCAGTTTATGGTGCGTACACTGGAGCGTGGTGTCGTGCCCTTTCTCCAAGATCGAATTTTTTATTTTGAAGTGAAAGGACTTGAGAAACTTTAGGATATCGTTTTCATTGAACTTAGTAAATTCTAGCTAAATTTCTCGGTACTTATCAAGTTGGGGGGCCACTTTGGTTTTAGACTTTTTGAGTCTTTCTAGGCTAGTCGTTTTGTGCTGGTTTCGGATATAACAAAATCAGAGTAGTAAAACACAATTATTTAAACGTTTTTAAGATTTAGAGATGCTTACACCCAATTTGAGCCTAAAAATAAGGCTTCGTGCCACCCGGGGCCTAGTCGCTTCGGATGGGTGCGAGCGCGTACAGGGTTTGAAATCGGGGCGCCCGAGCAGCGCGAAGCGCCCAGGCACCCCGATTTCGGAAGAGTGGAGCGGCAGCCCATCCGAAGCGACGGCCCACCTTGCCTGACAAAGTGGCAAGCCTAAAATTGTGCATAAGTACACCTTTTATTAATAAACTTTTAGACTGTTTTCCTGGATAAACCCAAACCCCAATTTGATAAGTACCAATTTCTCTTCCAAAAAATCTTCATGCTTCTTGCTAAAGAAGCTTCAAGACTGAAGAAACTTTTATAGAAGTGTTTCTGTTTGGAGTTCAGTATCTTTGGTTCCGTCAATGTCTATTACGCATCTCGCCTAGATTCCGCTCAACAAGTCTTCTTTGGCGGCCGCAGAAATAAGAGTTTACTCGATATCTCTATTGTTCTCTTTGTTTTTCTTCGTCTTTCTTTGTAATCTTCTTTTTCAGTTGATGAATGGAGCCACATGAATTGGTTCGATTGGTGGCCGAACCCTATTTCAAGGAAAACTATGGTCGCGAATGCAGCTTGTGTATGGAGCCATACGATTCAGGAGATCGAACCCCGATCGTATGTTGCTGATTTTACTCATAACTCTTGTTTAGCACATTTGCCCGTTTTCCGAGAAGCACGTCGCCTGCTACCAATGCACCAAATTGATTCTGAAGCCCCAGGATGGACCACCTTGCCCATTCTGCCGTTCCAAGCTGCCCTATCGCCATGCCGAAGAATACCCGGTGGCCAAGGCACTACTTCATTGTAAATTTATTTTTTTTCGAAAATAGTTTTTCTTTTAGATTTGAGCAAAACTGAAAAGGAGGATGAGCCATGGCAACCCACAGAGCACGATTCAAAAGAGGTATCTATTAACTCGCTGCAGATATCATCTGTTTTAGCTGCTGCTATTCGGTAGACGGTGCAGCGGCAACGGGTGTAAACGGTCCCTGTCCCCGGCGCATTGCCAACCAGCCGTCTGCATCCCCTGCCACGGAATGTCCCAAAATATCTTTAAGTCATGGGCACAAGTCTACGAGCTGTCTGAAAAGGTATCTTACAGAAAGTTTAACTTATTGTTCCGCCTAGGGAATGTTCTGTCACGGTTGTATCCATGAACACATGAAGGAACATTCTAATCCCGGATATATAGCAGTTCAATTACTCGATGGTGAGTCTGATTTTGGAGGCCTATTTTATTTTTAGCCATGGCCGCTTCGGGTACGAACTATTTGCAAGTATTCATGGAAAATGGCATCATCTCAATAATCAACAACAAGTCTCCTCGGGAATGGGAATTCAACGAGCTGATCGTCTACCAATTCTTCCTCGGACAATTGCTCTAGTACGGGTTCACACTTTTTTGGATATTTTGCTTAGCAAAACAAAACAGTCGATGGACCCAGTCAAGTTCAACGGTTTCATCCGTGAGCTAATGGTATGGTCTTTCGCTTTAAGTTATACGCTTCATTTAGGAAACTATTGAAAAAACGACCTATTTCTCGGAGGTGTTCATGTATGACTGTTCGTTGCCTGCCGGGTTCTACAGCGAATTTTGCCGTTTTCTCGACTGTGTGGTGGAACTCGTGAACTTCTATGGAATAGCCAGTGAGGCCAATCGCTATACTCGGGCCTGGGCGCAAAAGTTAATGCTACATCCAAATGAGTCGCTGCGAAACTGGGGATATGAGCACATTTCCAAAACGGTAAGAGCTTTGCCGGTAACCTCTATCAAAATTTAGACCGGAAAAAGCATGGTGCCGCCACAATTCCTCGAAATTTTGGATGGAAATATCGAGGTATAATTATTTCAAGATCCACGGTCTATTCTGTGTTTCAGATTGATGCGCTGTTGGGCTTCTTGACGATTGAGCCCGATGAAATG
Organism: Mesorhabditis spiculigera; assembly: GCA_958295435.1. Lineage (NCBI taxonomy): Eukaryota > Metazoa > Nematoda > Chromadorea > Rhabditida > Rhabditidae > Mesorhabditis > Mesorhabditis spiculigera. The sequence goes on from CATQJA010002653.1 coordinate 1,833,638, forward strand.
TCGAAGGCGGAACGGAGCAAACTGATTAGAAAGGTAATTTTCACATTTGTGCATCAATGTGTTTTTTTCAGTCGTATGGCCTAATCATGGAGACGGCACTGCTCCCTGGTCAGAAGCCCAACAAGCTAGCTTATGATAATCGGCGCGTCATTCACCAGCTAATCGATCAATTTGTTGAAAAAGCCATTTTCCACAATGAGCGCGTATCATCTGGATGACTCAATAGTTGTCGCTCCCCTTTGCTACTAATGTGCTAAATTCCCCACTGTGATATACTTGGCACTAAGCTTTTTTCTGAATTTTTGTCTGAATTTTTTGGCTGCCGATGGCATTGGACCTCCCCTTGATTTGTGAGTTTCGTAATTTGTCATCTTGTGAAAAGTAAAACACCTGAATAAAAAGTTTATTGTGATCTCGGTGCCTTTAGAAAAAATCAGGGAAAGCGGCCGCCACCGCCTAACAGTGCGGCAATAGCGTCTTGTGTGCTGTCCCTAAAAAGAACTGACTGCGGTAGAAGGCTTGTGAATTACCAGTCATCTTCCTGCCGCGGTGCGCCGTGAGCTTGATTGTTGCCGTGTTGGTAGTAGGGTTGCTCATCTAAAACCAGGTTATTATCATTATTATCCTAAGCCACTGACGTATATTATCGAGCCCAAATGGTACTCGACTGTTAGCGCGCGGGCGGGAGTTCCCAATTTTTCAAAAAATTTGAATCCTCAAAATCATGGAAATTTAAAATCGCTCTTGGACCAAAAATTGATCATTTTCGACATTTTTTAGTCCTTCTAAACCGCTTCCTATACTTAAAAACGGCCTTGCATATATTCTGGACCAAAAGCCACCAACTTTCGGCATTTTTAATCCGTTTAATCATCTTCCTATACTCAAAAACGGCCTCAAAAGCTACCGCAATGGTGTATATTTAATTACTGCAGCCGATCAGGGCGATATGCCGAAATTAGGTCATCCAGCCAACAGCCCAGCATTTCCCAAATCAAACCGTACCAACGGGCTCCTGCTTGATCGGTCTCCCCGGATGATGCCTCGGCTCTGGGCATTCACTATGCGAGCTTTGATGTGGAGGAGGCCGATACCACTCTTCTTCAGTACTACCTAGAAAGAAAAGTTCCTTTCCAATAAAAGTGCATACTGTTCTGACTTGACCGCCACGTGTCCTCCTGGTATTGGTGCTGCGGCTTCATACGGTGATCTGCAGGATGCGGACCTGATCCATAGCCACAGTCCTCTCCATTCCTAAGCACGTTCTTGCAGATCATGATTAAATTACCATCCCGTATCACTACGATTCCACGAGTCTCGAGGAGGCGGTCCTTGTCTAGGTGGATTCATCCTCGGTGGCGGGAAATCTAGGTTATATTTCTACTAGTGGTTTGGAGAAGCATACTTGGTCCAGACGACGACTGAGGCATCGGCGTGAATCTAGGCGGTGGGCCGTCCGGTTGCCGATAGGTAGGAGGAAATCGGCGTGCGCCTAAAAGCGCCAGAGGTTTTGGTTCGTTGTCGAGGGATATCGGTGGACAGGATTTTTTATAATGTTCGGTAGACGCACTACGACCTTAGAAATGATTATAATAGCATGTCACTAGCTTTTTCGATGCCACAAAGGCAGTTGGCTCTTACACAAAAATCTGTTAGTAATAAGAGAGACCGGGAAAATTAAAGATTTTCAAAAATGCAAAATTACCTGGCCCTGGCGGCGGTCCACGTCCCCGCATGAAGCCTCCGCGTTGTCCGCGTGGCGGCGGGAAACCCCGAGCCGGAGGGGGTGAGAAGCCACGCCCGGCCGGTGGAGGTGGGCGACGCTTGTTGGGTGGAGAACTTCGGCGTGGCGGTGGGTTCCGGGGAATCGCTTCTAAAAAACAGGAATTACCAACGCGAAGAGCGAGAAACTACCTGCATCGTGGACAGGCCCGTTTATCAAAGGGCCACGGTGCGCACGGGTTAATTGAGGAGGGCCCGGAGCCTGTGAAATGGTTGGACCCTGGAAATCGGATGTTGAAATAAAGCGAATGTCGTTATATATCAAAATGAGAGTAGATCATCAAAATAACGCACCCGCCCATCAGGGTGCGCAAGGAGGCCAGGTCGATTGCTGAGAGGAGCTAAAAACATAATTCCAACATTGGAAGAAGATTATCTTACGTTCTGGCGAATCTGGAGAATCATCGCCAATAGGTCGCTTTCGCTGTGAAGGATGCGGCTTGAGGACGCGGCCACTAAAAAGTAGAGTTGATGATTAAAATTACATTAATTATGGAGCCGTTTCGCCACTTTTGATTTTTTCTAAATAGCCACTTCGTAGAAGTAATCTCTTATCGAGATTTTTTTGTATTTTCCGTGCTCAAAACAATTTTTTGTCCTAGACGGTTTGTGGTGTTCGTTAGAGCCATTGTGCTGTAAACATTATGTATTGTTTGTGTACAAAATGTGCTGATAAATCCCGGCATACTAGATATAGATAAAATGGCGAAAATCAAACACGTCTAAAAACTCGGCGGAAAACCCCCGTACTCTTCGCCGACAATCTCGGCCATCTTGTCGAGCACCGCCTGGGGAATGGCCGGAATCGCACCCTGAATAGAGATAAATTAAATTTTATATATCGCAATACCGTGCTCCGCATGTCATAAGGGATGAATGCGCCAGGCCGCAGCACTCGCCCATAACCCGTCAGGAACGGTTGAACCTAAACGTTTGTATAAAAAAGAAGACATTCACCGGAATCGGGGCATTTTGTGCTAGACTAGGTACGTGATAGTGGGCGCCTAATTATGCAGAGTGAAAGGGAGAGAGAGAGAGAGAGAGAGAGAGAGAGAGAGAGAGAGAGAAAGAGCGAAAGAGAGTGACGCAAAGGTAACTAGGCGTCGACGTAGTCCGTGCCTGAAAGGCCAGAAAGCCCAGAATAAAAACTCGCTCAGCCATCTTCAATAATTTAACCGCAACGCCACCAACGGGGTCAATAAAATCCAACAGCGTGCGTACGCATCGCGTGTCGCGGTCCGAAAACAACGAAAAATCGGGAACAAAACGAACCATAAGCTTCTGCTCAAAATCCTCGTCAATCGGCGTGACGACGGCCGGCTTGAACAACGGCCTGAAAACGGGGTTAGCCAGAATGAACTCATGGCTCCGTACTGCTCGTTGACATCGAGATACTTCAGCGTGACGCGCGGCACGATCACGGGGGTTGTTGGCGCTGGTGGGGATGGTGTCACCGGCTAAAGGTGAGGGTAAATGACTTATGGTTTGCGAAAAAATAACAATATGCTTACATTAGCCAACGACATGGGGAAAAGAGGGGTTTTAACGAACGGAGCAGGATTTTGATGAGATAATAATTTCGTCTATTTGAGTGAGTTTCGACGAATTGAGAGGGGATCTTTTGGTCGAAAAACGCGATTTTCAACGAATTCAGGGGAATTTTTGATCGAAAAAGCTAGTTTGAACGAATTAAGAGGAATTTTTGAACGGGAAAGCTGGGTTTCGACGAATTGAGAGGAATTTTTGATCGCAAAAAAGATAGTTTCAACGAATTCGGGGATTTTTTTTATCGAAAAAGGTGGGTTTCGACGAATGCAGAGGATTATCTTCAAAAAAATGTGGGTTTTGAAGAACTTTTAGACACCCGTGAAACACCAATAATTCAAAAAAAATCACTAAAAAATGTAATTTATGCGTAAAATAAATGTGCAACGTTCTTTTCCAGCCAAAAATCGATGGCTGTTATTCCTATTCCAGTCATAAGAGCCTGCAAAATCGCTGTTCTGTCAGAAAACGACTGCGTTCCAATGATGTTACCAAAAAAACAAGCTCAACGTTATTGGATAGTCTTTCTGTCTTTCTATAAGAACATGCCGATGCTGAAAAACGCAGGCTAAAGGGCTTTACCAGACTTTTTAAGGTTTGAAATTACCGACCGGTTGAGGCACAGGCTCTTCGGGGGTTTCAGTCACTTCCTCTTGGTTGTCGTACATCGCCAGTAGTCGCTGCACTTTCAAGGCTGAAAAGCAGATTTGTAACGTTTTAGCGAAAATTGATTAGCCAGCGATCGATTACGCCGAAATTTCGATATGTCTAAATGCCTAAGAACACGCACAATTTTCATTATATCGAAAGATTTGGTTGGGACGTCGGGCTTTTTTGGCCTGGGAATTGGTTAAATCGGCGAGTTAAAATTGCGACATAATGCCATCTCGACTTAACGGGATTACGGTTTAATATCGATTTGCTCTCATAATGTCGATAAGCATAATTCCGTCATTTTAAAGTAACCCATAAATTTCAGCGTAGTGTATTTTTGAATTATGAAATTTCGATAGGTCGAAATGTTATAAAGGCAGATCGTAAAGACGATGATTCAAAAACTAACCGGCTAACGTCTTTGGATCGATAATTTGCCCGTTCTCGTCTCTTTCTTGTTCGTCTTCTTCCTCCTCCTCATCATCTTCATCATCATCATCGACGTCTTCCGTAATTTGACAGGTGGGAGGTGCCGGGTTTGCTGTTGTCCCTTGGAATGACCCAAATCCAGCGTATCCTAAAGCCAAGTTCTGGATATCACTATGAAAAGTACCCTTTGTCGGTTGAGGATTGATAGGGATCGAATAGGTGACGCGTTGGCCCTCCACAGACTAAAAAACACAAAATTAAATCAGGAATCCAATTAACCTTGAGTACATTGGCCGACGCTTCAGGTGGTGCCATTTGATACGGTATACTAAAAAAGAAGCTCATTAGATAAATAAAAGGCTCGAGATATACCCAGAACTGGAAGGTGGCATTGTCATTGGTGCTGTGTAGGGGATTTGGGGTTGGCCTGAAATTTTTATTTATTAGAAAAAATATGAAAAAAATACCGGGATATCCATATGGCTGGTTGATCGGTGGGCCAGAATACGGGGGGCCATTCATCCCCGGGAGAAGCCGTTATACCTAAATTCGCCATTTAACATACAGTTCATCATAACGAACCGGAAAAACCTGGCTAGAACGAAAACTTTTGAATCTTTATCTGATCTCCGAAAAAACGGATTTTACACACAAGAAAACTTTTTAGTGGCAATCGCCTGGTTTTCACTCGGGAACAAGCCTGTCTTCTGCAGATTTTGTGCTGATCCTGAATATGTTTGCAAAACTACAAGCTTAAAGCTAGGAGCCTTTTAAGTGCTGAAAATGCCTAAAATGGCCGAATTTCGATATTTGCCTTTTTCGCATTGAAAAACTTCATAAATTTCCTGTCCCGTCCGGTTCGCCGCTTTTGAAATCAGATTCGGAATTGGCACAGAAATTTGCACAAGTTAGGCTTTGACCCGTACGGAAATACGATTTTTAAATTTTTAAAAACCGTCTCCTTGTCAATAACGCTTACAACCCCCGTGTAAATATGACATCGTATTCCTCCTTACGATTTCCTTTCCTAATTAGTGCCAAGTTCATACAAAAACATCCTTTATCGTACCAGTAAATCCAATGACCAGCCAAAACAATCAAAACACGAATGATGAGATCGACGACGTGAGAAGGTAACAATAAAAGAACGGTCGAAGCATATATATAACCAATAAAACAACTTCGAATTGAGAAAAGAGCGCTTCATTTAAATCATCATGGGATTGTGGGCCGAGCCGCCCTGTTGTGGTCCGACGGAGCCAATGGTGCCTACAGAGCCCACCGGACCCACAGAACCCATATTGCCCACGGAGCCGATTGGGGCATCCATTGAACCTGGGGCCATCATTGATCCTGGCATCTGCACTGAGCCGGGCATTCCTACAAAAAATTAAGCGTTATATGATTTACAATTCAAAGCTATCTATTTTTTTAGCAAGTCAATTAAAGTTATTTCTTCATCATATAAAATATGAGAGACACTTTTTGGGCGGTTCTTCACTACTAATTATGTTCAAAAATCCGAAAAATATAGATTTAACGCAAAAACTCGCCAGACTTTTACCAAAATTTCAAGCTCCTTATGGCTTTCTAAATCTTTTGCTACTGAACAGCGAAATTTTATAAAACCAACAGTAAAATACATGCGTATTATACATTACATCACGCTACTAGCTATATAGTCAGGGGCGTAGCCAGAAAAAAATTTCTGGGGGGCCCCGAAAAGTTTTTTCCGAAAAACTCAAAAAATTAACGAAAAAACAGCGCCGCAGGCGAAAAATTTTGGAAAAAAAGGCAACATAGCTCTATAAATAGCAGTAAAAAACGTGAAAAATAGCACCACAGGCAGCAAAATTTTTGAGAAAATAAAAATCATAAGGGTCCCCCCTTATGAAATTTTTGGGCCCCGGCCGATTTCGGGGGCACCGGGCCCAGGGGGCCCACCTTAAGCTACGTCCCTGTATATAGTTGCTTTATTGTAAAAATTAGTCCACCCGCCCAGATTTTCCGAAAAAATTCTAATAACAATTAATTTAACTCCAAAAACCTACTGTTTATTCCCGGCCTCTTCAACAATTGCGAGATAGCAGGCCAGATCGGGCACCCTCCAGTCAGCGCGGCTTCCTCGTTGGCGGAAGTGAAGACCTCTTTGAAGCCCTGAAAAAAATTAGATTTTGATTGCATTAAAATTACATCATCATGAAATAATAAACAAAATACCAAGCGTAAATGTAAAAATAAAATACCTCTTTGTCGTCAAACTGATGTGCAGCCGGTTGTTGTTGATGGTGCATGTCGACCTGGTTCCTAAAAAAGACCGGATCACCGAAAAACCGCGGAAAACTCACGATTGCATATTATACTGCAGTATCATGATATGCTTCGGTTTCCGGGCGTGGTCTGGGTCGTGGGCGGGCACAAAGTTTACCTAAGTTTTTAGCTAATGCATAGTTGTTCAAATGTGCTTACAAAGAGGCGCAAATTCTTCTGACGATCGTCGGCCATCACACCCGGTCTGAACTTGCGGCCATGCTGTGGATTCTGGGGGTTTTCGCGGACGAAGACGCACAACAACAAATGTAAGCACCATTGGTTTTCTTGCACTGAGGGGACCTGAAAAATAATAGTTTTTTTAGTAAACAATTCCATAATAAGGTTTATTCTATTTTGGCAAAAATTAGACTGTCGGCATTGAATTTATCGGAAATTCATTTTGTCGAAAAATTTAATTTTTTTAGATTCTGGCTTTGTCGAAATGACCTCGTGGCCCATTTACAACAAAGACGTCAAGATTTTTCAACCACTAAACAGGCTCGAACGCATTAACCATCAATTTTCGACACAAAAATGTCGACAACATCTCGACATTCTGATTTTCGACATCGACATTGTTGGCTTCCGCTCGTAAAGCTACCCACATCATCAATAGAGTCCATCTGTGCCCGCAGGACTTTGGCCATCGACGCAAACGCCCCATTCGGCATTCGGCAGATGCTCAGGAAAGCGAGCAGTGCAAACTCGTTTTGCAGCCTAAATTCGAGAACTTGAGAAACCTATCTGAAAAACATACGGGAAAACAAGGCGCTCAAAAAACTCTTCAAAGATGGCAATATCTTCGCGTGACGGTCCGGAGTCGTCCACTGAAAAAGCGAACCATTGGCCCTTTTCAAAGCTTTTGAAAATTAAAAATTCCCGCCGAAACTATTTTTCCAATTTATCCGGTTTGGCCTAGTAATAATAGATCGGATTTAACACAATTCAGTTAATTTTTAGCTATATCCAGGACAAAAAAAACTCTCAAAATGTTTGGAAAGGCGAAATTTGGTGATTTTAAGTGGAAGAGGGTTATTTTTCGGACTAAAAGTAGATCGGAGTATGCGAATTTGTAAAGTATTAAAAGTAATTTGTAATTCGGCATTTACCCGAAAAATCTACCTCGTCTATAAAAATACAACATAACTAGTAAATTAAATTAAATCCACGAAATTAACTTACGATATTCAATGGAGCACTTGACGGTGAACGTCTGGGCGCAGAGGTAGAAGTTAAAGTTGAGCACGGCCGATTTGTGCGGGTAGACGGGGGTGGGTGGGTCGAACGTCTTGCTGGTGACGCGGATCGAATCGGGGTGGATGGTCAGCTGGTCGATGAGCATCGGGGAACGGCCAGCAAGGTGGCTGATATGACTCAAAGCGGTGGCGACGTGCCGTAGATAGACGAGGCCGTGGAGGTAGACATCCAGGGGCGGAGCACGAGCTAAAAAAGAATGGTTCTTTTCTATTATCGGGGGAAGTGTATTTTTTTACTTTGAGCCTAGAAATGCCTCGTGATTTAAAAGCAAGTAGTATGATCGTGTTTTTAGCAAAAACTCAGCTCTTTTTTAAGTAAAAAACTGCCTAAAAGCTTGGGGAAATTTTAAAAATCTGAATCTGAAAATTCGCAAATCATTACTTCTAGTTATACCAAAAAATGTAGTTTTTACGCCTAGGAATGGGAAAAATAGTGTAAAAACACCTCTTCCATTTGAAAAGGATGGGTTCTAAGGACCATTCCCACCCCCACCCCTCCCCCCCCCCCATAATGTAAAAGCACCAAAATAACGATCCGAAAGTCGCTAAAAAACTCACGCTTCTCCCGTGAAAAGAACGAGGCATCACGATCTGGCGGTTGAATGGCGCAAGCTCTGTGGAGGGTGGCATTATCGATGAGGATGATGTTGGAAGATAGGCCAAGCTCAGAATTGGATGGAATATACGAGCCGTGGGGAGATGGCTGGGAAGCGGCTGCTGGCACCGACAACGAGTGGCTGCTCGCCAGAGGAGAAGCCGCGTTGTGCTACAAAAGATGAAATTATAATGGAGATGATAATCCCGTAGTGAATCGTTAGGGGGGGGGGGGAGGGGAGACAGCGGAAAATCAATTCTTTTTCCAGCAAAGCCTCTGATGCAATAAAAAACAAAGTCTATTATATAGTGTTTTTAGTAGTATTATGGTTACCAAGAAATTATAAAAATAAAAAAAACATTAATTATCAATATTCAACATTAATCGAAATAAATAATTTTCTGACAATTTTAATAATTTCTTACGAACCTTTTATATATAGAAAAGGCGTAAAATGCTTGTATAATACTTCATATTTGATTCTTTGATCTCTACGGAAACACCAGACAAATTTAGCCCCCCACTAACACACCAGTACCGATATTTCTTACCTCCATTGGCAGGCTGTTGGGCGCAATTGGCGATGGATTCCTCGGCCCATTCCTGTCCATAACCACTTCCGCGGTTCCGCTAAACATTACAAAAATTACTACTTTAACCTAAAAATCCTACTTTGATATCCATTTCCAAAACTGTTCCATCCCGACGATCGACGAGTGGAATCGCGTACAATCTCGGACGCCCACCTAAAAACTTAGAATCCAGTGGATTGCAACAAATCACCTTGTCTTTGGATAACAGCTTAAACTCGATATGTAGATGGCCGAATTGGAGGCGCATCGTGTACGCGTCGCTCGGGCAGATGTTATACTGTAAAAACAATACAATCACATAAAATAATAAATTTATCCTACCTTGAATTGTAGTGAGAAAACCATGTCGTTGCCGAGGATCGAGGCCAGTGACTAAAACGCGGGACATAATTCGGTACTGGGCTGGTAGCGGGGGGAGCTAATTTTTGTTTTTTTTTATCTATACCAGTTGATATTAAATGCTGTTTCTCCAATGTTTTTAGTAGTTTTTGCTTGCTAGAAATTTACAAAAAAGCTTAAATTCTGAAAATTCAAAGATTTTGTATCTTTTTGGGTCATGATCCCAAAATTTCGACAAAAAATCGAACATTTCGAAATGTCTATAATTTTTTCCCGAGCTTTTTATCCCTAAAAACTGCATAAAATGCTTGACAGATGGTTTATATTTCGTGACAGGGCCGTACGGGACTAATTGGGAAAATTGGTTATTCCTTGATAGCCACCCCCCCCCGCTAAGAGTTTAGTACCGATAATTTTACACAGACATTTTTTTGAATACCAGAATTTCGAAAAAGTCATTGCTATTTCATATAGAAATAGAAATTAAGAAAAAATCGAATTTCGGTAGTAAGTATAAAAATCAACTAAACAACGTTTCAGAACTACCCAATAAATCCCTACCCGGATGGTCTTGAAACGCGTCCGCGAATAGCCGGAAAGCGCTGTAAGGGGCACGGAAGTCGCCACAAGATAGTCAACCAGTTCCACGAGATCCGGCCGGATGTTGAAGCTAAAAATAGGACAAAATTCAGATCTAATGACAAAAACCGACTTCTCGTTGATGATATGCGTCAATTGGGCATGCGGATTCCACCGAGATTCGCTGGGCCACCGGAAGTCCTGCTTCTGGTAGACTTCGTTGGGTAACGTCTGCCCGAATGTGATCACGAAGGAAGGTTCGATCGGCTGAAAAGATATATGAAATTTAGAGGTAAAGGTTAGCGGGACCTTGCCGGCATTACGGAGCCTGTAGGTGAGCACGAGCAATTGGTCACGCTTTTCGCCATAGGCAATGACGAGCTTGTGATAGGTGTAGGCGTGGATCTGAGACGGGATTGAATTTCAAGGAAAAAATTTTAGAGAGAGAGAGAGAGAGAGAGAGAGAGAGAGAAGAGAGAGAGTGAGAGTGTGTGTCAGGGAAAATCAGAAAAACAACTAGCAAAAATCTTGCGGAACTCAAAAACACTAACCGAACAATATTTGTGGTACATAGCTTTGTAAGCGGGCGCGAACCGGCTGGCAATCTTGTAAATGTGCGCAAAAATCGTCAATCTTTCGAGAATCGTCGTCGAGACGGAGTCGTTATTAGGCGAATAATGGCCACTCGGGATCTCCATCATGCAGGCGCGCCGCTGAAATTTTAGCTATTGTAAAACGCTTTCAATTTAAATTCATAGTTTTTCCAAATCACTTACCAACGGACCAGGCCTTGAAGAAACGCAATCAGATGGCAACGGATTATCCTTGATGCAACACTCGAACGGCCAGACGACCTTCGCCCGTGTGTCCAATCGTAGACAACACCGGACGAGATTGTTGAAAAACTCGGGCACCTCGACGTCGATCGAAGATTGTAGGCTAGAAATGAGTCATTATAAACAACACGTTTGTAATTACTCTTTTAGCTTTAGCATCAGCCCGCCGACCACCTCTTCCGTTTGCAGTGGTTCGTAGCTGATCTTTTTCCGGCTGAGCTCTTCGGTTAGCTGAAAAAGCGGCGTAATTCTAAGTTGCATCTTTCCCTCCTCACCTTCATAAATGCAATTCGGTCATCGACAGCCGCCACGGCACATGACAAACTGCGGCCCCAGTCCGACTTGGCCTCCTAAAAATTACGTGGGTTTTTACAAACGGTTTCCTACATCGTAGACATCATCGCGATGAAGTTCAAAATAACGGGTCATCGGCGCATGCAGGGCTGGATGATCCTAGAACAGCATTTAGGGAATAGACCATTAACCTACCCGCGACAAGTTCAAGATGGTCACTTTGTCGTTGACGGCCGTCAGTAGATGAAGATTCGTCTGGACATGAGACATCGAATCCACTTCGAAGGCTACTATCTGAAATGAATTGTTAAATCAATGAAAAGAAATTATGAGATAGAAGCTAAATTGCCAAAAGATAAAACACTAAAAAACCTTAACACTCCAATTTCTAGATCAATTTTAGTTTATGCTAAATAAATTTCTAAAAGACGCTCTAAACCAACCAAATAGTAGTTTTCATCTTTGAAAAACTGGAGCACGATACGATCGTTGGGGATCGATTCGACCTGCAATAAAATTTTAAAGAAAGCCGCTTACTTGCTACCTTGCTCAATTTGGTGGTCATCTGCGCCTCGGTCAGAATTCGGACCTGCAGGCAGGCAACGGCCTTCTTGTATCGCTCGATCATCATCAGAACCCTGCAAAATATTAAATCGACAAAATAAAGCTAATTTACTTCAGCCGATTCACCCATTTTTGCAAGAGGGTGGGTGTGAATTTGCTCTCGTGGAGGACACGCTCGAGCTCGCGAAGTTCAGTTCTTTCTCCTGAAAAACATTTTGAGTACCTTCCTCAGCCAATTTTTTTTCTATAGGTCCCGATAAAGTATTTAGATAGGTTTTTTAGTACAATTTATCTTTTCTTCAAGTGGAAATAAAACTTCGAAAATTTCAAAAGCGCTTCAAAATTTTATAATGCCAAAAACCCATTTTCTTACCCAGCGTGTGCATCGTGCATGTGATTCTTCCATTGTAGAAATTGACCGAAATGTTGAGCGTCTCCTCTGGCTTGGCGTCCATCACCAGCCGATAGCGAATCACCGGCACCACATTTCCGGCCAGTGCCAAATTCGACGCTAAATTTTATCGTAATAGCGTCGTGAAAGGGAAACTAACAGCTGCTGCACTCCTCCAATTTCTCGCGAATGATCAGCAACCGTTGGATGCAACGGAATGTGAAGATTTCAGAAAGGAGCCGGTCCATTGAAAGACGCCTAAATATTATATTTTTATTTTCAGGCAGATAATTACCCTGTCCTTTCATCGAGCGTTCCAAATTTATCGCTTTGCGGGAAATGGCGAACGCGAAGTGAAGCATAGCTGTCCGGACGGCCACAAGAAATTTGCAACCGGAATTGAGGAACGAATCTAAAAAGGATGGATTGTGATTGACGAATTCCGTTAATATCTCCGTAAATTCGGTATACGGTAAATATCAAAAACTTTGAAAAAGCTGAAATTTTTTTTTCAAAAATCGGCCATTTTTGCTTGGAAATATAGATCTTTGATAATTTTAACAAAAATGTCTAAAGTTTTCATGTTGAGCAACAGTAAAAAAAGTGTTTAGAGACACTGCCACTATCAATATTTTCAAAATTAAAGGCTAAGAAAAAAGTGCCCCCCCCCGATAACGCGAAAGCACCGATGTTTCTATAATAAAAAACGGTTTTAGGGCCAAATAGTATATGCGAAGCCGTTTATATAACAACTCTACCTTGGTGGTTGCCCCTTTCGAGTCTGAATCCGCTGTAGCCAGTACCCAATCACGAGCACCCGCTCTTTCTGGTCATAACGTTCGATCGAAATTTTGTCCCTAAATGGAAAGTTCTAAAAAAAGCCAAACAATCTCACCGAAGTCGTCCGGAAGCCAGCTGAGTGGCCTGGCAGAAGAGCACGTCCAATTTGATGGATTGGGCAAAGTAGTGGAGGAAGGCGTAGACCTCTTGGAGCGGCTAAAACTTGATTTCTCAGCAATATCGAGAGGTTCCTACATTTTTGCTGGCATCCATCCTGGACTGTAAAACTTGATGGACAGCGTTGAGTTGTAGCGGATGGACGAGTTGAGTTCCTGGAATTTGGCCGTATCAAAGAAATTGTCCTTTTAAATACCATATCCAATCTCGTATTCCTCTACAAGCATTTTGATGTTTAGAAGTGTCCATGGAATCGAAGGAGCTTCTCCCAGAACAGTTAATTTCGCCTCAAATTCTCCCGGGACGATCAGGGTCACCTAAAACTTGTCCCTAATTCCAATAAAATCATAACTACCATCCCGTTCTTGATGATGATCTTCTGGATTTTTGGAGACAGCTTCGGCGAGAGTCGAGAAATTCGAGCCTGCAGCACTTTGTTCAGCCTCGACAGTGTGTTGGCCAGTTCGAGCTGAGTGATCTTCGGCTCGCTAATGTAACGCCGCTTGATCGACAGGGGCAATCGAGAATAGGTACCCTACAATTTGACTTAATTAAATAGTATTGAACAACCTGTGTCAAAATGTCGACCGCCGAGCAAACGTGAAAATTCGGCAACTTGGCAAGCTCAAGGCCATTCCTAAAATCGTGATTCTCGGAAACCGATTGAAAAACAAACTTGAAGTGAAACAAGTTGTCGGCCGTCTCGACAAACAGCTGCATTTGCTGGTCGAGAATGTAGTTGATTACCTAGAGCAAGACTTGCCGGAAAATTTTTCTGCGGCTTACTGAGCAATTCTCAAACTTTTTGCTCGTCTTCAACCATCTTACAATCGCCAGAAGCTTGACCGTCAACGTGCGGGTCGAGTGCGCGAATTGGACCAGTGAAATCTTTTTGTCTTGGTCATATTTCTTGCCGACCCTGAAAATAAGGAAATTTATGCGCTCGGTAAAAATTAAAGCTTAGCGTATCAATAAAACAAGCTACTTACAATTCGCTAAGCACTGTGATCTCATGCAATATCTGCTGAACGGCAAAGTCGAGCAACACCTAAAAAACGAAGTTTCAAGCTCTCTGTGAGCAGCTCACCGATAGTGGTATTGAAGGCGGGCCACACTTGTCGGGCGTTATCACTTGTTTGTTGAGATCATCGGCCTCGGTGATTGAGGAGGGTTGATCCATTTCCTAAACGTTTTTATTTCGAGCATTTTATCGCAAAAAATGCAATGGGAAAAGAAGGCGCTAATAAATCGTAGTTGCAGTAGACAAAATTGGCAAAAAATGGCCAATACCCGTGGAGAATCACAAAAAGAAGCAAATGCCGAATTAGATAGGGATTTTCAAACTTCTAAAACGATACAAGAAGTAAAAGGTGAGTACGTAATGCTACTCAGGCGAAAAGTTGCAATTTGTAACGATACGACATATACGAAGGACTTCAAATGACGATCGGTTATATATTGTAGCAGCTCGTTGAGTTTATTTTTTGTAAAGTTCGTTTTTCTTAATTTTTCTTCCTTCTTGTTCAATTCCATTTGACATAAATTTGTGGAATGGTCCCAGGCCTGCCATCAACAGTCCCTTCATAAAAGCCCTGGCCAATCTTTCGATGTGCTTCCACGCTCTGACCCTTTTTTAGGCGAATCGCAGCCGAATCGTAGACGCTTGGCACTCGATCGAAAATAACTTTGCCGGTGGCGGGCAATCGCAGATCCTCAACCACTTCCGGTTCTCCCTCGACCTCAACGGAATTGCTGCTGCCATGGAATTGCGAGTCTTCGGTGCTTTTGCTGCCGGTGCTCGAGCCAGATATCCGCATGACGTAGTCCGGCGGGATGAGGCCAGTTTTTTGGGTTGAGTTGCGTACTTTTAGCGTGCCATCGCCCATCTTTTCAAGCACTTCCAAATGGTCTCCAGGTTCGGCCGTCAAATCTTGTGCTTGATATCTGTAGACGACCTTCACGATCTCGGTACCTTTTGCCATATATGGGATTTTGAGGGCTGATTGATCGAGGGTCCGTCGGGTGTAGTAGCTAAGAAGTTGGGCCAAATCGACGAACGATTGTGTGGCGAGCGTGACTGAGTCACTTCCGTCTTCGCCCTTCCGTTCGATTAAATAATGTTTTACGGGAGGCTGTTCTTCGGATTCCTTTACAGATAGAGAATATTCACCTTCTCGAGAGGAATCGCGAAGTAGGAATGTGCCAATGGGCAAGTCCTTTAGAATAGCTGTAGCTTTATTGCGGCTCATTTCGGGATAATAGAATTGGCGCCATTCCAAGGGGTTGAAGCCTGTTTCCCCGGCCGCCATCATCTAAAAGTTTTATATATAAAGAGGAGTTTAAAAAAATTGATAGAGTAACTGTTTTAGGAGATATTAATAGATGTATGGGTGCCCCTGACTGATTTGAAATCAAGGAATTCGTGGTTTCATAATTTTGCAGATGGAACCGAACGCCCTTAGTTGATGGAAGAGACCTTGAATGGGTCAGAGAGGTGCGTTAATGCACGAAGCGCCGAGAGAACAAGGAGTCCCTCGTATCTGCCACTTTCCATTGCGTAAGCACCCGCCCTCCGCAGTGTTTTGACATTGTTGCCGGCGAGAAGCACAACATTATGACGAATGGACCCGTCAGAAGCCTCCGGTTCGATTTGGTTTGATGATTTACCAAATGTTCATTCACAGGCAGGTTATTGAAAATTGGACGAGGGATAGATGATTATGATGATGATTGTTAATTTACTAAATTTTTTAGATCCCCGCACATCTTGATTTCGGGACCGTCAAAGTTGAAGTGTCAACACTTGGGCTTTCGGCCGATTCTTTGGTGATTGGAACGACGTGTGGATCCGTTTTTATATTTGAAAGACAATCCGGGAAGTTACGCCGGCAGTACGTTTCTCAAGAACATACAAAAATCAAACGATTTGCACAGGTTGCGTACCTCGACTTTGGAGAGTGTTTCTTGTCTGGCTGTGGTTGGACAGCATGTCGCTTGCGGTCATTTTTCCGGACATCTTGTTGCCCTGCGTCTTCCGAGCGGGAAATCGAAGAAGGTTTGAAAAGACAGAAACCATATATATTTGATTTACTTATTTTTATAGATTGAACAATGCTCCGAACGAGATCAGCACCGCGGTGCCGCACTCCGATTTCTTTGCTGGAACGATGCAGGCACCGAGCTCATTTCCGTAGACGATACAGGAGTGGCCATTCTAAGCCGCCTCGATTTTAACAAGGTTTGGCAAAAAAAAAGATACAACAATAATCATGGTTTCAGAAAAACTACGTGCACGCATTTCTGTTTTGCGGGCCTTCCCCAGTTCGGGCCTTAGACTTCCGCTTTGATCAGGCGATGTTCTGCACGGAGAATAACGAGGTGAACGTTGTAGATGTGGGAACGCTTGATCAATCCTTGGTTGGAGAACAGAATTGGTAGGTTATCAAGAAATCGAAAAATAAGGAATTTTTATTCTTAAAAATGGGAAATATCTTTATAGCAAAATCCCGGTGGTCAGCTGCTTATGGACGTCGGATGGGAAGATGTGCTTGGTTTACGAGAATCTACACATATTTATCTATGAAAGCGAAAATCTGGCGGTAGCGGTGAAGACGTACGATTTGCGCGAGGTGATTATTTTATAATAGAATTTAAACAAAAACGCTGATTTAGACGTTGTCTGCCGCGTACACCTCGGAAATCAGTGTAAACGGTAATGCCTTGGCGACAGCTTGGGAAGATCCAGCTAGTGGCCGGTGAGTTTTTGATGCTTATTACATTTAGTTTATTATAGTCTGATCGCGTCTTCGAATAGCCATTGTTGTCTGATGACCGATCAACGGCAATTGATCTTTTTGGAGATTGGCGATGAATTGACGGTCAAATTGGCATTCGCTATGGATGGGCGAGAGGTTGGTAAAATAGCTATCTACGACCACAAACTTAAAGAATAAACTGGAACTATCGATTAAAAACGAACTTTTTAATAAATTTAATAAATCCTTATATTCCTCTAGATAATCGCCGGCGTGATGGATTCCGAAGAAATATTTCTGATCGGCCCTGGGCGTAGAGTGTCTCGGATTGGAGCCACGCGCAATATTTTGAGAATGCCATCGGTGGAAGGTTAGTAATATTAAGATATGTTATTATACAGATACAAAATTTAATAAAGAAATGATTTCAGAAACCTCAGCCGCAGCCCGCCCGACCCTTTCATCAATCGTCGATTCTACATCGAGCATCCTCGAGCGCGTTATCGTGTCCAATGACAATACACGGCGTGAGATTACGGAAACAATTGGAGGTTTGTCGCCATAATGATATTAACAACATAGCCGAGCAATTCTACAAAGTATAACAAAATTAGCTTTTAATTTTTAGTAGTAAGGGGTAATTGTTATTTTGACTTCGACAACGTAATTTTAATATCAATAAAAAGGCGAAAAACGGAATAAACGCAAAATTTAGGCATGACCAGCTCGATCACCTCAAAAATTGCGCCGTCGCTGAACACGATCGTCGAAAACTTCCGGCGCCACGTCGACCACTCCACTTATGGGGTAGAATTTTTGATAATTTTTAGATAATGGAGTTTGTTTTAATGTTTTTATTCGTGTATTTATTGCTTTAGACAGCTGAGGGCCAGCTAATCGCAGAATCGACAGAAACGAATAGTTCCTGCGGAAACGATATTGGTAAAGGTTTCTGAAAAAAGGCGTCAATCCAAATTTTTCAGAAGTTGCGGAGGAAATAGGCCACGACACGAGTGTCGTCGTCGTACGAAGGCATTTGGGAGCTGGGAAAAAGAAGAGGAGAAGAAAGATGGATGGAGAAGAAGATGAGGAGCAAGAAGATGAATCTAATCGAGAGGTTAGGACATGATAGTTTTGGCTAAAATGTCGAATTCAGGACACGTCCAGCCCATTATCGATCGACGCTCGGGATCGATTGCGTGACGTTAGACAGCGTGGGTTTCAGCTATTTTAGAAGCGCTTAGCGGTCTTTTTCTACTGTCGTTGGTTTCCTCTATTTTATTCCTTTCAAGTTCTTTTAAAACACGTTTTTTATTTTTTAGATTTTGTTACCCTTAAAAATGGCATTTATTTAGTTTGAGATCTTTTCCAGCTATTTTTGTTGATCGATTGATCTATATATTTGCCAATTAGTACGTCTTCTTTTTTTTGTAGTTGTAGCTCGCATCGGCTCTGGCCAAAGCCTCGATCCTCCCGTCGGATCGCCTATCCCAATTTCCCCACGACTCTGCACGACTGCAAGCAGTTACTCGCCAAATCCGTGGGTTTTCACTTTTTGATCTTAATATTATCATAATTTTGTTTCGAGTTTGTTAAAAAGCAATCAGGTATATTTACAAACTCTCACCGTTTAGGCCTGAAAATGCAGCGTCCCCGGGATCCGGGGTGGTCGACGAAGAAGATGATGAAAAGGCAGAAAGCAGCGAGAGCGAGGAGTTGGCTTCCTCGCTGGACGCCGTCTTCGAAAGGAATATCAGCTTAGCGCAGCCCGTTGAAGAGGTTGGTTTTTAGTCGCCGGTTTAAAAAATTTTAGCCCCCAACCTGCCTCGGTCTAAACGATGAAGCCCCAAAGAAACTTGAGCTTCAGAAGGAAAAGCTCGACAAGGCGGTCATTGTCAATGATTTGGTTGATATCTGGACGGAAGTACGTTTAATTTAGCTATTTATTTCGATACCAGCGCCCAAAACCCGCTTCGCGGGCCTTGGACGCTGGAATTGGGCCTTTGCATGAAAAATTTGACTTTCCAATAGCTCGGGTCCGTCGGACCCCTTCCCCCCCACCGACCACACACGCGCGGGCAAATTGCGAGAATGAAGAAATTTGTATTTTTTCATATTATGCAAATTACCCCCAAAAATGAATAAAACCGGCCTTAACTTTGTAAACTTGTATTTTATCGAAATTCTGAAAACGCCATCGGAAAGAGGAGGGTCGATTCCCCCAAGTGACAAAAAATCAGCGCATTTTATCCAGGGGAAGGCCCTTCAATCGGACCTCGAAAGTGACATCCACACACACACACAGAGATACACCCTAAAATTATATAAGGTAGGATTAATGATAGCTGTTAATTTTTATTTTACGAAGCAACTTTCCTTAATTCAGATATCACTACCCTATACCCCGTCATCACTCTCCGCAAATGGGGAAACGTTTTTGATGTGCCACAGGAAACGCCATCCAAGATGGGTCGCCATTGACAAGTTGAAACGAAAGAATACCGAATGGATAGCCGCCCAATTCCTGGCCGACCAGCTGGAAACGAGCGGTACGCTTTGGATTCGAACAAAATTGCAATCCATAGAATTAAAAAAAGGAAGAATCCGTTACGCAATGTATTTCAGAGCAGTTACACCGTGAAACTAATAAAATTCAGTAACCCTTTAGAAAACGGCGGTTTTTACTGGCGCGTGAGAAAAGGGATCGCTCAGATGTGCATCGAGTTGACGCCGAATGCCGTCTGGATGGATGTGGGCTTTTAAAACCCCTTTTGTATCTTGTTTTTAGTTTGAAATTCGAAATTTTTTCATTCGAATTTGTAACTTAGTATAATTAAATATATTAAAAAATATTTTTACCAATAAAAAATACTTAGGGAGCTCCAATAGCTTCAGCATGCGCGCTCGCGAGTAAAGATGCTTGGTATGTGACAGGGGATACGGTAAGGAACCTAGAAAAATGGGGATACGGCAACTTGGCTTTTAGGTTGCTGTGAAAATGGAGCTTCCGGAGGAGGGATATCATCACGAGATGCCCTGTGAATGGCCAATCAGGTTTGGATAGTTTTTTTTGGTTCTAGACTTTTACGGGGGGGTTTAATATATTGAAAATATTAAAAATTCGTGAATTTTGACCCTTTTGTTAATTTTTCATGCATTTAATTTTCGACCTAAAATTCAAAAATTTTCGAAAATTTTTAGAATTTTGTACGAGATTTTTATGCCTAAAAACTGTTTGCATTGCTATAAAAATAGTTACAATCATATTTCTCGTATTTAAGAACTCAATACTATTTAAAAATTTACAGATTCTGAAATTTAGAAGTCTCTCCGCGACACGTGACGCCGTCTGGGCGATACGCGATGATACGGGCGAGATGGTGGTGCGTGTCGGGATGAATAACTGTAGAACAGGCACCGATTGGGTCTCACTCGAGTACGTCACTTTACAAACGCCTATTAGAACATTGAAAATATTTTTAATCAATTTCTTTAAAAAAAAGGTTTTTAGCATCGAGATCCCTGGGAAACTCGTGGCGGTGAAACTGGTGGAGACCGTGGGGTTCTTATTGAACGAATTTGGTGAGCCTTTAATTCTTTTATTTTGCTTGAACATTGAGGCGAGCTAGCGGAGATTTTTTAGGAAATCTTTGGATGGTAAAAGGAGTCGACGCCTTCCACCCCTACGGTAATGGGGACAGCTTCATGTCGGTGTGCACACCAATGGCTGGCAGAAAGGGGTTGCCTCATCCGACACAATGGTAGGACATTTTTGAATTCGGGGAAATAGGGCATTTTTTAGGAGAATGACCGCTTCGACACGCGGGTTATTTATCACGGCCGGAAGGATGTTGTTCGCGTCGCGGGTTGCTGTTTCGGGGCATCGGTCGGTTACAAATTTGGCTTAGAAACTTAGCTATTTTGTAGCGAGATAAGCCAATATTTTCTAAAATTAAATACGTTTTAAAATTTATCTTTACTAATAAATATCTCAGGCTTTAGAATTGGTACACATAGGATAACGGGGGGGAAATAACGGGGGGGCACTCAAACTTTTTATATGATAAAAGTATTTTTAAATAAGCTTTTTTCGGGCTGTAAAAAAAACTCTTAGTATATTTTTCGGTCCTCTATCGAATGGCATTTTCAAAATTTCGAAAATATTCAAAACGCCGAAAATTCCCCCCTGTTATCCTATGTGCTGCCCATAGTTTTCAAAAATAGTTTTTAGGCTATAAAACTTTTATAATACATTTTTTCGCGTTGTAAAAAAATCTCTTAGTATATTTTTTGATGTTCTATCGATTCGCGTTTTCAAAATATCGAAAATCTGAAAAATTTGGCTTTCCCCCGCGTTATCCTATGTGCTGCCCATGGATTTTGATCAATTTTTGTTTATTCGATAAAAAATTTCATTTACATTATTTCGGGCTGAAATTAATCTTCCTAGGGCAGTTTTCGACGCTTTATCGAATGACGTTTTCAAAATACCGAAAATGTCGAAAATTTCGAAAATTTGATTTCCCCCGTTATCCTATGTGCTGCCCATAGATTTTCCTCAATTTTTGTTTATTCAATAAAAAATTTCTATTACATTATTTCGGGCTGAAATTAATTCTCTTAGTATATTTTTCGACGCTCTATCGAATGGCACTCGCAAAATCCCTCAGTAATTGCAAATTTCATAATAATGAGTGCCCCCGTTATTTTATTCCCCCCCGTTATCCTATGTGTACCTTAGAATTTAACAGTCTATATACAAACTATCCTTCAGATTCCCGCACGTGATCCCACAAAAATTGCGACATTACGATAAATTTACAATGCTGGCCGCCGGGGCGTTGGTGGATGATAGTTCGACACGTGGGTCGCTTTTGAGGATTTTTCCATAGAATGTTTTTTGTATTGTAAATGGAAAGCTTTTCTCAACTTATTTTTACTGTTCCAAAGCGGAAACACTTAGAATTTTTTGGTAGAAAATACAAAAATATCGTTTTTTCGCCCAAAAGTTTGACAACTAAAATTTTGTCAAGTTCTGGATAGTTTTTGTACTTCAAATCTCATTAAATTTGAGGAAAAGGACTATTAAAATCGTTGCCATTAAGTTACCAGGAATTTCTACACTTATGAAAACTACCCCCTCCCGATAATGCACAAGTTAATGTTTTTGGTCTAATGAATTCGCTAAATTTTAACTATAAATTTATACATTACGGCTGTTACAGAACGCAAAATGATATTTTGAAACCGAAAGTATTCAGACGGTGTTTTTGCCTGCCGCCCCAACAGCGAGCTGTTCGGCTTTCGGCCGGCCCTTCAGACCTTCGCAACGACGACGCTGCCGCTGGCAAATGGCCAGACGAGTACGGTAAGTAATAAGAAATTAAGGGTAAAAATAACGCACAATAAATCAAGGTAACGTCCGTAGCGGCGATCCCGGAGCGGCTTATAGCTCTCGATAGCTGCGGGGCATTGTCGGAGCGCCGGCTAAAGGGCAGCGATTTGGAGTGGAAAACGGTTGACACTAATGGTAGGAATCATTTAGCGTCTATTAAACTAGTTTTATTAAGTTATACTGTTTTCGTAATAAAAATATGGCTAATAATTTATTTAGGCGGTACGCTTCTTTCGGCGGCAGTTTGCGAGCATGGCCTTTGGGCGGTGACGTCGGCAAATGAAGTGGTCTACATGGGAAACGGCGATACACAATGGCATCTGGTCGAAAGTCCACACAAGGCCACATTACACGAGGTATATTGTGCGCACTCAAAATTACGATTCCGTTATGGACTTATGGCTTTCACTTTAATTTTTCTTGTTTCAAGATTCGTTGCTCGCGTGATGGTCGTTATGTGTGGGTGCTGAGCGCCTCGGAAAAGAGGTAGGCGTTTGATTCTCAAATATACAATTATTAGTTCTAGGGTATGGGCGCGGAGTGCTGTGGCCGAGCTGACGCCGATGGGGATAAAATGGGTTGAGGTGAGACTTGGAGCCGACTTAGGTTACTGGCCACCCTAACCTACCAATTTTTCTAATTCAAAAGAGGAAGTTGTTCTAAGCGTTTTTTTTTGCTATTCCTAAACGCAAAAACTTTACAAATCGTTATCAAAAACTACAAAAATATTGATTTTAATCAAAAGGCGATTTGTAAAAATCTTTAAAGGGTTTTAGCGAATTATTTCACTTGGAATTAGACGTAACTGTTACTAAGACAACTATTAAAAGGCTCTACTTCGTTAATAAGAATTTATGGGTTTTAACAAAAACTAGCTAAGAAGGTTATGCCAGAAAAATAAGTCATATACCCAACGCGAGTCGAATTAAAGCCGAAATGTTTTTAGATACCAAATTAAAGAAGTCTAAAATAAAATGTATTTGGATTGAATTTAATTATAAAACATAACTTTAGGCTTCTTCCGAGCCACACCTTCTCGAGCTAGCCGTCGGCTGCAATGTCGTCTGGGGGTTGGCCAATGATGGCACATTGTACCGGTTCGTTTCTCGCCCTAAATTTTTTCGTACTAGTTTTTATATTTTTTTTTATGGATTTCGATGCCAATCCCATTCAATTTAGCACGAGAATGCCAAAATTCATAATAAGAGGAACGCCGATTTTGATAAAAGCCCGTCCTTTTTAGGCTTCGCGGGTTGGCGGCGAACAACCCGGCTGGAAACTATTGGCGGGCGCTGCCGATGAGGCTACGGTAGGCCGGTCATTTTCGCGGAAATTCGCGGATTTTAGGGCAATCTCGGTGGACGCGTCGAATGGGTTGTGGGGTGTCGACGAGCAGGGATCTCTCGTCCGGCATGTGGTTCGTTTTTGCTAGTTTTAGAACATTTTAATTTAAAAATTATAAGTTTAAATTTAGACTAATAAGTGGTTTTGTTTTTACTTGTATTTAGTTGAAAGTTTAAAACTAATGATTTAGACCGACGTCTACAAGTTTGCCGACGCGCCACCGGTGGATTTCGGCCCGCATTCCGGCTTCGAATTCATTTGAAACACCCGTGAAAATATTTTATTGGGTTTTCCTACATTTCCGGTGCAGAGTTTACGGGGATTTCATGGTTTTGTGATTCTCGCTGTACCAAATGCATAATAATATTATTCTTGCACAATTACCAAGATAATTCCTGTGATTTGGACGCGTGATAAAGAGAAACAGGTGATTATTAGTTGCAAAAATTGGTCGGCTGGAAGTTTTGGGAGCAAAAACCGTAGGACCGCTTGCATGGGACTTGTCCGGCGCTTGCGCATTATAGAGGGGGTATTCGTAAAAACGGTTAAAAAGCCAACCGAATACGATGTTGAAGCCGTGCGAAAACCTCGCTAAGACCTTTACTTACACACGTAAATACATAATGCTTTATTGATCTCACATACACGCACAGATACCAAATGACAACAGCAGATGGTAGGGATAAGTATACAATACAGTAAAGCAAGGGAGGGTGAGAGTGGCATTTTACGGCCAAAAACGGGGAGACCTGTTAGAGAAACCGATAGAGATAGGACACGGGGGAGTACAGAGAAACTAGCTGACGACGAGCCAAATCCTACTATATATAAAAAAATAGTGTCTGTGTGTCTGTGTGTGCCACTTTGCATCCACTTCCGTATGTCTGTCCGGAGGATATCTCGGTAGGGGATGAATTTTAAGGTATGTATGATACGTCATTAGATGCGTAATGGCCTGGAGATGACTGCACGCATATCAGATTTAACAAAATCACCTATTTTCGACATTAAAAAGAAGTTTTTGTAAAAACCTCTTTGTTAGGAACAATTAGCGTAGACCGGAAGTGGGGATTCGACTATATAAAGGGGCTCAACAGGTAGTTTTTCATTTTTTGTCATCTGAATTCAGGAAAATTATGCAAAGTGAAGGATAAAACGGGGTCATACGGGGCCAGGGTTGAAAAGTCGCGAAGCGGCTTTTCAACCCTGGTGTAATGTAAAATGAGTGGATGTGTGTCGGGTGATCGGTCAGTTTCGTTCATTCCGTGGTCGGCGTCGGCTCATCCGGGCGGTAGGTGCCGTTGATGATGGCTAGCTGGAAAGAAGGGAGGTTGAAGAAGGTGCTGCTAGTCCTGCCTAGCTAACAAAATTTCTAGGGTTTCATAATTTTTATCATACAAAATCTACCTCCAAAATAAAGATTTTAGAAATGCTTAAAAAGTAAAAAATTTTATATCCTGACTATCGAACCTGGACCAGCTGCTGCTTCTTGTGGTCGTTGTTCGTGTTGTTGAGGAGGTTCAGCACGGCGGACACGGCTCCGTCCAACTTTCGGCGAGCCCTGGACAAAACCAGTTGAGAAGAATTGTAAGCAGCGGCCGACTGTGACTTGTCGGCGGCGCTGGCAGTGATGAGGCAGTGGAGCGGTTCGTCGAGATGCTCCCAGCCAACGACACCGTGGAGACGGGCCGCGCGATCCGGGTCCTTTGATGCAAAGCGAGTTGCCATAAGTATGATAATCTACCTTGATAGATCCCTGGCCACGGATCACGATCGAACAGCCCGTCTCGGCCTCCATCTGGCGCACGGAGATCCCGCGAGGGCCAAGAATGCGCCCAATAAAGTTGCACCGGCCACTGAAAAATCGGCTTGAAAGGAATATGAATCGTACCGGACGTTGGGCGGGATGGGGATCTTCTGTTGCAGCGTCCATTCGTCGTGCCCATCGTCGCCGTTGTCGTTCTTTGCCAGATGGAAGGTGGGCGGGGGAAGCAGATGGCCGGGCATGATCTAAAAACAATATAAAAGTGACAGGAACTAGATTACATTCGTGGGCGACGGCTTGGAGACGTTCAGATCATCGAGGCGCGGGATGGCGGCACGACTCTTCGGGGTCTTCAAACCGGGCGGCTTGATGACGGAAGGAAGGGGCGAGGGGCAGGCTTGCAGCGCCGGTGCGGGGGTTTCAGGGCCGCGCATCTCGGTCCACGTGCTGATGATGGAGTTGAAGCAAGGCTTGACATCTTTACCGATCCATTTCGGCCGTCAGCAGCGTCTCGGAATGGCGGAAGGTGCCCGGCTGGTCTTCATGCAGCTGCTCCAGCTGGCTCAACTCGTCCAGCAGCTCCCTCATATATCTGAAGGGGCGTGAATCGACTAAATAACTCTCATACCGCATCTTCTGCGTTTTCGCCTGGGTGTTGCCGTCGAGGCTGTGGGTGGTGGCGGAGCGGCTGGAGGCAGCCGGGCCGTCGGAGCCTCCGCTTGGACGAGACAACATCGTTGGATGTGCAGGGCATACTCGGTTTTCCCATTTCAACCCTGAAACGCAATATAATTCAGTCAGTTCCTCGTATTCAATATCAGGAAACGTATAAAGAAAACAGATGCAAATATTTATGACCTGCCGGCGATTCAAACTTACAGCCGCGCTCCTACAAAAGTAAGCCTCCAAAGCTGGACTTCTTATCCACGCACCTCTCATCAAGCAAATTGACGTACAAATCTTTATCTGACACAAAATTCAACAGAATCACAAGGCTTGGTGCACAAACTATTGGCACAGAAAACTAAACGAAAGGGGGGATGGGTATTACAGGTGGAGGGGAAATGCACAGCTGGGGACATAACAAATTCACAATTTTTGAAAGAGGTCCTTACAGAGGATAACGGGGAAGAGAGTGTACAAGAATGGCGAGGGCATGTGGGGACGCGTTTAGTAGACCCGGATGCAGTTGTTGCCAAAGTCGACGACGTAGATGCGTCCATCCAAGCCCACGCACAGGTCCGTGGGACGATCGAGGTGGTTCTCGTCGGGCTGGAAAGCGGATTGGTTAGAAATTCGAAAAATAATACCTTGGGAGAGCCGGGTGAGGATCGGCTGCACGAGGCCGGGCTGTCGCGATGAATGTCGGACGGGGTGGCAAAGAGAGATTGCAGGGCCGGGTGACGAGCCATGGTCGGCGTTTTCTAAAGCAACATCAGGAAAACCGGGTGCAACGTACCATGCCCTCGCTGGAATACAATTGCGCCGCAGTTGACTGTCGATGGTGGCGGGACATGGGCGATGGCGAGCCAGCAATACGCGTCGCAGATGGGGGCGTGTAGAACGCGGACCCGATGTTCTTGGCAATGTTTTGGCGCGGAGTCTTCTGAATTACCAATAATAATACCAATAAATTATTACCGTCCACTGGGAGAGTGCGGACTCCGAGATGCGCAAACTGTCGAGCATGATGGGGCTCAGCACGACGTTGGAGAACGGATTCTCGGTCCGGAGGCCACGTTCGGCGCGTGGGGTTGATGCGAAAAGGACGTCAGATCGGTGGCCGGATGGGGAGGAGAGCACGATTTGCTGAAACAATTCCTATATAGGCTACAGAAGAAAAAATTACCGAATGGCCCCTAGTGCGCGAGCCATCGATGCTTGACTTGCTGCCGATGACCGCGATCGTCTTCATCTCGTGCAGCTCGAACACTTGGATGCGGTTGTTGCGTGAATCGCAGACAAGCAAGTTGCCTTCGTGATCCAGAGTCAGGCCTTGCGGACGGCAGAACATGCCAGACTAAAAAAAGAACTTTTTGCAATCCCAGGTACAAACATACCACGTCCCCTTCACCACCGAAGCATTTCATGGCCGCCTCGGCGTGCTGGCTGTCAGTCATCATGACCAGGCGATGGTTGTTGAAATCGCTGATGAGAAGCCGCCCGTCCGGCATGAAGCAGACGCCGCGCGGCGAATCGAGGTGCTTGTAGAAGTAGGCCGTGTCGAAGCCGCATTTGTAGAGGTATTGTCCGGTCGGTGAGAAAATCTAAACTCCAAAATCAACGTTTGACAAATTTTTAATACCTGCACGCGATGATTGCGCGTATCCGAGACGGCAATCTGGTCCTTCGAATCGACGGCCACGCCCCAGGGGTAGTTGAACATCGATGTCGGACGGCCCCTCTCGCCGAACATGAACGCGAATGTGCCATCGTTGGCGAAGACCTAGAAATTGAATCAGAATGCAAACCGAGAGCAATCTTACCTGAATCCGGTGATTATCCTTGTCAGCGACGATGATCTGGTCCAACGAGTTGACGCAGACACCGGCTGGCCGATCGAATTGCCCGGCACCAGTCCCGCCGTTTCCAAACTTCATCAGGTAGCCGCCATCCGGGTTGAAAATCTGAAGCAAATATAATAGATACGCAATAAACGTACCTGGATGCGATTGTTGCTGCGGTCGGCGACAATGATGCGGCCCGTCTTATCGCAGCAGATTCCCCACGGGCGGCACAGCTCGCCGTCGCCCGAACCTGCAAAAGAAGGGTTTAAGAACGAAGGTTGAACTTGCCTTCTTTTCCAAAGCGAAACTGCTCTCCATCTTGCATGATGGTGCGGTAGTTGCGGCCACGACGCACGCTGCTCTCCAGCAGGGTTCCCCTAAAAATCTTGATATCCGGAAAGAAAGCCTAAAGAATAAAGGCAGAAGAAAAAGTACCTAACGTAGGATCCGCGGAAATGTATGGGGTTGTAGTGCTCCTCGATGCTTGTCTCGGCAACGGGAACCTGGTCGGAGTCGTAGAAGGGCTGGAGATCCTCGAGCAGCATCGTGCCCACCCCACCGGAATGTTTCGTCATCAAGTACTGCAAAAAGGAACATAAAAAGAATAAAAATAAAACAAACAAAAAAGAAAAAGAAAAACCCAACGATGACAAAATGGATGAAATATGGGGTGGGGAGGATCGACCCTGAATTTCGGGAGTGTTACGATACCCACAAGAAGGCGCTGTTTAGTCAGCAACCCAATCGCCCGAAGTAAAAAAAGTCCGTCTTTCGTATTATCGGGGGGATCAACTTTTTTCTTAGGATCCAATTTTTTTAGTTAATATAAATGCGGAAGTGTTTCTAAACCGTTTATACTATTCGTAAACTTTAAAGCTTTACAAATTTTTGTTAAAAATAGCAATAAAATCGATTTTTCGACCGACATGGGCCGATTTTTAGCCAAAAATTCGGTTTTTGATCCGTGGAAAGTTTTTAGATAGTTTTTCGGGTTGAAATAAGGTTTTATTTGACTAAAAAATTATGGAAGGCTTCCTATTAAGTTACTAGACATTACTAGACTTATAAAAAAGGTTCGGCCCCCCCCGATAATGCGCAAGGACTACTTTTGCATAAAGGGATGCGGAATACGGTAGAAATATGCATCAGAAAGTTTGTATAAATTAAAGACACGGCAATAACACGCCCACCCTTTTCTACAACAACCAAAAAAACTCGTTTAAACCTCGTCTAACTCCCTTCGCGATGTACCCAAAGATGTGGACGGTTCGTTGTTTTTTTGTTTGTTTTAAAGTTTTTTTGTTTTCCCAGTAATACCTTAAAATCAACCATTATACATGGTGTTTAGTTCCGAAAACATAAAATTTATAAAATTTTTGCGAAAAAGTTTAACTTTTGGTAAAAAATGTATGAAAAATTACCAAGAAGTAAACATTTTGCAAATTTTTAACTTTTAAAAATATTTTAGCTTTCCGGCAATAAAAAAATTACTAATAAAACTATAAAATGCATTATACAGAGGCGGACCCCCGTTATAGGTCCAGTATCAGACTTTGTTTTCAGATGATGCTGGTGGTGGTACTGGTCGGAGACCCGTGGATGGTCAGGGGGCAGGAGCCGCCTACTAAACAGCCTTCTTCTGGTTCTCCTTCTCCTGCTGATCCTCCTTCTGATCCTCCTCCTGCTCCTCCTGCTCCTCCTGCTCCTCCTGCTCCTCCTGCTCCTGCGCCTACTGTGCCTACTGCTCCTCCTTCTCCTGCTCCTCCTGCTCCTCCTTCTCCTGCTCCTCCTGTTCCGCCGGCGTCGACACCGACTCCGGAACCCGTTGCGCCCACGGAGTCAACTGCTGTGCCGGCACCATCCGATCCGGCCAGCTCGGCAACGCCCTCCACAGCTCCCACAGCTCCACCATCGCAGCCGCCGTCTCCCAGTTCGGTTCGTTTTCTCCCGTGCTTGTGTATTTGCGGGGGGGGGGTAAAATATAAATAAGACTTTATATAAAATTGAGCGAATATAAAGTAAATATTAGCAATATATAAATTTAAAAGTATGTATTCAAGCAGTATACAAGTTTAGCTAATATAAAATGTACAGCAAGGAGTTAGTAAAATCTATCTGCACTTACCAAAATATAAATTTTTTTAATAAAAATTGATAAAGTGCTAAGAATGTCGGCTAAAAATGCTACACGTTTACCGTCGCATAAAATGCATGTTTTCAGTCCGAGGACACTCCTTCGCCTTCGCCTTCCGGCAGACCGGATCCGGCCACCAAACCCACCGGCCCACCACCGACACCAGCCGTGAGTTGCATTTTTGCGCGACTACATCTCACACATTTTTGCAGAAAACAGCCGGCGAATTGTCGACCTGCATGAGTTCATTACCCGAGAAGCTCAATGCTGGTGGGCAATGCTATTATTTTGGTTGTAAAAGTCGCGAAAAGCCGATCCTCAAAAAAAAGTATCTTAATAATGTCTTTTTTTCCAGTTTTTTTTAGTTTTTTTTTCTTAGTTGAATTTTAACTAAGTATCTAAAAATTACAAAATTTAACAAAGCAACATTTTTTGGTTGCAAATTGGTTATTTTTGGTCGCAACCAGATATTGTATGTACTTTGTAGTCAGAATTTTCATTTTTTACCTTTCAGAATAGCAAAATAAGTTTAAAAACTTCGAAATTATTGGTCGAAAATCGGCATTTTTGTACTTTACAAATCGTACGTTTTAAACGGAATTCAGGCCTGATCATCGGCGGCTTCGTGGCGGCAGTGTTCGTGCCCGTAGCGGTGGCCATCCTCGTCCACATCATCATTGCCATCCAGATCCACGGGGTAACCTGGAATTTCCAAACCCCTCACGTTCTCCTCTATTTTTAGAAGGTTCGCCCGGTGGTGCAGAATCAGATCCCGGAGACGTGTACCGTCATCGATAATGTGTTGCTGAATGGGGCACCGGCTACACTGCTCGACAAGATCCAGAAGGAGATCAACGCGACAAAGGTACGTAATCGTCGAGCAACTAATAATTTTTTAAAGCAATTAGCACTCCGGAATTTTTTTCATAAGTTTAAAAATGTCTAGTAGCTTAATAGGGAGCCTTTTAATAATGTTCTTAATAAAATAAAACTATATTTGCAGTAGAAAACCATCTGCAACTGTCAAAAGTGTTTACAACAACTATCTTTTTCAAAAATCTGCCATTTTCGGTCGAAAAATCGATATTTGTGGCTTTTTTAGCATTAATTTGTAAAGTGTTTATGTTTAAAACTCGTAAAAATAGCTTATAAACATTTTTACTCAGATTTAGAAACGATTTTGGCGCTTTTCCAGATCAAGAACGCTGACGGCAAGACGATGAGCATGATGCAGTGAGGAGGGGAAGGAAAGAGAAGATCATCCACTCCCGCATCGCATCATCTCCAACAACCACAACAAACCATCCGAAAAGCCTCGACAACATCCGGGATACCATCATCTCCATCCAGAATATCCCGGACTCTTCGATCTCTCGCTTTCTATTGCCCCCTATTCGGCATCCCCCACCTAGGCCCACGTCTCCATTTTCTGTCTGTTTTTCTCGTTTTGCCCCTCCACCCCCCTCATCGTGTTGCTATTTTTTTATGGAAAAGAATCGCTATTCCTCGTGGCAACAACGTGTTTTTTGGGTGGATGTTGCAAACTACAGGCTACAAAATACGGACCAAAAAAAAGGATAAAATTGAGCCTCTACAATTTTTAGTAACAAACTTTACACCGCTTTCCATCGGGCAAAAATTATTTTTAAGATGGAAGGCAAGGTTGGCGATAAACTTTTTTAAAACTACAAATTACGGCGTAGTAGAGACAGCGTTTAAAAATGCGTGAATTTTCTAGCCGACAGGCTGCAACGAACGGAAGACTACCAAGCAAGCAAAAAGCCTTAATAAACCTTAATAAGCTACTTGCTACGGGCTACAAAACGTGGTGAAACTACAGGCTACAAGCAATGAACCGCCACAAAACAACTGCCACCACAAAATCGAAAAACTTAGCTTCAAAGCAAGATTTTATTATTTTTTTTTACGATCGTAAAGTTCGAACTGAAAAGTTGACCGTTGAGCCGTTCTCATTTGCCATCACTAGCCATGGCTGTTGATCGATGATCTGAACGGTTTTGCCTTCATCTCCCTTCCTTCGTTCCGTCATTCATCCACAGGATTGGATTGCCAGATACCCTGCAATACCCTCCATTCCTTTCTGACTTTTTCGCAGCAAATGCCAGGAAATCGAGCTATATTCTTGTTATTTTTCTTTTTCTCCACATTCCTGGGTTTCGGTATGTTTTGCTGGTTCCGAAATTATCTTTGCTAGTACGATGTCGCACCTTTAGCGACAATCGAATCGACAAATTAAAACCTTATTTTTGCGCCTTTTCATTCGAGTACAATGGGCTACTAGGTACAAGTCGACTTTATGCGCCAGTGGCATGCCCAGGGATTTAACTTTTCGGCACATAACTGGCCCCTTTAACACACTTTAAGGTTTTAACGGCTTCAAAGTAAGTTGGCTAGCTTTAATAGTTTCGATGTCCTCTCGCGTAGTGGGTTTTACAGCGTACGCCGACGGTTCGTCGTTGAGTGACATTCACCGCCGACTGGCCGCCAAGCAGTCCGCGCCCTCGCCTGCGTATTGGCAATTTACGCGGCCAATCGGAAGTATTGGCGGGCAACCGGTGGGTTTTTACGGGTCCTTACAACGTACGTTTTTAAAAATTTTCACGTTGCGCGTCTCGAGCTATTATTTCGGCGTTGCCAACTAGCGCGCGCGTTGCGTGTCGCGTCCGCAGAACTGGATAGCAGAGAATCTTTTGAAAGTAAAATTCCGTCGAACTGTTTATTCACATGACAATAACTTGCTCATAAAAAATGGGGGGTGCTGATAATGGAAGTGTTTGGTTGTATGTGGAAGGTGGCCGGGGATCACTTCTTGCCGTAGGCGTACGTCTTCTGATATCCGCTGGCCTTCTTGTACTCGATCTTCTTCTTGGCGGCTGGAGGGGGAGGAGGAGGAGGTGGTGGCGGGGGAGCAGGAGCCGCAGCGGGGGCCGCCTAGAATGGCAGGTTTTTGGGGGAAAGTGTTTTAATAGTGTTTTCAACAACATTTGACTATATTTTAAATGGAAAAACAATAAGAAAAGCAGAGACGGTATTTCAAGTCGAAAAACGCGTCAAACTTATAAAATGCTGAAATTTTTTCGGATAGAATTTTTAGCCTCAGGAATAGTAAAAATAGTTTAAAACCATTTCTCTATTTGTACGAGACAATTCTGACCCTTATACCCCAGTTAATGCAAAAGAGCCTGATACCTTGGCGGGCTGCTTTCCTTTGCCGAAGAGTTCATCGTCAATGTCAATGTCGAGCTCGGCCGGCTTGTTCGACCCTCCGCCCACGTCCACCGGCACGAACGCGCTCTTGTCGGCCATCCTTCAAAAGACGGAAAACACGAACAACACCAAAAACCCGACGCTTTTTCTAGTCAAAAACTGATGTAAATTTGTTTCCGCTTGGTTCCGCTGTCCATTCGACAGTGATATTATCAAATTCTAATTTCATCACCCTAGAGGTTTTTTTAGGTCTATCCGAGCCAAGCTCGAAAGGGCGGCGCCAGCGACGCCACCGGAACTTTATGGACTCGAGAAATACGGTTGGTTTTTGTATTTTTTATTTTTCTGATTTGGTATATAATTGTATTCTATTAATTTAGTGGTTTTAAAACTTCTCAATTATATTTTCAGCGCGCCAACGATGGGAAACCGAAAAATTCGATAAAAATTTCCAATAAATGTTTGCGACTTCGTGTTTTTTCTTTTAGCAGGTGAATTGAACTTTGTAGTGTGAAATTCGGTAAATTTTGAAGTTTTGACTGTTAAAAAATTGCCATGTGAACTGAATTTTTAATATTTTCAACGCTTAACCAATCGAAAGTCCGAAAAACACCAACAGAAACTTTTTACGCCCTGTTACTATCTTCGACCTTATTGGATTTGTAGTTTATAATGTCAATTTGCTTAAATCTTAAACCTTTTATAGCTTTATTCATCAAATTTTTCCGATTGGGTTTTCCAGTCTAGCATCGCCACAGCAGAACTAACGCGACCGGGAATTGAAAAGCCAAACTGGCCGCATATTTTGTGGTGGTGGCAATCATCCCACTTGTCGTACTTTCTACCGACATTGTCGATGGGCCCATAGATGCCGTTGAACCTATAGAAGACGCCGTTGAACCCATAGACGCCGTTGAACCGATAGAAGGCGCCGTTGCACCAGTAGAAGATGCCGATGGCTGTTCACTGCTGCCCATCGTTGTCGTCGATTTTGGGCGTTGAGCGGGCGTTTGGGAGGAGGAGGGGTCGGTGGGTTGAGGGGAGGGTGAGGAGGCTGAGGTTGGGGCGGAGCTCGGTCCTGAGCTCGATCCCGAGCCCATCGTCGAGCCGGTAGTACTTGGTGGTGGGGTGGAGATGCTTGTTGAATCGTCAGGAAATGCTGTGCTGCCGGCCGGGGCTGAAAAACTCGATTTAAAGGGACAGGGAAGGCATGGTTTCAGCCGGATTTCGAAGGTATTATTTAGCTTTTCTGCAACCAACTTTTTTTTCTTAAATCTAAAAAATCCTACTATATATAAAAAAATAGTGTCTGTGTGTGTGTGTGTGTGTGCATTTGCATGCAACTTCCGTCACCGTGTCCGGAGAATATCTCAAGAGGGGAATGGTCTTAAGCTACATATGATACGTCATTAGGTGCGTAATGTCCACGAGATGACTGCACGCACATCAGATCTTAAAAAAATCCATAATTTTCGACATTAAAATGACGTTTTTGTTGTAAATTCGGGCAGCCTTCTTTGTTAGCAAACAATTAGCATACGCCGGAAGTGGCGGCAGCCTATATATAACGCGAGAGTGGCGTTTTCAATTTGCTCATCGCAATTCGAAAAAAATATGCAAAGCGAAGAAGTTTATGGGGTTAGACGGGGCCAGGGTTGAAAAGTCGCGAAGCGGCTTTTCAACCCTGGTTTAATAGTTAAATACTAAGCATTTTAATAAGGATTTTAGTGAACTTAGAAAACCATTTATTCGGCATTTTGGTCGAAAATTAGCAATTTTTGATCGTAGAAAATGGACATTTTTATATTTTTAATTAAAAGCTGTAAAGCTTTGACGTTTTAAGCTTAGGAATAATAAAAAAATCGTTTAGCAACTCTAACACTATTTATATTAGCAAAAAAGGACCCTTAGAAAAAAGTTGGTCCCCAGATATTGCGAAAGAACCCGATTTTCTAGCTTGCAACTTTTTAAAAGCTGTAAAAGTTGGTAAAAAACTTGTTAAAAACTTTATAAAATCTGGAAAATTTTATAGATCCAATAGAGCTCACATGATCCGCTCGTCCCCATTGAGCTGTCTGTCGGCGCGGCAACAACATTTTCAAGCAGTGCTACAACATTTTATTACTATTTTCAAATCCCAAGCCAAACTCACCAATGCAAACCATCAAAATCACCGTAACCCTCATGGCTTCACTATCAAAAACGGGTGGCAAGATGACGGCAAGTGGTAAGGCGAAGTAGACGCAGAAGCCGAAGCACAAATTCCTAAGCCGCTCAATTCCACAATCCAATACCCCTGACCGGCCGATAAGTGTTCTTTAAATATGGGTTCAGCCGCGTACCCCCGCCCCTGAAATATCACCAAATTTATGATATTACGTGGCCGACAGGGAACACCCTGAAAATCCTTCAACCGGCGTCTTTTTTGGAGATGATAGCGCCGCGGACACGTCACTAATTAGAAGAAGGGCGTTGGCTATTGTGCCCCGTGGTTAGTCGAACAAAAATACAATAAATTCGAGAAATTGTGGAGAAACTAATCTTTATAGGCGAGAGCAAATGATGCCGAGAAACTTCGCTGGAGCCCCGGCACCGGAAATTAGGGTCATTTCCCGTGGACAAGCCGTAGCTTTTCATAGATTATGGTAAGGAAAGATTGAGGAATCCGTGACATAGATCCGAACGACGTATCCATTTTGCGTCCTCCGTTTTATGGCCGGCAAGTCAGATACAGTCATAACACCGGCATTCCGTTGCAAAACCAGGCAAACACTGCCTATCCAAGCCACATACCGACGCGATCTGTTTCTGTTTCTTTCCCTGAAACTGAGATTTCAAATCAAAATTCGACGCTGACAATTAATATTCATATTTAACGACAACAATTTACTAGATCTGCAAAACAAAAGCGTGCATCGACGTTGGGAATTCCAAGACAACTCGATGAATGGGAGCGGCGGGAAGAGTCGACAGAAACGGGGAGATCCACCAACGGACAATAAACAACCCAATTGATGTATAAAGGATTCTAATAGCGGCGTGAGGGGTAGTCCGAGTAATTTCGAGCCGTTGTGTCAGACGGAGGGTCGAACACCGAAAAATCTAAAGAAAAGGGGGTGGGGGGAAAAGGGCTTGATGCTTACCGGGCTGGGCCTTGAAGCTAGGGCGGGAGCTGCCGGACGCCACTGAACCCCAGTCGAACGCGCTGAAAAAAATATGACTCACTGGAAGTAAAAAATTTGCACCTAAATCTCGGCAACAAATTGGGAATTTTGGCCCAAAAAATCAAAATTTGTAAAATTCTTATGTCTAGAAACCGTCGATTTCGGTGTAAAAAGTTTTCCAATTTTATTAGAAAAAGGTCCTAACGAAAAAGTTTTGAGAGCGAGCCGAAGGAAGGAAATTACCAATAGAAAAGTGAATGCGTAACAAACAAACCTCGAGGAACCGGGGTATGTGCTGGCTGCAAACGATGGCGCGGCAAGTCCGCGAGCTAAGGAAATTGTTAATTGTCAAAAAAACCTTAATATACCGTAATCTCCGCCATTGAGTGGGGCTGCGTAGGTGCTGTTAGTGATGCCAGTTGACGGATAGTCGCGAGAACTGCCAGATGAGGGATGGTAGGGGCGCGAGCTGCTAGATTCATATACACGGCCCGTGCTCGTCGAATGATGGCTGCTGGAAGCACCAGCCGACGGGGGGTAGCCTAGAATTATATTAAAAGGAACTCGAAGCCGACTTACGGGATGAATGATCCCTCCTGGAATCATGGCGTGGTGGGCTGCGCGTCGACTGATGGCTACGCTTGGCAGGCACGCGGGAAGATGCGTAAGAAGAACGCGAGTCGTTATGGCCGGATGATCTTAAAAGTTGGATTGAAAGCGGATAGAAGATGGGCCAACAAATTTTCAAAAATCGCTTTTTCGTAAAGTAATTTTAGAAAGTACGCTTTCTGATCCCAGAAATCTGAGCTATTTTCGACAAATCCCAGAAATAAAGACTTTCGGAAAGGTGTAAGTATGCAAATCCGAATAAATAGCGATACCTGGCATCGCGACCATGTGCTGTGTGACGCGCAGTTGGGCTCGATCCGTAGCGGCCACCGTCACGAGAGCGCGAGTCCGTGGCATGACGGGCAGTGTCGCGATCACGAGCAGAGCTGCTAAATTATGATATTTTTCGATGAGACAGACGGTACCTGCTATATCGATCCTTGGTGTTTCTAGATGACTGGGAATGACGCGTGTCATGCGAAGCGCTAAAAAATGAGGATATCAGATAGTGGAATAGCCAAGCTTACCGGCCCTCGGAATGTCGGGAAAGGGTGGCCTGTTGCATCAGCTGTATCTCAAGCCGCTGTCTCTCCAGCTTCTCCTTCTCGAACGCAATCTTGGCCCGTTCCATCTGAAGCTTGAGCTCCTCTTCTCGACGACGATTGTCTTCGGCTTGTCGACGCAGTTTGTCCTGTAGGCGGCCAGGAGAGATGTCACGCTCCCGGGAGCGACGAGAAATCGGCTTAAAACAGAAAAGTTGAAAGACATATTACAGCTAGCCGGCAACAACATTTGCGTTTTTGACATAGTTAATTCGATAACGCTTCAAATTTTCCGGAAAGTTTCTAAAAAAGGCGCCTAGTTAGGGTGTTACGCCCGATAAAATGAGCTGTGGCGAATTCAACGAAGTCATAATAACGTAAAATTTAATTTCTGTAAAAAGACTTACCCGAGATCCATATCTGCTGTGCGGGGCCGGCTCACGAGAAGCGTAGCTGACTCGCGGATTCAACGCGGTACGGCTGCCGGACGGGATCGGCCGGCGAGAAATTGGTGCGCGCACGATGCGGATCTCCCTCTGATATCCACCACTGGAGGCATGGCCGCGCGGGGCATTGTCTGAAAACAAGGTATGCGTGAGTGGCCAGCTAATAATCTAAAAAAATAACAGTTGAAGGCAATTTAAATGAGCTGCAAAGAGTAGCCACAAAAAGTTTCCTTTCGAACTGTGGGGTCCAAAAAACTTGGATTCAAAATTTTAAGGTCCCCGTAGATCAAAAATCAAGAACAAAAAGAGGCAAGGGACAGGCGCGAAAAGCAGGGCTCGTGTTTCAATTCGATCGCTGGCGGGTTTTCAATTTCATAATTCTGGAGGCCTAGTCGATCGAACGCTGCACGTTGTGCCATGCGACTTCATCGGTCAGCCGTTTCGACAGAACCCCATCGAACGGGATGTTTCCGAGTGGCTGGTAGAAAGTTGAGAGCGATGTAGGGAACAGGCGAAACATATTAACCGACCACGGCTTCGAACTGCTGCAGGGGCCACACGACGGCGTCGATCTTCATCGCGAGCACGTGTAGAGGTGATTGCCGTTGCCCCGCGTCTTCGGATCGAAGTGGCCAGTGCCTTCGAATCCTTGGCAGGACGTCTAGAGGAAGTTTGAAGGGAGCGGCGGTCCGATTTCTTGGCTGAACTGTGCGCCCGTTCGGGGGAGTCCGACTTTGGCGGCCCTTCAACTGGCTTCCGCTTCGGTGGCGCGGCGACAGCGGGAGTGGTCGGAGCAGCAGTTGAAGTAGTCGTTGTGGTGCCAGCCATCAGAGCAATCGCTCTCTTCGCCGGCAAACGACTCTTATCCGCCTGAATGTACGACTGAATTATTTTCACGCAGCTTCACTTGACCACCACAGTCTTTTCGAAAAAAACGAAGGGGCGTCAATAAAAGTAGAGTCGTACCCGCTCAGCAGTAATCGTTTTCTCCTTGAAGTCGGTGTTGGTAAAGTGAGCGACCGTTCCGTCGACAAGAGCTGCATCATGCAGCAGAACGAAGCCGAACGTGACGTCAGCGCCGGCTTTCTTTGAGGTGAACACCTTTGCTCCATCGACTTGAGCGTGACTTGTGACGTGGTGCTGAATGAAAAATTAGTTATTAGGAAAAAATAATCCTGTCACCAAACGAAAATTAGGCGGTCCGGCATAATCTTCAAAATCGATACCTTGAGGTCAGCGGCGGAGGTTCCTGGTGGAAGATTCCTAATCCAGAAAGAACGGGCCATGTAATCGGCGGGGCTTGGCTGGGCCGCGCTAACTTCTTCCGGCGGCTCTTTTGGCTCCTCAGGCTCCTGCTCGTGCTCTTGCTCCTCCTCTTGTTCTTCGGCGACGGCTGGCAGCGAAGTTTCGGCAGCCTTTACTCAACGTTATAAGCTAGAAAGGCCCCCAGCGGCGTACTAACACCCAAATCTGTCGCAACAGCCGCAAACATAAAAGATTAATGACCTGGTCGGGGCGCTGAATCGTGTCGGCGGTCGCTTCATCGTCACCATTCATCGGCTTGTCAACCGCTTGCTCTTCTTCCATAATTGGGTCGCTTGCGTCGACGGGCTGCACAACCTTAACCTCATTAGCAACACAACAAAATTGGCACTTACCTCCTCATTCCCATTTGCTTCATTTTCTTCTTTCACAGGATCGTCAGCAGCTGTCTAAACGGCTGGAGTCTTGTTTTCAACGACGAGCTACCTGTTCCACTGGTTGGCCCTCGGAATCAGCTGCTGCTGGCTCATTAACTGAAAGGCGAAAAATCAGCCGTTGCAACTAAAACTACCGGGTTCTTTCGACGGGCCCAGGTCAAATACATAGGAGGCGGGATCGTGGCCCTCTTCGCGAAGCGCCTGAAAATCAATTTATTAACCAATTTTTTGGGTTGTTCCGATGCCCTCTAGGGACAAGCTTTTTCTATAAGCAGCGACAATGACTACATTTGACCACGTCTTCGAATTGCCTACCGGCGCCAAAGGGTTTAATTACCGCGGCGAGGGAATTTGATTTTACGTGAGACAACTCGCCCCCCCCTAGTCCCCACCCCTCAGCCAGTATAGCACATTGTATTGACGCCGCTTTCGATTTTTCCCATTAACTGGCGCCAAAAAACACAGCAGCACCCTTCCGAGAATCTATTGATCATAGCCTATATATTTACTGTAATTGCTTCACCGTTAAAATTTTTCATCCCACCACTTTTACAAGATATAAACGCATCCAAGATTGGCAAAGCTACCGTAACTCAATAGCCGTGTTTTGCGTAAATTTCGTTTGTGTTGCAGGGAAGACACCAAAAATGGGAGCCTCTACCAGCAATATATGCTCGCTATCTAAAAATCCCGCCGATACTTCACCCCCGAAGGCACCGCAATCTTGGAAAACCATACGGCAAGGTAAGCTTTTAGCGAAAAATAGGATGTTCACAATTTGGGTCCTGACATTTGCGGACCCATTTTTTTTTACTCGACAACTTCAAAAAATGTTTTAATTCTTCAGGGACAATTCCGGTCCGGATTTTTTTTATTAGGATAAAACGGGTGGAAAAATTTAGAAGTTTTTATGGTAAAATTTTTACTTTTATAGAGACAATTGCGACCCTATTTTTTATGCAGAGTTAATTTTTCGAAAGCCACTGGTTAGCGCTTAATCACGTTAGCTAAACAGAAAAATGACTTAAACAAATATTTAATTCTGCCGAATTAGGTTTTAAGCTACAGCTTTTGGGCCGCAAGTGTCGGGTACCCTAAGTTAGCCCGGTTTGCGAAATGTCAAAGAAGAGGACCCCCCCGACCAGACGATCAATTACTATTTTGCGTTTAGCACAGCTCTCTCAACCAAGTTCCATTTTTTCACGATTCCATCGAGCAATGCATCTTAATTAAGCCTCGGTGGGCGGCATCGGAGCTCGCGGATCCGTGGTTTCGGTCAATGTGCAGTCGGTGCCGAGACGAAAAATCTCTTCCCGGTTTGGGAAGGGTCGGGGCGTGGCCTGGGGACTAGCATCTGGCCGCATACACGCTATGAACGCCCAGCTCATCCAGCTCCGCTGTGCCAACGGCGACATCGTAACCACCCCCGAATCCGTGGCCAAGGTTTGTCTCTAGCCCGCAATTATTTTCAACCGCGGCGTTTTCAGATCCCCCGCATCGTGGACCCGAATTTTTGCGCCAATTCGGACAAGTACATCCTGTGCTACATTTTGGAGGCGTTGAAGCGGGAAGACCATCGCTTCATTGTTCCGGATGACTTTGTGGCCTGGGCGTCATTGAGGTAAGTGAGGGCCGGTAAACCGCGCACTAAGACATAAATCTATGTTAAGCGAGCGCTTATTTACGGATTTAAGGCTCTATTTCTTCGCTCAAACTTCTTTCACGAAACTTTCCCCCGGCTCAAAAATTTCATCAAATTTAGGAACGAACTCCGCCGCCTTGGCCTTGATAAAATGGCGACAATG
This sequence comes from Mesorhabditis spiculigera, assembly GCA_958295435.1. Taxonomy (NCBI): domain Eukaryota; kingdom Metazoa; phylum Nematoda; class Chromadorea; order Rhabditida; family Rhabditidae; genus Mesorhabditis; species Mesorhabditis spiculigera. The sequence goes on from CATQJA010002653.1 coordinate 1,875,159, forward strand.
GATGCTAGCCCCCATACAATCACCATTTCATGCCAAGCAGCCCTGTCAATTGGACGCCTAAATCCGGAAGTCACCTTCAGAAAGGTTCTTACTTCGTTACCAGCGCCCGCCCCGTGGGCCCCCCACTCACTCAGCCAAATTAGATTCTTCGGATCGTGGTATGCGGAAGGGTGGCTATTTGTCGGGATGTGTTCGAGGACCAGTTAAACGAAGCCCGGGACAGTGACGCTACGGAGGATAAATACACATCGCGCTTTTTCCTCAAGCATTCGCAGCTTGAACGGTGGGTGAAATAACAGCGTTTTTGGGGTTTTTTTTATTACCAGGGGTGGGGACACCGCCATTTTCTTAAATAATCGAATATGCGCATAGAAATAAAATATAAGGCCCCTCCGTAAATTTTTAATAATTGCTGACCCCACAGCGCATTTAAAGGGCTGCCGACGGCATGTGTCGATCCCCCCTCATCAACAAATTGGCAAGTAGCCAACAGAGCAGAGAGCGCGCCCGGGTAAGAGGCGCAGAGACATTTTCTTTCCAGCGCGTAACTGATTGACTATGCCGTCGGCATCCCTTTAAAATTTTTCAAACAGCTAATACCTGGAAGGTTTTCAAGTTCGCGGTCATTTTCAGAAGTTTCTGCCCTAGAAGTAAATTTTTTCGAAAGTTCATAGCTTTATCCAAACTGTTTCTAAAATAAAAAATGGTTAGAAATATTATAAAATTCTTAGAATCGATTAATGCGCCGCGATGGCGCCGAAAGATTTTCCCAGCGTTCCCGCAAACACCGAAAGATCCAGGGTTTTTCAAAAAATAGCTAAAACTCTGTTGCAAAGCCGCAGTCGATTTGCTATTTCGTCTGTGACAGGTGGGAAGACGTGGCGTTCCATCATTTTCACGATTGTTTTCGTGGGCGCGGAAGAGCCAAGTCTCCAGGCCGCCAAAAGCAGTAGGGACAAAAGAGAGACCAAATTCCCAAGCGCCCCATTCGGCATCTCGGAGAATAATCGGCGTCCGCTTTTCACCCCAAAGCTCGCATGGGAGCCAAAAGAGGGAGAAGACGGCGGAGGGGTGGCCACGAAAAAACTATTCCATGCGCAGAGGGGAAGCATTAGGGGGGGCGCTCGAGCCGCAGTGGGCTCTCAAAAGTTTTAGGAAGCGTGGAAATATTGACATCGGCCCCCTAGGGTTACTAAAGAGGGGGCAAAGAGGGCCACACGCCGACCACAGCAATAGCTTTCAAAAGCAGACGGACGCTAGATTTTGACAAGCTTCGGGAAATGTGGTTTATAACGGGGTAGGCGAAAAAAATTGTGAAGATGAAAACTTATACTACTGAAATCTTAGGGGTATACTACTAAAATAGCAGGCGCCGTTCCAACGTATCCATTAGCTGAAATCCTCTATCGATCCGTAATTACCGGCACCATAAAACATAACGCGACGGGGCTTTTTTGCTTTCTCTAAAAACGGGTGCATCTCAGACAAGGGGCCCTTTGCTCCCGGGGACATGATGAATAGCCGAATCTATTGCGCGGCGGTTTGAATAGCCCAATCATCGCGTGCCTGAAGCCCTTTGTGCCAAACAGAAACATCTCCTGAATAATTGAGATGGATGGGGTGGTCCTAGCCGACTCACGATTTAGAAAAAATTTGGCAAACGGTTTTTGAACCTAGGGATTTTGAAAAATGCCAAATATTGGGAGAACATAAAATATAAAAATTGCGAGTGACCTATGTTTACGAAAACCCAATACCCCCTTTCATTATAGAGCCTTCGATGCCCTGGGCCTAAAAGGCTTTCGCATGGTCGGCTCGTCGACGTTCGCCCCACAAGTGCCACAACAGAACGACGAGACCACTTTTCTGCACCACTCTCAATTTGTCTTCACGCGCCTTCCCGGGGTAATTAGGCTGCACCTCCCCGCCTAACGAGCACAACACCCATTTTCAGCAAGCACCGATCTTCAAAGAAAGCCAACAGCAGTAAGGGCCCACCTTCTCCAGCCGATCCTGCAGGATGAACTTTATGCCTTGTATGCCAAGGTTGCGCTGGCCCAGTTGGATCTAAAAACAAGTTTTATACCGATTAGTATGCTAGCATTCTGACCTTCAATTCCGCTCCGGTGAGCTCTCTCAATTGCTTCTGCTTTTCTACCGGCATATTCTGAAGATTTCGTAAAAGCAATCACAATTTTTTCAAACACAGAATCCGGCATCAAACCAGTGATGATTTGAGTGAGTCACAAAAAAATGAATAAAATATTTATTCTTTCAATACGTGCAAGGTACCTATTTTTCAATAAAACCACAAATTCCATCGATGAATGCCTTGGGCTGGTCGGCGTGGACCCAATGGCCGGCCTCTGCGATCGAATGGAACTCCACCTGAAAAAAAAAGAAAGTAATTTCCTAACCAGTAAAAACGTAGCAGTTTCTGTGATGTTAAAATTAGGATACCTGGGGAAATAGATTGCGAATCAGAGGCCGATCCGTATCCGGAACGTATCCGCTACGTTCTCCGTAAATGAAAAGAGTCTTCCCGCGGAATGCTCCCACCGGCAGATCACATCCCAGCAGTTCGCCAAAATGCTGTCCGATCGCGTCCAAATTGACCTGGAATTCGTAAAAAAAACTGGGGCTAATTCTGTGTACCTTCCACTCAAAGCCCCCGTCACTCCCAGCACGCAGATTAGTTAGTAGAAATTGTCGGATAGGCAACTCCGGGACCTAAACTGCTTATTTCTTGATTTAGTCAGACTTCAATACCGCTTTTTCCAAGTCCTTGGAAATATCTTGTCTCGATTTGCGAAGATTTGCAGACTTCATGGCGTCTACGTAGTCCCTATAAATTACAGCTAAGAATCTAGCCAAAAAAATATACTTGAAAAGGTGAGAGCTGATCGAATAGCCTTTCGGGCTGACGTCCTCGATTATCAGACGATCAAGCAGATGACCACCGTTTGGATCTAAAGCAAAATACTTAAATTCAACATATATCATGCCAATCGCAAGACGCATCGCCACTTTTCCACCCATACTGTGGCCCAACAAGTTGACCTTCTTGAAGCTGCCTTCATCGCAGATCTGAGAGCTTTGGGCCTGGTAACGAAAAGCTTATAGCCAAAACCTTTTTGATCAATTTCTGCACATCAGCCGCTTGCTCGGTGTACGACATCGATGGGATATGAGGAGCATCACCATGGTTCCTAATAATAAAATACCTTCTGGAAGCAGAATAAAACCTCAAATCCACAGCATATACCACGTTGCCTAGGCGTCGCTGTATAGCCTTTCCCACCGAATTCCAGTTCGACTTCTGTCCGAATAGTCCTAGAATGGAATCGTCATGAAACGGTAGGCTATAGGCAAAAACCGTGACATATCAGCAGCGGCGCGTGCTTGCGGTCGGCTTCAAGCTCTCCATATCTTGTGAACGTCAAGTCAACCGCGTTCGCAGCAGAAATACCTGTAAAAGAACAAAATTTCTCGGAATTTTTCGCTCTTCGCTCAACAGAAAAATGTCTTTTGGCAAGTGTAGCCTGAACGTCTAAAAAAATCGTGACGGGGTTTCGTATTCTGAAATAGCGCGTGAATTTCTGGTGGCCGGAGGTCGGAAAATACGAACCGCGCTACCTTAGATCGTATAAAAACGGAGGAAAATGGCGGTGCTTAGAAGTTCATAAAGTAATTTCTTCTGTTCTCAAACTATTTTTAGAGAGCAGCAAGGGTCGTATTTTCCAGGTGGCTTTCACGGCCTGGCCAAAATCAGGCCAGATGTGACCTCTGATCTGCCGATTGATTAGAAGGCTTTGGCCTGAACGTCTTCAACGAGTCATTAGTGTTCATCTACCAACCTCGAGTCTGTAAAAGGCCGGGATCGATTCGTCGGGGAAGGGAAAACAATCGCATCGCCAAGTCTGCGCAATGTCCTTTTCGTTGCGAAGTTGTGTTGCGCCGTTTGCGCACCAACAGACTGTCATTAGTATCATTCGGCGTGCTCATTCATTCAAAAGTTCTCGGTTAGTAAAGCGCCCGCGGGCGCGCCCGAAATTGCGCCCGCGGGCGCGCTCACGGGCGCGCCCTCGGGCGCAATGGCCAAAAGCGCCCGCGGGCGCGCGCCCCAATCGCGTTGTAACGGCGTAGGACGGGTTCTTTTAATGCTTTTATTATTTAAAAAAAGGGCACTACATCACTTTTTGCGATGCTGTACCCTACATACTTAATGTATACTTAATGTAGATCTTCACGTTCCCTGAGAAAATGGTCGTACTGCGCACCTGAAATATGTTTTTTTTGCTTTTTTGGCTTTAGCTTCGTTTGGAACTTACAGATACGTTCGAATGCGCGATAGATGGCCCCTAAAAGTATAGCTAATTACATAATTTCCTTTATAAACTTCGTAATTCGCACTTACTTTGTTCCCGCTTCCTGAAAACTTGCTTTGACTTGCTTCTTGCCGACTTACTTTGCAACTCCGCCCAAAGATACCGGAAACGTCGCGCTTCGCATTTGCAATGATGACCATGATCGTCTGAAAGGTCGGCTCATATAAATCGAGAATCTATAAATCTGAATCTAAAGTATTTTTAAAGTTTCGCAGGGACTGGTTGCGTAGCAAAACTTTACCTTCGTTACCTGCGCCATGGCGCTTCAAAGTATTGTATTCTACATTCGACGACGATAACCAAGCAAATCTAGTAACGTTTGTGCTAATTTATATTAATTTTAAACAAAAATAAGTGCATAAGCCAGGAACTTAGCCGTTTTTTTGCAGAATTGAAAGGTGTTCACCATTCAAATGCGCCCGTGGGCGCGCCCCTAGTTGCGCCCATGGGCGCTTTTTGCGCCCCGAGCGGTTTTGCGCCCTTTTGCAAAAATTTCGCCCGGGGCGCAAAAGGGTCCAGTTCGGGCGCGCTCGCGGGCGCTTTGGGTTTTCGGGCGCGCCCGCGGGCGCTTTGCTAACCGAGTTACGCACTCTAACCAACCTTTATAAACCTCTATACATCTTCACAATACTTTATTCTGTTCAGCAAATTTGAATTTACAGTGGGTATTCTTCGACGATGCCTCGCCGCGAAAGTTCCAGCCCTGAAGACAAGAAGCCGCGGAAGGAAGACCTGGATAACGAAATTCGACGTCAGAGTTAGTTTTTAGTTTCTAACTTTTTACACAATTTTTCTAGGGCGCCGCTCCAGATCGAACGACTCCAGATCTCCACCACGGCGCGACGACAGGAGGAAAGAACGCCGTGAGGTCAAGGAAGAACCCAGGAGCCCGAAGGCTTACAGGTAACGTACTTTTGACAGCCTAAGCCTCGCTTTTACAGCTCACGTAGACCATCGCCTCGACGCCGAAGCAGATCACCGAGGTCTGTTGGTTTTTTGAACGCCATTTTGGCTACGGTTCAATTAAGAGGGGCGCATTGCTTTTCGGCTTTCTATGTGATTTCTGGGATTCAGCTATGAACTTTGCTTAGCCGTTTTAAAGCTGGGCTTGTGCTCGGATTAGCTGGAGATTTCATCCAATAATCCCAAATCAAAACTCGAAAACAAATTGTCCCATCCCAACTAGAACTATACTCTTTTTTTTCAGACATCGTAGCCCTGCTGCTGCCAGTCCGCCCCGACGGCGCCAATCCCCACGCCGTTCTCCTAGGTTTGAACAGTGTGTTAGTATAATAATAATTTTTAGAAGGGACCGTTCTCCCGACCGAAATCGTGACCGGGGTGGCCGAGATGGTGAACGACGCCGGTTTGTATCATATGCATGTCTCTGAAGATGTGTTTTTAGAAGTCCTAGGCCCGATAGACGCAGTCCAAGGCCGGAACGCGAACGGTTGGTTTTAGATTCTTTTATAGCAAATTTTTTATTTTTAGACCTGGATCACGCGAGGAGAAAGGTCGTAATGAACGTGGTGACGAATACGGGCTGAGCAAAAGTAAGTTGATAATGGAGATTATTGAAAACTTGCTTTCCAGAGGAGAAGGGTCCGAAGAAGGAGATTTGGGGAAAGCCGGAGCATTGGGAAAAGCCGAAGGAAGAGGAGATTCCGCCGGAAGAAAAGCAAAAAGTTAACCTGGGCCTCTCGGGAAAGCTGGCCGAAGATACTAATCTGTTCCGTGGTGTTGTCATCAAATACAATGAGCCGCCCGAGGCGAAAAAGCCAAAAACGAGGTAAATGTTTCGAATGGCCTAGAAAATCCGGGAATTTTTTCCGGCGTTTGTGTTAGTGGGGGATCAAAGCCATATCGGAGGCACAAAGCAAACGTTTGCTCAGAAATATAAACGAGAACGACCAAAGCTCGCCACCGATTGCTTTGAAAACTTTTATACTTCTACCTATACTTATTTTAGTTTTCTTACCCGCGTCCGATGGCAATTAATATTATTTTTTCAGATGGCGCCTCTATCCATTCAAAGGCGATGAAGCCCTTCCGACTCTCTACGTGCACAGACAATCAGCCTATCTGGTCGGCCGTGATCGTGTGGTGGCTGATCTGCCCGTTGACCATCCCTCATGCAGCAAGCAGCACGCCGTCTTGCAATATCGGTTTGCTGAGACACTGGGTAATCATTAATTTTTCTTCCAGGAGTGTGCCGTACACTCGTCCCGATGGCGTCGTGGGGCGCGCAGTACGTCCATACATCATCGACCTTAGCAGTGGCAATGGAACATTCCTGAATGGCGAAAAACTAGAGGCGCAACGGTAGCGATTTTTACGGCGATTTGTAAAATACAGCCGGTACAGCCGTTTCGAATTACATGGTAGGTGGGCAGCCACCCAGAGAAACACCCACAATTGCTATCCGACTGTACCGGCTTATTTTACTAATTGCCATTTTTACAACGTCCGCGATTACCACTATGTTTTCAGATATTACGAGCTGCAGGAGAAGGATATTTTGAAGTTCGGCTTCTCGAGTCGAGAGTTCGTCATCTTGAGCGAGCGGTCCGCCGAACAAGAAGGAGGGTCAAGCGAAGGCGAGGGCGATGATGAAAAGCCCGGAAGCCCATGATCCTCACCCGCCAATATTGTTGATTTTCTCATGTTTCAAAAAAATTGATTTGGAAGCTCGATAAACGTTTGACTCCTGAAAAACGGTTTGCTTTACATTGAAACCAATCCCCCTACTTCCGGAAGCGCATGCAACTCGATCGTCTAAACACAGCAAATGAAAACCGGAAAATGTATCTTTCGTGGGTGGCATGAAAATTCTCAAAGCAAAGTTTAAAATAATTTATAACAAATTGTAATCCAATGAGATTGCAAGAAACGTATACAACATAAAGCAAGTAATAGACAACAAATTCGAGAGCAAAGGCATCCATTCGGCAGCGGTCTTTGCCTTCGAGTAATTTATCTTCGAGTACCATTCTCCTCATTTGGCATTGAACGGCCGCTGAAGCGCTAAATCGTCAATATATTCAAGAATTTCGCAATCCGTGCAAAAATTTAGCCAAAAACAAAGTTATACGAATATGATTACCTTCGATCGCTTTTCCGGTATGGCTGGCGGGTCGCTGTACCGTTTGTCGGCCTTCCTCTTTGATGTTTCAGGGGTGTTCGCTGCTCCTTGTTTCATCTTTCGCGTGGCGCTGGGTGACTAGAAAAGGGAATTCAAGATTGTTTACAATTCTTCACCTTCGACTCCCGGGATACCCGCCTCTGCGTGTTGTTCTTCAAGACGTTGACCAGTAGTGCCGTCTTCTATAAAAAGCTTATTGACCCGGCGGATAAATCTTACCTTATTTCCGCGGGGAATTGGAGTCTTGCAAACGAAATTGAACTTCAACTCCAGGTTGCCTTGCCTAGAAAAAGTTAGAGACACGAAAGAGGTTTACTTTGCAAATAGCGACCGATCCAGTTCGTAATCGCTAGGCTCCGCTTGCTTCAAAAACAATGCCATTTCGGGCCTGAGCTTGTAGTTCGCGAAGCAATCTGAATAGACCAGATAATGAAGAAATACATCATCGCCAATGTCGGCACAACTTGGAAAACCACCAAATAGCAGAACCTAGATAAACGCTGCGGCCCTGGGGTTCATCCTCGACTTTAGCAGAAGACGTAGAGGGAGCGTTGGTTTGCTGCGGTGGAATAGGCTCGGCAATCTCTGGGATAATTTCTTCAAGAGGCTCTTCTTCTCTTTGGGGCTCTGGCTCGTCTTCCTTAAGTGGCACTTCTTCTTTGAGGGACTCGTCATGTGTTGCGCTCGGCATCGCAGGAAGCTTGCTCGTTGATTGGGCGTCGTATGGTCGTTGTGGTGGCGCCTAAAGAAAAACATATACATCGAAAAACTCCTCAATACCTGTTCCAGTTTCACTATCCGTTGTGCTTGATCCGCGGTATACTGCTCGAGCGCCGAAATAGTTTCCTCCAGTCGAGTACGGATGTCATCCTGTTCTTGCAACCAAGTCCTATCCACAATCCTTCTTTCCCGCCAGGCCTCCTCGCTGAGCAATAGCCTTAAAACGAGCACTTTACTTCCGAAAAATCACTGACTCAAGCGCCATCTCCTGGGTCTTGTGACGCTCCTGCGATTCTTCCAACGTTGCAATTTCTCTTTGCTAAACAAAATTCAAAATTATTTGAGGCAAAACCCACAATGAGCATTTTGACATCACGTCTCTCGAAGAAAAAATCTAAAAAGCTCAATTATAGGATGGTTAACAGGCCATACCTGGTAGGGATGCTTCATATGCCATATACTCGCGAAATATGCCATGGCCCTAAACATAATTCAAATATCGCTACGATCATACCAGCAAAATTTCACGGAACGGCGAAAGAATGTCGAACACCTTCATAGTGTGATTGTGAAGTTGCCCTTTTTCGGTAGTGACGCGTCGCTAAATCAAAATAACATCGAGAATCGGGATCGCACGTTTTCTTGTTTTAGAAATCGGAGGGCTTCCTTCAAATCCTCGCGTTCTTTCTAAAAAAAAAGATAAATATTCGAAACAGCAACGCCCAAGGACGAAAAGCAATTGGTGAAGGAAACTTACGATGACGTTCTCCAATAGCGGCTTGTCGGGCGCGGCTACATCCGCCATACTGGTCGATGGCGTCCAGGCGGCTGGCTAAAAATAAATATTGGAGTTTCGTGGGACAAACTTACGATCGGGGCGAAATTCGCCGTACCTCCATTTTGCATCTTGGCAGCGCCGGCTGAAATAATTCGGTTCTTTAGGATTCCCGGGGGGGGAAAGTATTCCCGGGGAAAACAAATTTTTTTCGGCGAAAGCCTAGATTTTTGTATAAATTGCGGATGCGTTTCTAAATTGTTTTTAACTATTCCTGTGCATAAAAACTACACACATTTAAAAAAAAATGTAAAAAGTCAAAAATTAGGCCGAAAAAAAGACCCAAAATGACCAAATTTTCAACTTTTCAAACATTTTTTTTAAAATTTCTGAAGAAAGTTATTCCGCTCTAAAAATAGTTAAAAACTTCCAAAAACCATTCGAAAACACTTTATATTTGAATACTAGGCCCCCGGGGCCCAGGGAAAAATTGGTTTCCCCCCCCGGGAATACTTTCCCCCCCCGGGAATCCTAAAGAACCAATAATTCAAATTAGAAGAAGGTATGGAAAAGAAGTGACAAGTTAAAAGAAGGAAGAAAAGGAAAAACCTGCGAAGTGAAAAGAAGAACAAGGATTATTGCGCCCAGGGAAAGCAAAGCATTGGAAAAATCTGCAGAACCTGCTTTTTCAAAACGATCAGGAGTAACACGTTTCGAGAAGTGAAAAGGAGGGAAAAGAATTATTGCGCCTAGGAAAAGCCCGGTTTAGGAAAAACCTGCAGAATCTGCACTCGCAAAACCTCCAGTAGTAGAACGCCTAAAGAAAAGCCGTAAAACGGAAAATCTAATGTCCGATCCCCGCCCGCTAGCGGCAGACAGCGCGCTGTCTGCCGTCCGTCCTCGGTGCGGGATCCGCGTCATTTGGTGTAGCGCGGAACGGACGTTTGGGATTTACGATTTTTGCGCAGATCCTAGCCCCAGGACAGGTTTCGGGACCAAGACCGTCCCGCTGGGGATTAAAACTTCAGGACGGTTTCGAACGTGTATGAGACCCGAACCGTAGGAAATTCTTCAATCAGAGATGAGGGTATTTGAATGAAGATTTCAGCAAAGTTCGATTTTAAAGGAAAACAAAAACTATCGAAAACAGGTTGGGAAGCTTCAAGTAAATTTGAGAGTTGAACGGTGGTAGGGTATTGGCGGTGCGATGCGTTGCCTCAGCTGTCTCTCCTTGGCTCGCGTAAGCAGATGTGTGCTCGCCAGTTCTTTAGTGCCGCTTATCCCGCTCGAAACACCTTATAACATTTCCTTCTTAAAGTTTTGAATTGATAAACGGAAACTGCTCTTCCCTGAACGGCCTGATATCATTTTAACAAAAAATGACCCATCAATTTAAAATTAGCCCAACTTATTAATAAATTTTGGTCCTAACAGGTAATTAGTAAATGTGGCACGGTAATATTGGTTGAGCAAACTTTGTGTAATAACCAAAACGATGTTAGCTATCTATGGATACGTTATAATAAGTAATTTAAAGGATCAGAACCAGCTTGATCGTGCTACAAATTATTTTCGGGCAGAAAACAATTTCTGTTCATTAATACAAGTGTGCGAACCTGCGAGATTTGCAAAATGTCGTCTGAAAACTAGAATTTCGCTTGGCGAAGTATTTTGGGGGATAAGAAGCACCAGTGAAACCGAGCGAAAGTTGTTATTTTTGTGTTGCTTGCTAAAATGTTTTAGTTGTAAATAATTTAAACCATTTGTGATTTCAGGAAGGATGGAGAAGGCGGTCGAGGCAAACGCGGCTCCACCACCATATGAGCCGGTAGGTTCTAGGAATATCCGGTCGATTCGAGGTCTTTTTAGACACCGACTCAAATTAACGGAACCGCCGCCTATCCGACGCAGCCTTCTGGCGTCTATGCACCTTCTGGCGTCACCGACATACCCCCGCCATCACCTGCCCAGGGTAACTCAGGGGGCAACGTTTTTCTCACTATCTAATTTTTCAAATATAAATAGTGGTTCTAAACGGTGTTTTGCTATTCCTAAATACAAAAACCTTATAAATTTTGCCTAAAAACTATCAAAATTCCCGATTTTTCGACCAAAAATGGCCGACTTATGTCCAAAATTTTGACTTTTTAAAAGGTTTTAGATAGCTCTTCTAACTTAAATATCGTGATATTTTACTAAAAACACCATGAAAACCCTGTCTATTGAGTTACTAGACATTTCTGGACCTACACAAAACTTCGCCCCCGATAACGTGAAAGAACCGGATTTCAGGCCCCAATCGCCAGCCCATCTTCCTTACCGCTCGCACCTGTGTGTATGGGCCAGTTCCGGTGGAAATGGACTGTCCACATTGCCAGGTTTGTCAGCACTTTTTCAACATCTCCCTGGGCACAATTTCAGGTTCACATCGTCACGCACATGGAAAGAGTACCCGGCATTTTACCGTGGATCATCTTGGCCGTGTGTGTGGTCCTCGGATTTCTACTCTTGATTCCATTGTAGGCATTAAAGCACTGGTTCTTGAAACAAAGATCTTTAGTTTCCTGTGCTGCGTGCCCTTCTGGATCGACGCGTTCCTCGACGTGATCCATAGCTGCCCGGCGTGCAAGCGACAACTCGGGCGCTTCTCCAGGATCTAGGCAACCCCCTCAAAAGTGATTACCAATCTCAAATCAGAGCGTCCAGCCTAGAATTATTTAGAAAGTATGAATCTAAAACAAATGGGCTCGATGTTCAAAACACCTTGAAAGATTTTTTCATGTTCTAGATGAGTAGCCTTCATTCTGATAAATCCCAGACAAGTATTATCGTGATTCTCCCCGACCCATTCTCATGCAGATCTATAACATTTCCTGTTTCTACTTAATTTTTCACGTTCTCATCCTAAACTATGCATAATCCGACTGTGATTGCGAGCCGCTGTCATCCATATTGCCTTGCCAAGCATAATTCCCTAATAGCCGGCATGATAATAAAAAAATCGTTATTACGCGGACCTGTTTAAAATTACAAATGAGCAATAGCTCCAACGGTGTATCAGCTAGATCTCACAAGGACTTCGAAACAGAACTCAGCTTATTTTATATAGAATTTTTCGCTGATTCTAAAATTGTTTTTTAAAAGCTGCAAAATGGGGTTCGAAAGGCATAAAGCTCTGAAGCACTTTTTGTCCAAAATTCCTCGATTATCTTCATCTTCCTGGGTGATTTTCTAAAAGTGAATCACGTTATCATTACAGAAAACTTGACGAAAAACGACGCATTTCTCACACCGGTAAACTGCGGCTTAGAAGTTGGAAGTTGCCATGTTTTTAGAAAATTAATTTGCAAAAATTACAGGTTTCATATCACGCACTTGGCGCAAAAAAATAGAAAATACGTACCTTTCATCTCCAATGATTCTGAAAACTTACCTGTAACATTTTTCTTGAATGTTTCACATCATCATAGTTTTACAATCCCTCATGCGGCGATGCCCGCCTCTGCGTGTCTTCAAGGTGTTGACCAGTAGTGGCGTCTATAAAAAGCTGATTGACCTCGAGGGTAGATCTTACCTTGTTTCCGCAGGGAATTGCAGCCTTGCACACAAAATTGAACTTCAACCCTAGGTTGCCTTTCCTGGGAAAGCCGTTCAGAGACGCGAAAAGGGTTTACTTTTCAAAGAGCGGCCGATTTAGTTAGACATATGGGTCAAATGGCGTCCAGCACGTCGGCTAAAAAAAAGCATTGCTGAAAGCTGAAAGCATTTGAATTAGAAGAGGGTAAGAAGTGACAAGTGAAAAGAAGGAAAAGCGGAGTTTCGGGAAAATCTGCAGGATCTGCGGCATTCTATTTTGCTCACCGAGCAGCGAGCGCAACAAGCCCCTAAATAATGCACGCCCTAAATGTTTAGTGCTGGCCATGATTTTTGAGACGCTGTTTCTTTTGTGCGCCCCCACGCGAGCCTGATCGAGCCTAGAATGTCGACACGGGAAAACATAGGTGGCCCCATGCTGCAAGTTTTGGGCCTAACCGTATCCATCCGCGTGGTCGTTCACATTCGGGTGATCGGGCTGTCGCCCATGCCAACTGGGGGATTTTAGTGAGGGAGGATGTTGTTTCGACGCTCACAAATGAGCAGAAACGTTTATGAGGTTTTCACTCCTTTTTGGCTACTCCTCTACTTTTGCGGCGCGAAACTTGCGACGCAATTTTGGCTACTTCTAGAAATCAGTTGGAGAACTCGATTTGATATTTATTTTTGCACCTGGAGCACCTGAATGAAGTCCCTAGTAGCCGCTAATGTTCGCGCCGCAAGTGGCGTCACCACTAGGACCACGCCCCAAATATCAGGGCACCTTCGCTTCAAGTAATCTATCCAAAAAGATAAAAATCGGATCTTTTGATGCATAAAAAGCTGTTTCTTTTTGCACTATAAAAGTATTTTATACCTATTCGTAGGTAAAAACACTTGCAGAGCTTAATTCTGGTAGATCTTCGTTCGCTCCTTTTCAATAGGAATTTACTGGGCAAAGGTCGGTTACTCAAAGGGGCATCGTTTCAAAAAGCGAAGACGTGTCTGGTTTATTTGCTCACAATGTAATCGCTTTTTCAACATTGTCGTCGCCGACAGGTGTGCAAACCAACGTCTCGCCGGGAATTCCCCGCATGTCCGGTGGATCTGGTCCGCGGCCACCGCCTCGAATTACTAACGAAAATTCGCGCTTTAAAGCTTTACCTATCAACTCAATTTTTTTTTCATTTCCCTTCAAAATATATGATCAATTTTACCTCATTTAGCCATGCTGAGCCCAGGAAGCCGGCGTGCAGTTGCTTCGACTTTTTGGTACCGATGGTTTACAGAAAAAATATTTGGACCTTTCAGGAGACAATGGTTTTCCCTCCTCATCGGCTTGCTCATCGGGTGGCTGGCCTTCTCGCCGAAATCTTGGTTAACGCGCGACCTTTCCTCCGCAAGGCCAACTATTGATGTTGCCGACAGAAGCAGTGAGTATTATCTATTTTCAACTGAAACTTTTCTTTAGTTGTTCATCAGACGGCGGAAGGAAAGAGCGCCAGCGACGCGCCCACCAAAAATCGAATATCTCCAGGTGTTTTCTACGTCTAAGTCAATAAGTTTTAGTTTATTTTAGATGCGGCTTGGCCAAAGATTTTCTGTATGATCAACTCCATCCCCGGACATCAATCCCGCCGCAAGGCTGTCAATGTATGCTAAGAACTTACGGGTCTGATCTCCGTTTAGGATACCTGGGTCAAGCATTGTGATGGCCACATTTATGTCAGCACGAAGTTGGACGACACCAAAGAGCCCGCTTCCGAATTCTGGACGTTCAATTTCACGTGAGTCTTTGCTACGAGTTAATCTTTCTTAGAAGCGAAAAGCATGCGATCAACAGTCATATCTGGATCTGGGACCGTCTTCGCGCCTCAATTCGACGCCTTGAAAAGGAAAAGGGGGTGAGTTTCTAGTTTTGAAAGTGTTATTTGTTCTAGAATGAGTACGACTGGTTTCTGAAGGCCGACGATGACACGTTCGCGGTGATTGAAAACCTAAAGGAGGCTCTCAAGGGTCTCAACCCGGATGAGCCGCTCTATATGGGGGCCATGCTGAAATATATGGACCAATCGCTGGCAGTAAGTGTTTTTCTGAGGAGTTGCAAACGTAATTTAGAAACGCCCGAGGGATTTCATCTATCCGAGCGGCGGTTCGGGGTACGTTTTGTCGCGGGGCGGGTTGAAGAAATTCGTCGAAGTCATCAACGAGTCCAATGGGGAAAAGTGCCGCAACACCACTTATTTACACGAAGATACCGAGGTACCGAATTTCAGTTTTTGTGTTTTTGATGGTTGAGTATTCGGGGGGTCGGGGACCAAGCTGTCTTGGCCAGCCTAGTTTTATATAAATAGTGAATGTTGATACATAGTTTTTAACTATTCCCGGCCACAAAATTTTTACAAATTTTGATGACTAGCAATTTATCTTTTGGTAAAAAAATCGGGGTTTCCGACCAAAATTATCAAAATTTCGGCATTTTTAAACAATTTCGAACTGTTTTGTTTTTGGGTTTTGTTGCTTAAAAAGCTAGTGTTTATCTTTTAAAAACATTATAAAAACTTTATTATTTACTTATCAGGCCATCTTGATGCCATAGGAGAAAAGTAGTCACCGCCCCCCCAATACCCAGGAATCGTGTTTTCTAGGTAGGATGGTGTCTGCAAAGCGCGAAAGTGGCCGTGCTGGATTCGGTGGACTTAGATGGAAAGCATAGGTGAGTCGTTCTACACAAGTTTCTAATATTAATCTTTTTACAGGATGCTACCGATTGACGTGATGGACATCATCCACCCAACGCGCGCCGAGAGCCATTCGGATCGTGGATGGGCCCGTCAATCGCTTGTGAAAACTTTGGCCGCGGGTCCAGATTGTTGTTCTCCTCATATTATCACAATTCATTATGTTTCTGATATGTTGATGTATACGTATTATTATCTCGTCTATGATGTCATCGTTCCCGGTCGTCTTTCCGGCGATTAACAGCAAAAACTCTAATAGAGCTTTTCCGTGTGTTTGTGTGATTTTTGTAATATTCTGTGCCATATTGTTTGCGGGTCCATTTTTGCGTTTGTTTTCCTGTGTAAGAATAAACGTATTTTGAGGCAACATCAACATTTATATAAAAACAATGGACATGTATATCTGGCTTAAATGCTTAGGTAGACGTTGGCCTGCTATTGGGTGATGATGATCTTGTTGAAGCGGTCCAGCAGCGTCTCTTCCTAGAGTTGTTTGGGTTATGCCGAAAACGGAATGGATACCATCAGGTCGATGTATGCTCCGGTCTGCACCGACACCCCTTGAATGATGAGGACGATCCGAAACCGGGATTCGGCAATAGAAATGTCGGGTCGCGGCACGGTGAAGCTCGATGTCATTTGGGCATTCGGTTGACGCTGGCTAAAACTTTTATTTAGTAAAGAGCGAAGTCAGTGCAATGGAAAATCCGTGCAAGGCTTGTACTGTTCAACACACCTCGCGACGTTTTCCATAAGATTTCCGTTGACCGAGACAGAGACGTTCTTGAAGGGACCGGTGTACATGAGGGTGCCATCCTCGATTGTGAACTTATGGACTAGGTCGAGGATCGATGTCAGGTATCGTTCGGTGTCGAATTTGATGGCGAATCCAACCTAAACCACTCAGTTTGGCACATAGGAAGGCCTATTACCTCATGAACGGTCATCAACCTCCACTCATCTGCGTCTTGTGCGGCGTCTCCGACCTTGGTCCCCAACAATTGGCTGCCGTCATATTTCAACATGTAGTGGCCGCGGTAGATGATGGTCGGCGTCTCTTCGTATAGATGGGTAGTCGTCTTCCTCTGAAAAAAGAATGTAAAATGGGTCTTTTCGAACCTTGCTTGGGTCTATATAAAAGTTTACTTTTGCTTTCAGGCTTCTTTGCGTTAGCATGAGCTGTCTCATGATGCTGTGCCCATCGCTGGCCGTCGCGTGCGTAGCTGCATTGAGGAAGTGGGCCGGGGCATCTAATTTTTTTTAGTTGCGCCCGACTTATGGAGGGAAGGTACCGTTCTATTGGCATCTTGTTGAGAGAGCCACATTTGATTTCCGTCTGCCCGACCTCATTTTGCCAAAGTCAGAGATCTTGAGCTCGAGCTCCTGGCCCAGGAGACAGTTTCGAGCGGCCAGATCACGATGAAGAACCTAAAAGCCAGTAAGGCGTGATAAGGCGGAGCAGCCGACCCGCAGCTACGAGCCACTTACTTCGTTTCGATGCAAATAGGCCATTCCCGTCGCAGCGTCCGAGCACCAGGCCATCAGCTGGTCGGACGGAACGTCGGGGTTCTTCTCGCAGTAGGCCTGAAAGACCAGAGACATATAATACTCTCTCTCACTCGCTCTCTCTTTCTCTCTCTCGCCCTCTCACTCACTCGCATTCTCCGTCTCCCTCTATCTCCCTCGATACCTGAAGGCCACCGTTTTCGGCCAACTCGATCACCATCATCACCGGCAGTTGTTGCACGGCGACGCCGTAGAAGCGGACGATGTTCCTAGGATTGAGGATCCTGGCGATCCGCGCCTCCTAGAGAAATAATTATCGATCGTCATCACCCAACCGCTACCTTGAGAAAAGCGTGAATTTCCCTCTTTGTCACGTCGCCCTTACACAGTTTGATGGCACAAGGGGTCTCGATTCGACGCTCGGCCCGGAAAGTTCCCTTGACACCTCGCCAAAGTTGCCCTCGCCGATCTTGTTCTTCTTGAAAATGTCGGCGTGGATGAGATAGTATTTCGGGCGGCTGATCTTCTAAACGCGGGGTTCTTTAATCTTTTCGTGTCCGGGGGGTTATTGTATAGGTCCAAAAAACCCTTTCAAAATACAAATAAAAAATACCTTACCGAAAATCAAAAACTGTTTTTCCTTTAGCTTCTTAGTAAAAAATTATGAAGCCAACGAACCGTACAACTATATACTAGAAATATGCAATAAAAAAAATTAGCTGCTAAGGAAAAACATTTGGATTGTGGGTGGTACCTTCATCAGCATGGCGCCGGAAGGCAACTCGTGCCGGTTGTCCTCCAGCATTTCAACTAGCTCGGCAATTGTTTCGTGAGCCCTGGCCCCGACTCTCCATTGCCCAGCCTAAAAATAAAAATCTTGCTTAGAATCAACGGCGTCGATGGTTATTTTGGCCGGAAAATAATAATTTTCGTATTTTTAAGATTTTTGTAACTTTTATGCTTAGGAAAAGGAACAACTTTCGAAAGGATTCCCCTAGTGCTATTAGAAAAGGTTCTTTCGCATTATCGGAGGGAGGGGGTGGGATCAATTGTTTTTTTTTTGTATTAATCTCGAAATGTCAAGTAACTTAATAGGAAGTATTTACGTGATGTTTTTAGTAAAATAAAACTATATTTTAACTTACAAAACTATCTAAAACCTTTGCGAAAATTTTCAAAAAGTCGAAATTTTGGGCAAAACGGCCATTTTTGGTAAAAAAACACGATTTTTTTGCACCTTTTAATCAAAATATAAAGTTTTTACGTTTAGGAATCGCAAAAACAGCCTAGAAACAATTCCGCTATTTATATTTAAAAAATTGGTTAAATTTTCTACCCCCCCCGGAAATGCGAAAGAACCTAGAAAAATCCGATCCGAGGAAAAATCACCGACCGAGCGTGCGATTTCTTCGTGGCGGACGACGCCGGCGTGCATAACACTTATGATAAAGTGGTGCGTGAAGTTGGAGGAGTTGTCGATGGCGGCCCGGGTGGAATAGCGAAGCAGAAAGTCGCCTTCGTTAGTCAGGAGGTGCTGGCATTCGGCACGAGGCATGATGCCGTGGAAATATTTCATAGATTTGCTGAGGAGAGCCGTCATCTTCTGCAAACAAATCACTTGTATCCTTCTGTCGGTTCTCATTCATTAGCGGGGGGAGCTAAACTTTCCAAATTCCAAATTTTACCAATTCTATTTAAAAAAAACAGTTTACCTCGTACATTAGCGCCTCACAGGGGTCGATCATATTGAAATAGGGTTATCTAAACTGGATAAGTCGAAATGGAATACCGCACCCACGAACAATAGCAAATACATTGGGTTGAAACCCATCATAAAGCCAACAAATTGTGCACAAAAATGAATAATTTATACAGGAAATCACAGGTATGATATAAAACATCAAGATAGATTTTCATATCCGTTTCCGCCGTCGGCAATCCGTTTCGGCTTGTCGGTGATGGCAGCAGACGATCCCGCACGCATCGAGTTACTAAGGATATAATAATAGAGGTCCTTTCGCATTATCGAGGAGACCGAATTTTTCCGTATCAGTTCCTAACCTGCTTTTACTATTTCTGATCGTAATGACAACAGAAATTTTTAGTAAAAAATATACAAAAGCGTCGATTTTTCAAAAATGGAATCAAAAACATTTTTCGACGAAAACTTCGCATTGTAACGTTTTTTAATAGTTAGAAACACTCCACTTGAAACTGGTCCGCGTTGCCGATGATAAACAGGGCGGAAATCATCATTCGCCGCAAAGGACACTGATAACTGAAAAAAATATGATGGCGAGCAATTACCGTTTTAGCGGCGTCCCTAGAATCCAAAACTTAGGTGAATACAGCAAAACAAATACCTTGCGTCCTCGTTGCTTTTTCCTCGTGTCATTCTGGGGGTGGTCGGTGCCCACGCCGTCGACACTTCCTGAATAACGGCAAATCACCAAAATCAACCTGAAAACTAAAAAAATATGGCTTTCATCACTTTACCAAAATTTTGGTCAAGGAAATACAACTGCCCGGGCTTAAGACAAAAAGGTTACGGTTTTTTAGTAAGTTTTAACTTTATTAGAAGTAGAGAACCTTCAAAAAAAAAGCGAGAAATGTTTGAAAAAGTCGAGATTTTGGTGATTTTAGGCCGAAAAAATCAGTTGTTTATTCCTCTCCTTGCGAATTCTCAAGAATGAACAAACTTCCTTATAATGGACGGGTCTTGGGGCAGATGAGCAGCTCCTTCGAGCAAGTGACAGCTGGGCGTTGAAAGTTACGCCGGATCTTTCGAGCGGATCCCAGGTTGTCGGCGCCGATCGTCGTGTCGCGAGCATCGCCTGCACAAAAAATCCATGGCTTCCACCACAAAAATCAACCGCGAAAAGTAATCGCAGCGCAAATAGTAATGAAAACACCGGAATCCAACACTTCGAAAAGAAAACACCCACGTTTTTCAAGAAAAAAAGGTTATTAGAGCTACAAATGTCACGGATCATCAAAAATACTGCGCATTGATGTCAATTTTGCATCCAAAACCCTGATTGACATTGTCAAAATGACCTGCGAGCCCACGAAACGATGGATTTCGAAGTGTCTTATCCCCAAAAACCATTACGTACCTGACACGAATGGATCAGCGCCGTCCAACTTGATAGATCCTCCACGTACGTCAGCGGGTCGTCGGTCACGTCGAATTCCTAAACGTTGAAACAAAATATCCCCTTTAGTTGCGAAGAATCGTCCTCGAGCTTCTTCTTGAATAGTTGATGGGCCAGAACTAGAAGTTTACTCAAAAATCATGCAAGAAACGCACCTCGCGCCATGCTCACACATATTGTACCAATGCGTCCGTGCCCAGACATTTTCGGCATGTCATGCGCCGCCGAGTTGACCTGAAAAACTAATTAATTACCCTAAAATAAGTATATTCCCCCCCTCCCCCCGAGTATAGCCCGGGTGAAGCGTACGTAGCGTCCGTAATTACGTATGACCGTAAATAGTGGCGGACAAAAGTTTCCAACATTTTGTTTTTTGGCTACGTCTCGCTTATTTAGTCTGGAAGGGTTCTCGGATCCATTGTACCATTCGGCGTGCTTTATTATCTGAAAGAAGCGTAATTCGATGACAAAAGTTTCCAACATTTTTCTTTGAAGGCCCCGGCACAATGAATGGCGGCCTCTAAAGTGGTAATATGGATACCAAATCGTCCAATAGGATTGTATTTCTCTTTTCTCGATTGCAGATTAATTCCTACAGCTCTGCGGAATTTTTTATAAAAGTCGATTTTTATATGGGAATCCCACATTTTGGCTTCTAATTCTCCAAATCTTAATTTTTGTTTCGATAACGTTATACGGTCTGAAAGGGCACTGAAAGGCGAACATTTTGATATATCCGTGCCTGCGTGGAATACCGTGGGAACTGTCCAAGACGACGATCACCAATCCGTTCAACTGACAGCGCAAAGCGCGCCTCCGATCGTTCTGGACATTGACTCGAAGAAAATATCATAATTTTTGTGTCGTGGATTCGCTAATGAAAGGCCGCGATGTGTCGAAGCTTATTGTAATGATTCTTGCAAAGCGCTCTTCGATTATACAATTTCTTTATCAAATGTCGGAAAGCACTATCGGTAAAGTGTCGAGTCCAGAGTCGAGAAAATATGATAGACGATTCAACAAAAAAATAATGGAAAATTGTTTAGGATAAGTGGATAACTAGGTATTTATTAAATCACAAATCTTATTAAGGAATCCCATAATGGATTGGAGGGAAAAATAATAAAATAATGATCGAAAGAAGGGGAAAAGAAAGGGGGGGGGGGGGGGGAAGAGAAAACCCGTATTAATGACCCCGAAATGAAGCACAAAATGAGTGGAGGAGGACGAAGAGGAGAATGAGTATTTAGGCGATAGCTGGTGTCGTGTCACGAATTGATGGAGCTCGGAATATGATGAGACCCGTGCCAATTGCGCATGCTAGGGTGAATAGCAATAGAAACACACGGTCCAACACCACCGACACGTATTTCCAATCTTCCACCACCTGAAAATGATATTTTTAAAGCGACTGGGAAGTCAAAATTCGCTTATTAATTCTCTAGGCATTATCGGGGGGGGGGAGGCTAACTTCTGATTTAAGTCTAGAAATTTCTAGTAAATTATTATAAAGATTATTAATAGTGTTTTTCGCAAAATAAAATTGTATTTTAGCGTAAAAAAATTACTTGAAAACGTTAAAATAGCGTTGAAAACGTCGAAATTTTGGACAAAATGGGCTATTTTTCGTTATGGGCTGCGTAATAGGCTAACGACGGCGCTTTTATCGGTTACATGCCGTAATGGGTTCTACGCGACCTGCTTGTCCTCTTGCTCGTTTTTCAGCGAATCGGCAATGTAGGCGACACTTTCGACCGCGCTCCGTACCGGGCTGATTTCGCGTTGCCTGGAATTTTTGTTTTGTTTTAAAAGGTGGAATTCCTTGTTGGTAAGAGTATAAATACATAAAAAGCGTAATTAATTAAAATCTTTGTCGATTTTTGATGCACTTTTGATTGGCGTCCAAGACACACGAAATCAAAAAAAACTCACCTAGGTAATGAAAACGAAGCGCGTTCGTTTGAGCTGGTCCGTCGCTGTGCATTTGGTGACAGGAAATCCATCTGAAAACCCCGGATAGTAATTAGAAAATCAGGTTCTTTGGCATTATCGGGGGGGGGTCGCAATTTTTTTTTGTACGGGTTTAGAAATGCCCAGTAAATTAATAGGACGAATTTTAATAATGTATTTCGTAAAACAACGAGAAAATCTGTTTGAAGTCTATAAAAAATTAGAAATTTCTGTCAAAAATGGTCATCATTAGCCGAAAAATTAATATTTTTGTATTTTGTAATCAAAATTTATAAAGTTTTTACGTTTCGGAACGGTAAAAAAAGACTAAGGAAACAACCCTTAGAAAAACGTTTTTTTTAATTCTTTGTCAAAAATTTTTTGAAGTTCTCGTAAAATATGGGTTTGTTGTACGAAAAACATGATTAAAATGTTTCCTATTAAGTTACTGGTGATTTCTAGGCTCATACAAAAACTTCCGCTTACCACCCCCCCGATAACGCGAAAGAACCGAAAATCAGGGAAACCGGAAATACCTGATCAAACATGGCGCTCGTATAATGGTTCTGGCCGCCGACGCTGAAATTCGAGACCTGCGACGGCTTCTTTAGGTTCTGGAAATAAATGAAGCAAAGTATAGCATAATTTACCGGAACGTTTCCGTTGCTTTTTGGGGCCATTTTTGGTGCGGGCACGGGCCGTTGCATGAAGAGGAGTTTGGGCAGGAACTGAAATGGCCTCTTGGGCACATAGATGGGAGCACAACGGGGTGGCTGATCTGGCGCAGATCCCCCAATGATCTCTGCAAGTCACCATCCCTACTCACCTCGATGAACACCTTCTTCACCCATCGTGGCATCGTGTGCGTGGCTGGCGATCGGTAAAACACATTCTGAAAAGCGCTGATTGCGGCTGGTTGATTATTTCTTAGGTTATTACTATTCCTAAACATAAAAACTTTATCAAACTTTATCATATCAACAAATATTTATTAAAAACTATCAAAAATATAGATTTCTCGACCAAAAGTTCGGCTTTTTCAAAGCAAAAAAAGCATTGCGCAGCGCCCGGATTTATATGGCGTGTTCGATTCAACCCAATTTTCAAATTTTATATATTTTAGCCCTCATAGGTTCGAAAATTTTCTCGACAAACCTTTTGCCTCTTTCTAAAAAAGAAAAATATAAGCAAAAATAATACATAGTTCTCTGCGTGGATTTAACGATACCGTCAGAAACCTACCAGCGTGACCACGGTGACAACGACGGACAGCGTGACGAGCACCATCG
The DNA here is from genome assembly GCA_958295435.1 of Mesorhabditis spiculigera. Classification (NCBI taxonomy): domain Eukaryota; kingdom Metazoa; phylum Nematoda; class Chromadorea; order Rhabditida; family Rhabditidae; genus Mesorhabditis; species Mesorhabditis spiculigera. The sequence continues at coordinate 1,898,398 of CATQJA010002653.1, forward strand.
TGAACAGCAAGTACTTTCCGATGAGTGGGATCACCAGCGAGGTCGACGGAATGATTTCGACTAAAGAAATAAAGGAGAAAAGTCTAAAACGCACCCAACAACAAGAAGAACACGGTCAACGAGATCAGAATCGAGATACAGAGCGAAATCTTCTCGCCGCCATTTGATGGTAGGTAGAAGACGAGGGCCGTCAGGAAACTGAAACGATTTTTGCGAGTTTTCGCCGCGCTCTTTGCTTTACAAAAAAGCCTATTCTAGAAGAATTTCCCAAATATATGTAGTTAGTATTCATTAAAATAACATTCTAGGCGGAGGTGCATTATCGGGGGGGGGGGGGACCATTCTTGTGTAAGCTTAGAAATCTCTGCTAACTAAATAGGAATCTTTTAATATTAATTCTAGTAAAAGATCGCTATATTTCAACTAGGAGAATTATCTACAAACTTTAAAAATTTGCGGAAAAACCAAAATTTTCGTAAAAAATCTTTTTTATATGGTTTAATAAAAAATTTGTAACGTTTTCATGATCATAAATTATAAAAAAAAGTCTTCACGTTTAGGAATAGTAAACAAATCTAGTAAATAAATTAAAGTCTTTTAATTGCGTTTTCGGTAATATATATTCCAAATAGAAAAACCATCTAAATATTTTAAAATATTTAAAAAGTCAAAATTTAGCAAAAGTCGGCCATTTTTAGGTTAATCTATATTTCTGCCATTTTCAATAAAAATTTGTAAAGTTTTCGCGTTTAAGAATAGTAAAAATCGTTTCGAAACGCTTCCACTATTCGCAGTCGAAAAATTTGATCCTAATGAAAACGTTAACAAATAAAATTGTCTACCTGATACCAACGGATGGGATCATCAAATTGACCGTGTAGAAAAGGGTCTTCCGCCGCAGCTTGATCTCATAGGTGATGTCGATGAAAGGGCTCTCACAGCACGGATACCTCAAGAACAATTTTTTTTAAGGCTCGAACACCTTACCGCTTTTCGTGGCGCATTCCGGGTACAGATAGAATATCCCATTCCACCGAGGGATAGTAGTCGCTCAGATCGATGCCTAGAACAAGAAAATGATCGGAAATAAATTAGAAAAGGTTTATTGATCGTCATCAGGGACCAAAAAATGTTTTAATTATATAAACACAAAATGTGATAACGATAGTCCCCCGATAATGATCTAGCACTTGAAAAGAATTTCTATTAAAAAAGCGATCAAGGTAAGCAGTTACTGACCATCCTTGACGACCAAAATCGGCTCTTCATGCGTCCCGTCGATGCCTTCGACAGTCTCGAATTCCGAGACGACATTCTCATCCCGGTGCTGTAGGTCGACCTCCAGCCCGCCGTACGTCCAGGAACCTGGAAGAAAATATTCTCCTTTTTGAAGTTTGGAAAAGCTCTCTGGGAAACGTCGAACTGTTCACTTTCCGACATTAAATGTAGAAAAAATTACTAAAAATTGGTTTTTATGGCGAATAATGGATTTGGCGCCGAAAGCAGCCAATTTTCTTCAATATTTCTCAATTTTCAAAAAATTTGCGCGCTGTAATAAGTAAGTTTAACCAAAATACATTATGAGATCGAAAATCCACTCACCGAATTTCATCTCGCAGACCTGTTGATCGAACGGGAAGAATTCGACGTTGATTGGGCACATACTAAATAACGGAATTCGAAAACGGATGATAAATATTATAGCGTGTCTGGTTTAAACCTAAGCGTCCCTTTTATCTTGTAAGAGCGGACGCTACCTTTTATATAGTATTTTTCATTTCGTCGAAATCGTTTTGTCGACATTTCTTTCTGTCGGAATGTCTTTTTGTCGAAAATTTTAGCAAATTAACATTTGCGTTGAATTATGGACTCAATTGATTTGCGTGAATTCATTTCGACAAAATGAATTCGATAATATAAAAGTAAATAACCTTTTATATATAGCCGGTGGTGCCCATTCGACGGTCCCGTTATAATTCAACTTGGCCTTGGTCATAATTGAGACCTGGTAGTTGCCGTCAGCGCTAAAAAAAAACGAATTATTTTTCTAGAAACAACATCAACCTACTTATTATACAACACGATATCGGGCAGCCAGATCATATCGGAGGGCACGTAGAGCACTTCGACACCGCCGTACTCGGCCGGGTCCCAGTGCAATTTGTAGTCTTCCCAACTCTGAAAATAGACGGTGAATGCCGAGATAAAAGGCTCACGTGTTGAAGCCACACATTTGTCGTCATGATCTGGTTCTTCTCGTGCTGAAAAAGGCGAATTTTCAACTTTTGGCTGTTGGCGTGTGTTTTCTAGTTAGTACACTGACTAAAAAAAGACCTAAACGAGCTAAAATTTTTTTTATTTTTGCATGTCTTATAGGCGCGTAGTATTAACTATTTCATATTTATTAGCGTTTTTCGCCGCTTCATAACTGTAAAAACATTGTAAAAAGTTTATAAAATCTGAAAATAAAACTTTCTATGCTTTTTCATGCCTAAAATTATCATAAGCTATAAAGCCTCGATTTAAGTGATTTAAATGGTTTGGGATTAGTGTGATTCCGCGCCGCGACCTTTATTAATTATTTGCGTGTATTTTGGCATCCGGGATCTTGTTTTTCACCCCCTCTAATCGGCTTTCGATTTACGGATTCTTTCACATTATTATCGGGGGGGTGGATTTTTTGTGTAAGTATAGAAATGTCTAGTCGCTTAATAGGAAGTATTTTAACAGTGTTTTTGGCCAATCAAACTGTATTTCAAATCGGAAAAACTTTTAAAACCTGCGAAATTTTTCGAAAATTACAAATTATGGTCGAAAAATTGGCATTTTTTGTGTATTTTTTATAGCGATTTGTAAAGTTTTTCCCTTCTGGATTAGTAAAAAATGGCTTAGAAACACGTCCGCTTATTGGATGCCAAGGGAAAAAGGTTGGCCCCCCCGATTCAAATTTTAGAAGCTGCTGCTCCTCGGAAAATTCGGGTCCCCCGGCCTATTTTGTGACTAAAGGCAGATCGTATCGTTTGGATGGCCGGGGTGAAAAGATGGGTGGATGGAAAGAGGAGGAGGAGGTGGACATAACGATGATTGACGGCATTCCCCCCTTTAGCCACCGATCATCATACATGCGGTCGAGGGGCGCCAATTGGTCTCTCAGCCCCCCTCAGAGATGAAGCCCCGGTTGGCTGCTTTCGTTTGGGAAACGGCAACATCTTTCACAGCCTATCAAATCACCCAAAAACGGCGATATGTTGTAGTTAGGATACTTTGCCTTTAGCGGGGAGGGGGAACAAATCTTTTTCTTAGGGCCGCAAATTTTCAAATATAAATCGTGGAAGTGTTGCTAAACTGTTGTTACCATTCCTAGACGCAAAAATTGTACAAATTTGTATAAAAAAATCGAAAAATGCAATTTTTCGACCAAAAACGGACAATTTTTACTAAAATTTCGACTTTTCCAAATTCACTAAAGTTTGAAGCTAGTTTTTCTAGTTAAAGTATATTTTAATGAGCTTTTTACATCCAAAAACTGCGTAAAATTCTATAGAAACAAGAAAAATAGCGTAATTAACAAAGCACGTACCACGTCGAGCAGCTGCGACAGCTTCAGCTTGAACCGCACCGTCAGCGTGGCCGTGTTGTTCTCCACGGGGCGAACTGGAAAGCGAAAATAATAACATTAATATAAAATAATATTATACGTAGATATAGTCAATAAGAACATGATTTTAGAGAATATTAAATCGAACCTAATTTGTTATAGTCGGCGAGCAGATCCTCGAAGAGCCGATTTGCGTGTTGATTTCCCGAGACACACGACGACGCCAACAGCAGCTGCACGAACAGCGTCCACAACGAGAGCACGGCGGGCTGCAAAGTAAGATTATATAAATATTATCTTGTTTTAAAGACGTTTTTACCATTCCTAAACGTACAAACCTTGAAAAACTTTAAAACCTTTTAAAAATCGCAAAAACATCGATTTTTCCAAAATTTCGATATTTCAAACAGTTGTTAAAGTTTTTAGATAGTTTTTACTAGCTGAAATATAATCTCTCTTAGGAAAAACGCTATTAAAACACTTCCTAGTAAGTTATTTAGCATTTTTAGACTCATACAAAAAAGTTCCATCACCCCCCCGATAATAAAAAGCACCGATTTTTTTAAGCTGCTTAATAAAGAAGATACACCACAAAAGTTTAGAAGATTTCATAGAAATCCGTACCTTGAGTGGAAATGGGTTGTGGGCGGAACTCAGCGCGCCGCCGTGCATCCCAGAAGACGCATCCAGGGGGCGAGGCGCTGGAATTGAATAATTTTTAATGTATAAACTCGAATTTAGAATTATTAAAGGTACAAGAGACCCCGGGATCGACCCTCACGAACACTACGTGTCGACAACACCAAGTAACCCAAAAAACGCGCTGCAATTTTGAGGCCCCGCGTAGCTGTCGACAGCCAGTAAACGTTAGGGTCGATTCTTGGGTGACCTAGCCCCTTTCAAAAACTGCCCGGAAAACCGCGGCGCACGTTTTTTCCGAACGCACATTTTTCGAGTGTCATTTGTATTGGTACGTCGCCGCGCTCGCAACACGCAACGCAAATAAATAAAAACCGGAAGGCGGCAAAACTTTGCGCGCGTTGAGTGTCGCAGGGACGTATATATAAAACTATATAACAAAAACTATAGCATAAACTAAAATATAGCCCAAATCAACCCGAAATAACCAGCCGAACAAACCTGTTTATCCGCGAGGCGGAGGGCGGATGCCGATTCCGGGGATGGTCATCCAGATTGGCTGTCGAACGAACAGCGCACGGGCGTAACGTCTGAAAATGGAGAGTTAGAAAAAGTTAGAAAGAAATATAGTATAATTTAATCGGAAAAAAATAATAGAAGAATCAATAATCCGGCTCTAAAAAGTTTGAAAACATAGAAACGCACCGAATTTTCAGGAAAAGTATAGGGCTTGTGTTTTTGAAAGAGCAATTGGGATCAGAAGAGGTAGTAAAAATAGAAAATGTAATAAAAACTTATAATAAACGAATAAAAGTACATAAAATTCGATAGAAGCGGGTAAATGGCGAGGTCCAAGATTTGATTGGCGTGGCGGGGGAGAACGGGTTGGCCAAACGTCTCGAAGGCGACCAAAAAAAAGCAAAAAGCCCCCCTCTTTTCAAAAAAATAGAGATAGAGAGAGAGAGAGAGAGAGAGAGAGGAGAGAGAGAGAGAGAGAGAGAGAGAGAGAGAGCACGATAGATAGAGGGAACACGGCCAAAAGGCGAGCTTCTGCTTTGCAATGTGAATATCCCTAGGGGGACCACATCCCAACGAGAGGACCTTCCCCGTCTTTTCTTTTTCTTCTTTTTTCGACGTGTGGGAACATTCAAACAAAGTGACAACTCGTCTCCACCAAACACCCAAACGCCATTCCTTTTCTCGGGACGATCGAACGCGCAGAGTCGGCTTTCAAAAGTTCGTCTTGGTCTTCAAAAACAATGGAAAATTTTCTAGGGGAAAGCTGGGAGTTTCGGGATAAAGCTTAAAATTTGTTATGAAGCAGAAACAATAATACATTAATAGAAAAACCTGGAATCTTGAAAAAAAATCCGCTCGGAGAGTTTTAAACTTAATCGAACCGCGGTCCTTTCGCCAGATCAGGGGATACATTTTTTCTTAGGATTCAATTATTCAATATAAATAGCGGATGTGTTTGTAAAAAGTTTTTTCTATTGCTAAACCTAAACGTTACAAATTTTTGTCACAAAATATCAAAAATATCGTTTGTCGACCGGAAATTGCCGATTTCGACTTTTTCGAAGATTCAAAAAAAGTTTTCTATAGTTGAAATACAATCATATTTGACTAAAAAAAGCTATTAAAACACTTCCTATTAAGTTACTGGGCATTTCTAGAATTATACAAAAAAATCTTGCCCCCCGAAAATGCTAAAGAACCAAGAGTAATTTAGTGTAATGCGCGAAGCAGGACAAATTGACCTCGGCGAAATCGTCGAGCAAAGCAAGCAAAAAGTGGCTGCAAGGGGCAAAAATAAGGAGAAGCAAACTTCAGTCTACTCCAAGAACAAAGATTGGCCCAGCCGCCGAAATTAACAATGGGCGAAAATGGCGTGGCTAGAATTGAACGCGCAAAGAAAAAAGAACAAAAGTTGGTCAAAAAAGGAAGAAAAAGGAAGAAAAAGAAGAAAGCAAAGGTGTAGCCAGGGGCCATGGGCCATCCATGGCATCTAGCTGGGGGCCCAGTGGCCCAAAAAGGGGGGCCCCGTGAGCGCGCCATAATTCCAGAAAGAATAGCCCGTGTGGGTCCGGCTTATTCTTCTTGTTCTTTTCTGCTGTTCTCCACCCCCTGCTCCTCCTCTTCCTCTTGCTCCTCCTCCTCCTTCCCCTCCTCCTCCTCCTGCTCCCCCCTCTAATCCTTGGGCATTATTCAGCAGTGTAGACCAGAGCGCCTCGCTTCAACCTCCCGTCCCAAAGAAAAGTCAGCCCTATCGTTCCGTTGAATCTTTTTTGGAAATGGGCCCCCTGAAAGTTGCCAACTTCCGGTGAGGCGAATTTCGAGTGGAGAAGAAGCCAAGCGCTGGCCTAAAAGCGCTCCTTGATTTAGCTACTTTTTGTTAGCCCGTTTTGTCAACCAGCGGGAAAAAAATTTAGAATCGGTACTTTGGCATTATCGGGGGGGCTATCGGAAGGCCTTCCGGTCCCTTAGAAATTCAAAAAAAAAGAAGAATAGCTTTTCCGGTGCTTTGGCATTATCGGGGGGAGGCTATCGGGGCGGCCAACTTTTTCACGTATCTCCCATCACTTCACTTACTTATCACTTTTCATCTAATTTGCTTTTTCACTCTAAAAACACATACTATTAGGCTACTAGGCATTTCTGGACTTTTAGAAAAAGGCTAAAGATGGTGAAGAACCGGATAAACCGTTTTCACCAGAAGCCTGAAATTTACAGTAAAGTGTTCTCCGAAATGATACCAAGCCCAGCATGTGCAGAATTTTGCGCAGATTCCGAATACGTTCACCAAATTTGCAGAATCGCAATTTTCCGCAAGGTTCCGAACTATTTAAGTTATGGAAAACCATAGAAAGTACTCATTTTGGGAGCTTCTCGGAATTAGGCCGTTCATAACTTTTGCAAAATTACGTTTCCGCAAATTTGGTAAGCATATTCGGAAAAAGCGTACAATTCTGCACAAGATCACAATGAAACACACATGAAAATGCGACCACCTGAAAAACGTCTCTTTTTGAGCAAAAAGCAAAAATGTGGAAGTGGAAGCCAAAAAACTAGAGAAAGCCAAAAAAGCTGGGCATATAGCGGAGCGGCAGCCAGCTCGTTGCAATATGATCCGGATTATATTAATAATTAATAAATTGTTGCACTATTTTTTGTAATACCGCCAGGTTTTGAAGTTTTATTGGCTTCAAAGCAGCTATTTTTAGCGTTGAAACGATACAGTTTTTCTCCTACGAAAACAAAGGGTTTTCGGTACTTTGGCATTATCCGGGGGCGGGGGATCATCCGGGCAAAACCGACTTTTTTAGCATCTGATTGCTCTAAAGTCAATGGAGAAGGTTTTTCTACTCCTTTTTTACTATTCCTAAAAGCAAAAACCACAATTTGTAACAAAAAATACAAAAAAATTCCGTCATTTGTAAGGTAACGGAAAATTAGAAAGGCGAGAAATGGCGGCGGAAAAGTGAGAACTAGGCACGTTCTAGGCGGGGTGAACGGGGAGGCCCACTGAAAAAGAGGAAGAGCAAGAGATGGAAAGACAGCGAGGGCAGGTTGGGCCCCTCTTGCTCACTGGCTGGGACTCCCCTTCCTTCGCTTCGTCGTAAAGCGGCATCGATCCGATCTCGTTGGAAAGGGGAGTTTGAGCCCCCGGGGAAGGCCCTGATCATATCCGCTCAAACTATGTGCTGTGGGTAGAATTAGGGCAGACTGGCAGAGACCATTTGTGGAGGGCCAGAACGTCGACAGTTCAAAATATGCCGAAAGTCAAAATGTCCTGATTGTTTGAGGCGAAGGGGAAGAGTCCCAGCTACGAATTCCGACGGCCTAAATTATCGCGATTCACAATGCCGACAAGCTTAAAATTCCGATAGAAAATGCCGATGCCCGGAACGCCGACAGTTCAAAGGGCCAAAATTGGGAGCGCCGCCGACCTCTGAAATACCGACAGTAATACCGACGGCCGAAACACCAGGAAAAAAAAACGGAAATTCCGGGTTTACGATTTCAACAAACCAAAATATCGAAAGCCGAAATACTCATAGAAAAATGCCGACGCTCAGAACTCGGACAGCCTGGGTGTAGATAGCAGACAATGCGTCAGAAAAATGACGATACAGACAGAAGAATGCCGACAATGCAGATGGCCGAAATCAGACCGAAAGCCTAAATGCGGACGTCAGAATACCGCCGAAAAAAAAAATTCTAAACTATCAGCTCGGCATTTCGCCCATCTAGCAGAGGCCATTAAGGAAAGTTCCTCCCCATTTGGAGTCGATGGCCCGGCTGAATTTCGTTGAAATAAGACGAGTTGTGTGTTTCGAGGAGTGGTGCGTAGGGGGAGAAGGTCGAAAGGGGGAAACGAAATTACGGGGCGGAGGAAAGAAGGAAAAGAAGTTGAAGAGAAGAGAAGAGCTAGAGAAGGGACTGATGTGCCTTGAGGGCACATTTCGAGAGGAAGTATCTCTAGCCCCCACACTCACTTCACGATAGAAGGGCACCAACACTACTACTCAATCTGTCGGATGGGAGCGAGAGAGAGAGAGAGCGAGAGAGTGAGATAAAGCGGGAGAGGGGGAGAGACTGATAGAGAGAGAGGGAGAGATAGTGATAGAGCTAGCGATAGAGCCCGCGCAAGAGAGCGAGAGTTCTTGATAGAACGAGAGAGAGAGAGAGAGAGAGAGAGAGAGGGAGTGAGAGTGAGATATAGCACGAGAGAATGAGCTAGTAGTGATAGCGTGCGAGAGACAGAGAGAGCGAGATATAGAGCACGAGAGAGAGAGAGAGCAAGAGTTCGTGATAGAGCACGACAGAGAGGGCGAAAGCTAGTGATAGAGCAGTAGAGAGTTAGTGATAGAGCACGAGAGAGAGAGCCAGCTAGTGATAAAGCACGAGAAAGGTAGCGAAAAAGCACGAGAGATTGACAGACAGAGACAGAGAGAGAGAGACACACACCAGGAGAAGCGGCAGAAGAGGCAGCTTTCATGATTCTCTAAGAATCACTGCTAGATGGCCTAGTCTTTCAAAAACAGCCGTTTCCACAAGAATCCCTGCCAGCCCTCCCCGTCAGTCACGGAAGTGTTGTTGGCCGTTCTGGGGTTGGTATTGAACGCTGTGCTAGGGCCCTTCGACCGGAAATTGGCCCTTTGGCCCCGGGGCGGCTCCAAATTTGCCTGTGCCCCATCAAGAGCTGCAGCGGGTCCCGGAACGGCCCCAGTCAAAAGGCAAAATAGCCGCCATTTTTGGGAAATTTTTGCGCCTCAGGCGGAAGCTGGGCGAAAGGATGACGAGTCGGCAGAGCGGAATGTAGCGGAACGGGCTTATAAGTTAGTCTAAGCCTAAAAATTTGTAAACTTCAATCAATGCCGAAGTCTAAGCCAAAGCTAAAGCCTAAACTTAAGCCTCGCTTTAACCTTAGCTGAGCGAAGCCTAAACTGGAATCAAACGCCAGAAGCCCGATCCTAAGCCCCAATCGACCCAAAACGAAGCAGCATAGCCGAAGTCCAAAAAACCGCAAATTCGGCCGTAAGCTTGGAATCAAAAAGCAAAAAATTTGACAAGCCCGGGGATCGAACCCTCGGGCATCAACCTGCGAGGCCACCACTCGGCCACGCGCCAGATGCCATTAAAACACTACAAATATTTATAGCAAATATGGCCAAAATTTAGCGGGGGACGAAATGCGAGGGGCCAAATCGGGTGGCCACCGCCGGCCCCGTTATTAGTTTCTTTCTTTTCGGAGGGGGAAGAAAAGCCGAGGAGGAGGATGGCTATGGAGGGAGGGCTTTTGAAGGGAAGGGAGGGATTAGAGCGAGAGAGAGAGAGAGAGAGAGAGAGAGAGAGACATAGACACACACATCCTCCAATCAATCCCTCCACCCTAGCCGCCGAGGGCATAAAGGAGGAAAAGCCGACGGCCAGGCACAAGTAAATTCTCAATCGGCCTAAAGCATCGCTGCTAGCCTGCCCTTTTTTCCTTAGAGGTAAGGGCAAGCAAGCAGAGGTTCTTTGGGAATGAGCAAAAACATTAGCTAGTGGCGATTCTTAAGGAATTCTTGATAAAAGGCAAAGCAAGGACAAGGCAAACTAGCAGAGGTGCTTTAGGAGCACCAAAGACATGGCTAGCTAGCAGAGATTCCTTAAGAGCACCAGCAGACAAGACTAGCTAGCCGGGATTCTTTAAGAAAAACAAAAGCGAAGGCAAGCAAGCAGAGATCCTTTAGAATCCAGGGAAGAGCGCGAGTTGGCAGAAATTCTTTAGGAGCGGCAGAAGACAAGGCTAACTAGCAGAGATTTCTTGCGTCCTGAAGCAGAGGGCGAGCTAGCAGAAACACCTAGAGATACCTGAATAGGTGGAAAGCTAGCAAAGATCCTTTAGGACGCCCAGACGGACAGGCAACCCAGCCGAGACCATTGTTTAGTTCTTCTCCATCTCCGAAAGGCAGCAATAATCCCAAACAAACATTTTTCGGCGGGCTGCCCCAACCTTCCCGGGGGTTTCTTAAGCCCCGGGCATTAGTTTCCGGCGAGGAAAAGGATGAATGGCCGCTTGGAAGGGATAGACTCTCCGTTGGCTTCCCCAAAGAATCACCGCTAGTCTGCTCTCGGGGGGTAAAACTTCCGCAAAAAGCCCTGAAATTTGGCGCAAAGAATCAAAAAAAATTCCACAAATAATCTCGGCTAGCCCGCCTTGAGCACGCAATTTTCCCGAAAAGTTTCGGCTAGCTTGCTTTCTCGAAAATATTTTCCGATAAGCATCCCTAGCTTGCCCTTGCTGCTGGTTTCCTAAATAATCTCCGCTAGCCCACCTGGCGAACGGGGATTTCCCCAAAAGTCTCGGCTAACCTGCTTTTTAGGTAAACTTTCCCCCAAAACATCTACGCTAGCTTACCCTTGCTGCTACTCTTCCCTAAAGAATCTCCGCTAGCCTGCCGCTACGGATCCAAAATTCTAAAAAACCTTCAAATCTAATTTAGATAACATCTGAAAAAAGATGCTCCGCCGTGAATTCCAATTTCCGCAAAGGAATCCGGCTAGCTTGCCCTCCAATTTGTTGCTTCCTAAAGAATTGCTGATCCCCCCGTTTGTAGACCCAATTTTCCTCAAAAATCTCAGCTAGTTTGCCCTCCAAACTACAATTTCCGCAAAATAACTCGGCTAGCTGCCCCGAAATTTTCAGTTCCACCAGAAACCTCACTAGCCTGACCCCCGCATGATATATTCTCAAAGAATCTCAGCTAGTTTGCCTCCCAACTCCCATTTCCGCAAAGTAACTCGGCTAGCTTGCCCAGAATTTTCGGGCCCACCAAAAACTTCACAGGTCTGACCTCTCCGTCGGGAGACATTCTCAAAGAATCTCTGCTAGCTTCCGTCCAGAAATCATTTCCTGAAAGGCTCACGGCTAGCCTGCCCCCAAAAATGCCATTCCCCAAAGAATCCCGGCTAGCCTGCCACCCCCAGATGGGATTTTCGCCATTTAGCGGGAAGCGGGCAATTAGTCATTGTCATTGTTGGATGAGCCATAGTCTCCCCTTCACAAAGCAAACATGAGACTCGACAGCTGACACGATCCCTTTAGAGTCTTTAGTCTGGAGAGAGAGAGAGAGAGAGAGAGAGAGAGAGAGAGAGAGAGAAAGGCAGATTCCTTCTCACACTCATTCCCCTCCTCCCAGGTGTCCGGTGGAGCATCGCGGAAGAGTGGCTCACATTTCTTCTTCTTCCCCTCCAAGCATCTCACCGCCGAAATGCTCGAAACGCGAACTGCCACCCGTAAAAAATGACGGGCTGCAACACCTTTGAGGGGGGAGGCTAGCAGGGATCATTTCGGAAATTCCGGCAGGCTAGCAGAGACTCCTGGAGACCGCGTGAAGGAAAGCAAGCTAGCAGAGGTTGTTTAGGACCTTGGGCAAAAAGGCGAGCTGGCATAGATTCTTGAGACGTTGGGATGAGGGCTGGCTAGCAGAGACACTAGGATTTCTGAAAAAGGGCTAGCAAGCGGAGATTCTTTCGGAGGCTGGCAGGAATCATTTCGGAAATGACGCAGGAAATATTCAAAAATAGTTTAACTTGATCGGTGTTTGCGCTGATTAATTTTTGCCTAATTTGACCTTGACAAAACGGGCTAAAATTTGTAAATTACACATTCCATGCAAAAAAAAGCAAGAATTTTTCTGAAATCAAATCAACGTTAAAAACCGGTCCGGATGGTCCGCAATCTCTTCTAACAGGGCCAGGTATCACCGTGAAATCTATAAATTTTCCCATACTTTCCTAGTGCCCGTCCATAGCCACGTCCCGTAGCCGATAGCCAGTTGGAAAGGGAAGTTTCTAAAACCCTGCCGAGGACAAAGCAAAACAAAAATTGGGGGAAGTTCCCCCGGGAATACACCTTGGAAATGGACATGAATTAGGGAAGGGAAAGAAAAGGAGAGGCAAAGGAGGGCTGTCGATGAAAAGTGGATTTACAGGGGGAGGTGGGTGGAAGAGGATTGTCCCCCCCCCCCCCCCAATGCAACAATTCGGCATTGGGGGTCGGAAGGTTTTCAGGAAACTTATGCCCTACTAGACGAAGCACGCTCGGCTTCGCCAGCCTCGCTAAAAAACTTCGAAACTGCTAAACAGGGCTGCAAGACGCCATTTTTCAGGCTCCGTTCTCCAAGCTCGACGCCTATCGATACGCTACGCCAAGCCGAAGCCTGGACTTCGTTCTAATCGAAGCCTAAAAAGCCTAAAAAGATAAGCCAAGTTCAATCAAGAATAACTATACCCGGTTCCAGGCTGGCCGTCACAGATAAAAGACCAGCTCTTCCGGTTTCTAAGGGAAAATCGAAGCTAATTATAATTCAAGCCTATGTGCCACCTAAGCCTGCGCTAAACCCTACTGTAAAAAGGGTTAAAGTTAAGTTAAACGAACCTTCGCTCAAGCTTATTAATTAAACCGCGAGCCCAGTATGCAAACAAAATACTTCGTCGGCTTTCTATCGGCACCCAGGAAATCTATAATTTCCAAAGTGATAATTAGCTTAAATGTTGTCTCATTTTAAATATAATATAATTTTTATTTCCTTTTAAATCTATTTTTAAATAAATTGTATAACATCAATACTACTTTAAAATAAGTCCATCGTAATTGAATGATTCGAAAGTACCATCAACTCCTAAAACGAGCTTTATGACAGTAATTAGCGCTCTTACAACCAAAATACTATCAGACTCGGTATTTCTCTAAATGTGCGTATCCTTTCTAAAAATTCCGCTAGGCAACGCTTCCGTTACGTGCCTTTTTCGCTCCCTTTCCTGACCCGGAACTAGTAAAAATTGTTTGCCTGCAATTTTTGGCGCCGTATTCTGGTGCGGCCCTAACAAAGATAGCGAGATCACCACCCCGCGAGAAGCCGACGCGAAACATCGGCAAATTCTGGAATTCACCCCCCACTGACGGCAGCCTTTTTTGATGGCCTGGGCGATAACAGGAAGTGCCTGGGTCCAAAGATATAAAGGATATCATGGGTGGGGCCATCCCAGCCATTCCGCTTATCACCGCTGCGCTCTTTTGGGCCTGAACTTTCAGTTTTGTGGATTTTTGGTTGCCTTTGCTTGCATCAATTATGCAAAATCAGCTCGTAAATCACAAAATTACGCACATTTTTGATGCAAATTGCAGAGGTCCCCATATTAAATAAAAAATAAAAAGTATTTTCGTTATAACTTTAAAACCCGCTGACCGATGGGTCGCTACCTCTATGCAAAATTTCAGGTTGATCGGACGTGAAATAGAGAAATGCGGCCGGTGTCTTTTTTTTTGGGACACCCTGTAGTAGAGGCTCATGCCGAAGTTAAGCCTAAGCCTAAGCATACAACAACACCCAATAGACGAGATATAGTTATATCAATATCCTAAGCCCGGATTCCTCTTTCAAACACACAAAAAGCTTTTGCCTAGCCTAGCTTTTTCGCGCATAGTTCCTAATTCGACATGGAAAACCTATTGTCGCGTTTGCTAAGTAATCCAAAGCCAGAAGCTTATAAATTTCATGTTAAAAGATACCTAAAAGCTGAATACATCTTCACTCTTCAGGTAAAGATGAAATCGCTCTGCCTGTTGATCGCGCTCGCCGCCTGCGCGACGTTGAGCTACTCGCTGGCTATCCCGGCTGTCAGGGACGACACCCTTGGCTGCAACGTTTGCATGACGGTGGTGGAAGACGCAGAAAACTACGAAGGAGATAACCTAGTAAGTATCAATCAACACGATTATCGGGGGGGGGGGGTATAAAAATGCCAGATTATTGCCAAAAATCGAGTTTCACGGTGCAAAAAAATGCACAAAATGCCATTTTAAACGCTTAAATTGTTATAACATTTTGCCGATCAGACACTAGCAAACAAAAACAATACTAACTAATAAATATAAATATAATTAATTAAAATTAAAATCGACATTACTTCTAAGCATGTAGAAGCTAAGAAAATAAATTGTTTTGTGCCCATCGCTAAACTTTTGACCCCCCCCCCCCGCCCCAATAACAATCCAGCCCCTATCTGCTCTCACCTAGTAACAAATCATCAAAGTAAAATAGATCAGCAGAAATCTATCCCGTTTCTAGAAGGAGCATGAGGATGACATCATTAAGAATTGCGAGGCCAAGAACCCTGGCATGCAGGGTAAGATACTTCGTCCATCGGAGGAAAACCGTAAAACCCGATTTAGGAAAAATTTTCTGCGACTGGGTCGTGAAGAATGAGCTCGAAAATATCGAGAAGCAGCTCAAGGTGAGTGTTCAAGCTATTTTCTAAAAAACTGCTTCTGTTGCAGGATCCCGAGCACGAGAAGGAAGACGCCGAGAAGTTCTGTGACGGCGTTCACATCTGCCACGAGAAACAGTGATTTTTGGCATAAAAGAGAGTTAGACGTTGAAATCTATAAATCAAAGCGGAAATTGTGAAACTGTCTCGGGACTGGCCATCGCCTGCTTACTACCTAGAGATTAAGACTAAAAACTGAAAGAAATCCAAATACTTCCGGCCATTCCGTGCAACTTTCACAGAATCATCAACAGTGTTCAACATCAAATTTATTTCATCAACGTGTAGGCGATCAAGTGTGTGAATCGATAGTAACATCATTTCCAGACAAAACAACGATCAATAAATACTACAACAAGCAGACAAATTAAAATTACCTAAATAAATTAAAAGGCAGATTCGACAGTTAGGCTTCAGGGACAGCGACGCCGGGTTTCTTGAAATTCAGCCATTCGGGGACGGACTTCTCTTTCTTTTCGAGGTCGTCGGTCAGCCATTGGGCCCACTGGCAAACCGTCATCTTGTTCTCGCCGGAGACGATCGTCTCAAAGCAATCCTCAAAATGGAATTTGATAAATGTCGTTGAAAATGAAAAATACCCAATCAAGCAGAGAATCCTCGCGAAGCTGCTGCGCAATTTCGCCGTCTCGGATGAGAATGGCACGAACAAGTGCGTCGATCAGCTTCTGCTTTTTGACTTCTGGGCGCTGAAAAGATAGATAGTGATGGAAAAGCCAAAAAAGGTACCACGGGCGCATTGTGAACGGCGTGGAGAAGCGTCTTCAGCAGCAACGGGTTGCCATTCTCCACCGCATGAACAAGAGCATCAGACTTGACGATGCCCAGCTCAAGTTCGGGAATATACAGGAAAACGTCGCTAAAACGATCGAAAAACTTGAAAATTAATAAAAAACTGACATGTATCCAGCAGCAACAGCTTCCGCCATGTAGTCGTGTTGCTGGCTTTGCCAAACGATCGGAGCCGAGGGGAGCAAGAGATGTGCCTAAAGTGCGAAATCGAAAACCACCTCAAAATTACCGTTTTGTGGCGCACACAGGCCTGTTCATAGGTTTCGTCGGAAATCGGCGAGTCCCGGGGGATATTCCAGCCGAAGTCATTTGCTTTCCTGATGAACTGTTCGACGGTAGCGGCCTAAACTTGAAAAAAGAGTTGGACATGAAAACAACAGTTCTTTCGCATTATCTAGGAGGGGCGAACTTTTTAGCAGAGTCTTGAAATGTCTAGTGACTAACTAGAGGTATCTTAATAGCGTTGTCGGTAATATTTAATAAATTTCAAAAAGAAAAACCATCTAAATATTGTAAAAATGTTTTAAAAAAGTAGACATTCTGCAAAAACCGGCCATTTTTCCTTCGAAAAATCTTTATTTCTGCTACTTTTTAATAAAAATTTGCAAAGTTTTCAGGATTAAATAGCAAAAACCTATTTAGAAACACTTCAAACATTTGAAAGATCAGACGCAAAGCAAAAAAAAGTTGGTTAGCCACATACCAAAACAGCTTTTGTAGAAAATAGAACTGACCAATTTTTTGTCCCCGAATCGAGCCACAGCCGTCATCAGCGAATCGATCCCCACGTAGGTTTTTCGTTTTGCAAGCTTGAACTAAAAAACTCGGCGTTACTGAAGGAACCGTGGTTACCGTGCCAATCCCGCTAAAGCCGGCAGGAACGATGGCCGGTAGTAGACGCTCAACTCCTTTGGAGATGCGATCGAAGATTTCGACGGAGCCTTTAAGAAACCATTTACACAAACGACTGTCAATTTACCGGTTGACAGCGCGCAGAGAAGGACATACTCGAGTTGCAATAGTTGAATGGCGCCTTGTTGATTGTCATCGAAAGCGTAGCGATGATTCGGATACGTCAGGAACTGCTCGAAGAGCTCGAAATCGCCGTTTCCGGCTGCAACCGCAAGTGGGCACTGAAAATCACGGTTGGGCAACGCTTTAAAACGAAAAAGAAGGAGCTTAGATTTACCTCCGGTGCATCCCGTGGTGGATTTGGTCGCCAAAACGGGAAGAAGCTGCCTTTGGCCTGTGGCTCAATCCAGGGCAAAATCGAGACATCGCGCCGCAGTCTTTCGCAAAATGTGGTCAGCAGCTTCAAGATCTCGCAATCAACTAAATTCCCGTACAGATTTCAAACGATTCCTGGAACCTGGCTGCGTATCTCGCTTCTGGAATCGTCCGCGGGCCGTCAGATCGCGCCACATCGCCGAGTTGTTGGCCACCAACAGGAACGGGTTCATCCTAACCAAACAAAAAATTAGTAAAACGCCATGCAGACCTACTTTAGGCCGGTCATACGGTGTGGAGGCATCATGAATGCATAGTAGAGTAACTCGCGCACCATCTCAATATCACGAGCCAATTCGAACATCGCTTTTAGATACTAAACGCATTTGCCAACAATCTCCGAAAGCATCACCTCGATTTTTCTTTGGCAAATAGCGACATGCAGTGGGGTAGGAACACCTCCCAGGAAGGCGCTTTCCAGGTGCTTTGGGGACTCTTGGGTCAGACCATAGATGAGTGCCCCGAATTCTTCAGCCGACCTGAAAAAGCTAAGTGTCACGAACGTGCTGTTACCTATTGTGCAACTCCTTGATAAGCCAAGAGGTCTTGTTATGGCGGATTGGGCAGTGATCCCAATACTAAAAAATCACAGAAAAAGTCGAAACAGCGGCTGGTCTTACGATTGCATCGATGTCGGGCTGGGCGGGTTCAGTCAGAGTAGGAGGAAGATGTTTCTAAATAGCTGATTTTCCTCAATTCTAGAAAACGTGCCTTCAACTCATCGAAGCGATGCAGGGCTGCCTCCTTTTTCGCAGCTATAAAAGGATCAACCAAAAACAATAGTGAATGAAATACCCCGAGCTTCATCGGCTGTTGGAGTGGCGAAAATAATTTGACAATCCGAGGTACTCGCCTCTCCTGTCACTAAAAGACACAATAATGGTGAAATAATAGGAATATACCAAGTGTTGCATGTTGTGGCGGCGCAGCTCCAATGGCCGGATCGGCGGCTATAATTACGCAATCATCTGATGATTCATCAAGCGACGATGATGTATCAGAATCCGATGAACTCCACCCCATCGGATCAAAGTCCGCGACAGCTTCCCGCTCCGGCTCCTCTTCTTCCGTCGAGGACTCGAATAAAAAGTCGGGTTTATCCCACCGACGTCGCTCCTTCTTTTTCTTGGCTGTAGCTTTGCTCTTTGGCGCTGCCGAGCTGTTAGGCTCATTCTGCGGCTTTTTGGCGCTTTCCATAGTAATTGGTGGTTGCTTTTCTTTCTGCGGGCTCGGGTCGCGGCAGCCAATCCACCCAGCTATTGGCTTGTTTTCACAGCGTCGTGCAGTCCTGAATACTGGCAATTTCCTTCCCGGAGAGGGCTGATCATCGTCCGAAAGGGACTGCAAGCTCGACGAGTCATCCGAAGAAGACTCGGATTGCGGTCCGTCACCGGATGAGCTGGATTCTTGAGCCTCGGCAGGTGCTGATTCTTGGGACAGGCCAGACTCTTGCGAAGTTTCCAGAATTTCCACCGAAGCGTCGGCCGACGAGTCGAGCAGCACGACCTCTTCTGGTTGTGCGATTGGGAGGTTGTTGGCGGGAGGGGCAGGGGGTTCTTGGCGGGCTCTCGGCCTTGGGTTGTTGCCCGCTCGCGCCGTCACGCCCCCATTCTCTTCGTCGCTGCTGCTGCCGATGACCACCCAGTTGATTCGCTCCTCCGTCATGCGTATCTGAAAAAGCATAGGGTTTTTGTGGTGAAAAATGAGAAGGATGAATAAAATAAAATGAAAATATAATTAGTTTGCGATAGAAAGGAGCGGTTGATAAGAATACGTCAAATTCCCCAGAATTTTGAAACGTTCCGCGCTATACCTAATTACGGAATTTGTCATTTTTTGCCCCGTAGCATGGAAATCTCGAATTTTTTTATCGCTTCAAAAACATATCCTACTATATATAAAAAAGTAGTGTCTGTGTGTGTGTGCCACTTTGCATCCACTTCCGCATCGTTGTTCCAGTAGTATCTCCATAGGGAAAGAAGTTATGGGTGGGTACAGTATGTCATTAGGTGCGTAATGGTCTAGGGATGACTGCACACATATCAGATTTATGAAAATCAGTCATTTTCGACATTAAATTTAAGTTTTTGTAAAACCCTCTTCGCTAGGAAAAATTTGCATTGACCGGAAGTAGGGAGTCTCCTATATAAAGGGTCATAAGCGAATCATTTTCATTTTTGTCATCTGAATTCAGCGCAATTATGCAAAGCGTAGATTTTCATGCAGTCCAAGACGGGGCCAGGGTTGAAAAGTCGCGAAGCGGCTTTTCAACCCTGGTTTAGTCTAAAAACCATATTTTAGCGAGAAAATTTTTTCACTTATCCTTAGTATCTTCTTATTATTGCGCAACACCTCTTATTATGGTGTGATCCACTAACTTTCCTGACGTTTCCCTTTTCCCCGTCCAATTTGTGCTTTTCGCGAGTTTGTGGCTTTTTCCCAGGCCGTAAGGGCTCGTTCGATGACCAATCGTGATTGCTTACGCGATACAAACGCCTGCTCCACTTCCCCCTTTTTAATTAGGTGGCTCTCTCAAAATCGAATAATTTATCAACTTTCTCCAAAAATTAGTAGTTGATTTTACCATCGTCGTGTTTCTTCTTTGTTCTTTTCCTCGATACAGTCTTATTTTACAGGCAAGTTTTCTCGATGGAACCCAAACGCGCCCAGCAGCGCTGCGCGCAGCTTTTCCACGGGACCAGGTATTTTTTAGAGTTTGAGCTCTAATTTCTTTTATCAGATGGTATCAATCTCTCAGCATGCAAGAAGAAGAGGCACGCGTCTCCTACGAAACCGATCGGGCGATTAAGATGGCGCGTTGGGTAAGCTTTTCCCTTGTTATGGATGAGAATATTTTGTAGGCATTAAACGATGAGGTGCCCCTCGTGCCCCAGCGGCCCCGGCCAAGTTGCTTCCAGGACCTAACGCAAGGCGGCCCAGGACTGGCGGTCTCCGAGAAATTTGTTGAGACCGTCCGAAGACACGAAGCATGGCCCTTTGAAGAGACGCTATTCAACGCACTGCGGCACTACCAGTCTACAAGGAATATAGAAGAATATGAAGCATCGCGTCAAATCATCGACCTTCTTGTGGTTTGGTTTCATAAAGTTAAATAATCGTTGTTTTTTAGAGTGGAGGTGATGTCGATAAGGCGAAATATCCGGTGGAGGCGGCCATTTTCGAAAATGTATGTGTTAGTTCTTTATCTTGACGAATCTTTAGGTAAAGAATTTGGTGCCAAAACTGGCGGGGATCCCCGAGGGAAGTCTACTCGGCGACTGGGACGAATTTCCGATGGAAGTCGCGCAGCGGGACCACTTTGCCCTACGACTTGTCTACATTGGTGCGCACTCTATGGAATGTACTCGAATAACCCCTGATAGATACCGTCGGATTGTCCTTCAGCTATGGTGGCCTTTTTTCCGCGCGTGTGCTACAGTTCTGGGAGAAGGAACACTTCGATCCTGAGCAGGTATTTTTGTCTTTAATTCTCAATGTCTTTTTCAGCGACTCTATATGCGACCGATTCTCAATGCCGTCTACTACTACCTACTTACTGGCCATAAAGTCGTCGTGCTGTTCCCATTAATGTACCATCCCGACAATTGGGCTGAAGGGGAAAAGGTAGAATAGAATTTTCGGCGGCTTTGAGAACTTCTGCATTTCCAGAAAGTGGACAACATCGTCGTCTTTGAGCATCTTTGCCAGGCGGGCATTGTCGAATTTGTGGGCAACCGGGGAGATCATCGCCGCGATTATTGGGTCCCAAAATTAGCGCTGAAAGTGGAAGAGGTACGTTCGGTTGCTTTCTCGCTTACAATGTTTTTTTTCAGAACAACGCTCAGCTCATTTCCTACTATCCGCTGCTGGAGGAATGTAGGGGCGGAGTCTTCGACCAAGCCTTTGAAAACGTAATTTTCAGTTTGTGAATTTTCTAAATTCGCCTTTTTCAGCAGCCTATCCTGACCACGATACCGCCGATATATCGTCAGACGAACCCAATTCTGGTGTTCCCGGGCCGTATCCCCATCTATTACCATGATTACACGATAGAAATTGATGCCAATGTAAGCTGTTTTTGCCTTTCAACGTCTCGCCCTGTTTTTTTCAGAAGCCGACTGAGTTGACTGAGTACGGCGACGATGTACATGTGACGCGCAAGAACGACAACAACTATGTCTGGATCGAACCGAAACTCGTCAAATATATGGCCGACACGGATGGGATGGTCGATTTCTTCGCGCAGCAGTTGACGTTCAACGAGCAATATCGCTTGGTACGTTATTCCATTTGTGCGGAATTATTGTCACTTTCAGGTGCGTTTCCTCGAGACCCTTCTGTCGTGGGACAGCCCTCAACTTCGCCGAGCCTACCTCGCCTTTCGATACATTGCCGAACACATTCGAAAAATCTTTTTGCACGATGCTAACCCCAACGTGTGAATTTCCAGGCCCGTATTTATGTGTGTGTATTTTCTGCCTTTCCAGGTTGTCTTTCGTTATGTCTTTCATTTTGCCTGCCGGCAGGCTTCCCGGAAATTTTCAAACTTTTAAAACTTTCCTTTTCGTTCACGTTGAGGCGCGGATAAATTGTTAATCCGCTAGTTCCGATTGCGCACAACGACGAGACTGACGATCAACTAAATTTGCACTCACCGCAAATGATTTTACGGAGGCAAGTGGGCACATTCAGAGGTAACTAAATGGATTCCGACGCCCATGGATCCTCGGGTTGAAAGCCCGACAATGAGCGTTCGCTCTACAAGGAAGACAGGATACTGGCGAGCACCAACTGCAAAAACGGGATCATGGCAGAAGATGCGCAACTTGGAGAAAGCTACGTTTGCGCAACAACGATTTCTCCATATACAGAGGAAAATGGTGTTGTTATAATGCCGTTGCCAAACGGTCATGTCCAGCAAATTAGGAAGACTTTGGTAAGCTTGTCGTAAGCAACTCGTTAGACAATAGAGCTTTTGAAAAAATTGTGGCCCTAAAGAGGGCCGTTGGGTTGGTGTATATTTTCTAATAGCATCGATTACTTGGAAGAAGTGTACTTGGTGACAGCCTTCGTTCCCTCCGAAACCGCATGCTTCGCCAGCTCACCGGGCAACACGAGTCGGACAGCCGTTTGGATTTCGCGAGAAGACAGTGTGATCCGCTTGTTGTAGTGGGCCAACTTGGAGGCTTCTTGGGCGATACGCTCGAAGATATCGTTGACGAACGAGTTGAGGATGGACATGGCCTTCGAAGAGATGCCGGTGCCCGGGTGGACCTGCTTGAGAACGCGGTAGAGGTAGATGCCGAACGACTGCTTCTGGGCCTTCTTCTTTTGCTTCTTGTCGCCGACGGCGCGGGGCGGGCGGCCGACGGACTTGGCCACTTGGGGAGTGGGAGGCTTCTTCGTCGTGGTCTTCGCAGCAGACTTGGGCGGCATTTCGAGCTTGATGTTTTCGTGGATAGTGCACGATATATTCCGATGGCGGGCGAAATTCCTTTTATAGTCGGGGAGGGGAGGGGGCGGGGCCTGGCGTACAGTGTAGCCTCAGGGAAAATAGGCCACGCCCCTTCCCACTCCAACTATAAAAGCCGAAAATGCGATTCTTTGGATTTATGCCCTTTTTGCAAGAAAGAAGCACTAATGGCACGCACGAAGAAAGTTGTGAAGGACGAGGCGCGCGACGCTCCATCCCGTGACGCCACTCCGCCGGCCGCCGCCCGCGACGTCAAGCCCATCAAAAGCAAACTCGACAAGAAGAAAAAGAGGTCATCGCGTCGTCAAGAAACCTTCCGCGTTTACATCCACAAAACGCTCAAGGACACGATGCCCGACATGAACGTGAGCATGAAGGCGATGCAAGTGCTCGACTCGCTCGTCAACGACATTTTCGAACGCATTGCCTCGGAAAGCAATCAATTGATTCGCGCGAAAAAGTCTACGACGATGGCCTCGCGTGACGTGCAGACGGCCGTCCGCCTCGTGTTCCCGGGAGAGCTGGCGAAGCACGCCGTCAGCGAGGGCACCAAGGCCCTTTCCAAGTACACCGCGAGCACCCAGCAGCAATAAGCGAGTGATTGAATTGAAATAAACCCCCAACCCAACGGCCCTCTTTAGGGCCACAAATCTTATAAATTAGTTACCCGCCCAATTTTCTAGATCTTTTTAGTTTACCCGTGGCGCGATTGAATGTTTTATACATTTATTGCTCGACGCAAAGATGGCCATCGACAATATGGAATGAAAAGTCCTTGTAAGCTGCGATGTCGTCCTTTCGCAACTCCGCAGTCAGCTCAAATATATGGCGCACCATCGAAGAAAAGAATGGGTCATCACGCTTTGCTAAAGGTAAAGTGTTTTGTGAGTTTTAGAGAGGAATTTAGTTAGCTCTTCCTTTTCGAGAAAGCAAGCAGCCGACCTCTTTGCTGAAGCTCTTCGAAATAGTCCCACTGGTCAGCGCCAAGCATGTGGTACATCCTCATCGGGAGGCTTCGGTCCTTTAGGGCACTAAATAGCCCGAATAGAAGTTAGTTTAGTCGTTTTTGGGTGTTAATTTGCAGAATCTAGTTTCAAACATCAAAAACTCGCGTTTCTATCCGAAAAAATGGATTCTGCGTTTAGTTTTCGCCGAAAATAGCCAAAAACAAACACAATAATTTGTTTGTTTCGTGATCGAATCTAGCGGGTATTGCCCACCGAATCCGTTGCGCTTCTTCAGATTCCATTTCTTGAGCTGAAGGTGGTTGCACAATTCCATCAATCAACGCCAACGCGTAGCTCGTCTAAATGGGGCTCCAGCATTTTACAGGGGTTTAGAGGTTGATATAAGCAAAAATTCATCGAAACGTAGGCGCTCCTCGCCTACCTGGGCTTGGAATAAAATAAACGGCAACACGAATGGCAGCCCAATGAAGAACAGCGAATCCGGATATCTTCTAGAAGCCATGTGCAGGAAAAGGCCAGACACCCGTTTTCCTTGTTCCTCGACACGGATCCCGATTTCCGGGCTTAGAAACGGGAAACTAAATGGATTTGGAGTTTTGGTTTGGATTTCTCTTACTTGTAGTGATAGCCAGTGCAAATAATGATGTCATCACATTCCAGGAGGTGGTTATTATTATTCAGCTCGATACCATTTTCATGAATTGCAGTTACTTTCTCATCTATCTAAAAAACGGTGAGAAATAGGTTAAATTAAGCTATATGCTTACCAATTCCAGATTATCAGGCCAACCATCAAATACGGCTGGTCCATGCCCGAGCAGAATTACCTAAAGTTGAACTTTTCAGAGCTTCGCTGGAATATTTTGCCCTATCGACTTTGTTCAATTCTTCTTTGCCTTTTTTAGCCCACATCACTGCTATTAGTTTAAATTTTTAAAGCTGTTCTCATACTTTTTGAGCAACTTCAGCGACCTGCAGCGCAATGTCGATCCCCGATGGCCCAGCCCCAACCACAGCCACTTTTCGATCCCGATATCCTCTATTCGAGCGATAGTCGTGACTGTGAACGATCGATCCCTCTAAAATAATGTTATTAAGCTTTAAAAAGACAATTCACCGACTTGTAAAGCGTTTCTCATCGAATGGTCGATTTGGATGGGAATAATGGCCGTTGCAGACAAATAGCACATCCACTTCCGTTTGTCTCTTTTCACCTTCTTTCTCTATCTCTACCTAAAATTACAAATCTTTTTATAGTTTGGCTATTCTACTATCAATACTACATCATTGATTTATTTCGCACTCACCATCCATCTCTCGCCATTCCTTTCAACCCTCAAAACACGTGTTTTCAGCTGAACATCGAGGTGACCCCCATATTCCGTTATATACTAGAATTAATCAATGATATGTATAAATAAACTATAATATTAATATTAATGTTAAGAAATGTACAAACTTGAAGAACTTGTTGATGGGTGATAAATGAGGGTAGATGATGAGGAAATGGATGACCAGGGAATGCCATTGTTTCTTTTGGTAGATTCGTCTTCATCACTTCATACATACTCGAATGGGTCCCCGTTTCTTCATTGTACACCCAGGTACCTCCAATTGAGCAGCATTGCTCCCAGATCTGGAAATAGGGCGCTTTTGTATTAACGAGGGGGTGTATAGTCAAGAAACCCCAGTACTGTAATACTAAGTGTTTTCATAGTGTTTTTAATAAAATTGGGAATATTTCAAGTGCAAAAGTATCTAAAAAATTTCTAAACGAAAAATTTTGTTAGTAAACCGAGATTTCTATATTTAAAACAAGATTTCTAAACTTTAGAGCTTAGTATAATAAAGACAGTTTAAAAGCACTAAATAAGGTTAGCAAAATTGAATCCTCAAGCACTAGTGAAAAACCCCAAACCTGAACCTGATGTCCGGCTTCAAGCGCATTCCGTGCCACGCAAAGCCCAGCCGCTCCCGCACCAACGACACCGACACGTACCATCGAGCCCAGCAACTAACTAGCGGCCCGCACATCTTCCCCCTAAATATACGAGACAGCCCTAAAAACGCGCATCCATCATGTTCATTATATACTCTGTCAAAGCCGTCAACACCCAGCTGAGAATCGGAGGTGACACGCTCAGGCGATGACCATCAGCTGGAGCCTCAGCGTGGTGTGTTTTGTGTTTTGAGGGAGCTATCCTCTCGCTCCTCAGACAAATTGCGGTACTGCACTGTTAGCGGGGGCATATCTAGAGCATCAACAGCTGTAAAATTTTTAGCGTTTTATGGTGGCCATTTTGAAATGAAAATTTTGAATTTTAAGCATTTTAAGCAAATTTTTCATCACATTTCGTTGATTTTTTAGGAGGCTCGTACCAAAAAACAACACCGCAAAAGCTAGATAAATACTGTGGGTTTCATTATTGGGTTGCTAAGAGTCGATAGGTCAAAGTTAGACACCCCGCTCACAGCCCAGTACCGAAATTGTCCCAAAAAACCCCGCTGTTCATAACCTGATGGCTTTATCCGCATTCTGGCAGCTATAACGAACAGGCAAAGTTTGCTATACTCTCACATTTTGCACACGGCTAAAAAATGTGCAAACACGGCGCGCGTAGAATCATCAACGTGGGAACAAGGGAGGACGGCATATTGGTTGGTGCAAGGGTATATCACTTATCATTTGGATCATATAGCCTAAAATATGGACGGAAGGGCGGGTGGGGCACAACCAAGAATTGTATGGGAATCACAGTGTAGGGGAGGATTTTGAGGGGAAACTTTTTATAAGAAGACATGCAAAAGAGAATAATATGAGTGAGGTGTCTAAAGAGACAACTTGAAGAGAGCAAGAGACACAAACCCTTCAGAAGAGCGGTAGATCTCGTGCGCTTTTCGTTTTCGGTTTGGTGATATGGAGTTTTGATAGGTGATCTAGTCAAGTTGATAGAGCTAAAAATTCTCTACAATTCTGATTATTGAAAAATAGCTGAACGATAGCAAAAAAATCGTGTTTTAAATGTTTTCAACATTTTTCTAAATAGAGAGACGTTCAAAAACTCCATTAGCAAGTCACGGAAACAACGAAAAGCGCAACGTGGTTAAGTGAAAAAGGGAAGTTGTGAGAGACAGAAAGTAGACCGCATCGTCGCAGGACGGGTCAACACGCACAACAATCTCGTCACAACACCCATAATGCATATTTGGTATGTTGGGTAACACAGAGAGAGAGAAAGAAGCGATGGACAATTTGAGGGGCACACAGCTTCAAAAAAAAAATTCGCAAAGCCAGACGTTGAAAATAGAAATTTTTCCGTACGAATCCGGGCGGACAGTTCTGGAGAAGTGATTAGCGACAAACCAAGGGGATACCCGATATGGCCAACAAATCGCAGCAGGGGATGGGGGGGGGGGGGCACGTCAGGGGAATAGCAGGGCTCTCGCGGACGGGGGCTCCAAGAAAATGTACAACGTGAAGGGGAGACATATTTTCGAGCGTTGCTTCTACATAATTGTGCAGCAACAGGCCGCCTTGTACTCCCTGCGCGTTTCTCCGCCGCCGCCGCGGAATTCTTCCGGTGGAGCGCCTGAAATTTTGGAGATTTATAGAAGGCTTCTTGCACAAAAAAAGAGAATAAACTAGGAAAATTCCGGTCTTTACAACAATAATTGCGAACCGGGGTTCCTATAAGTGATAATAGCGTTTTTCATTATGGCATAGCTAATTACACAGAGCTAAACATTCCAAAAACAGTCCCATCTTTCAAAAAATTCGAGAAAATCCGCGTTGCTAAAGGCCAAATTTCTTTTTTACGCACCGCTTAACAAAACCTCACTTTGAGACACTTTTGTATTGTAAATAGAAATCGTTCTTTTTGTGAAAGATTCTATTTTTTTCAGTATTTGGCGCGCGATCGAATTACCTAGACCACAATGAAAAACTCCGTTATCACCCCAATGCCATTGCTTGTAAGCACTGAATCACGTACCCTTCTTCGGCCGCTTCCGCTGGCTTCCAACCCGTCGTGGCTCTCCCTCCCGTTCGTCCTCCTCGTCCTGGCCGGCCTCCAGCTTGCGCAACCATTCATCCGGCGACATCGGCTTCGGCTTGTTCATTCCCTAAAAAGTTGGTCCAGGTGCTAGGAAACAACTTACCTTTAGATTTCTCTTAGTGGGTGACTCCCGTGGATGTGGCTGGTGCAGCACCTCCGGAGTGGAGACATCTTCTTTCGACCACGACCTAGAATTGAGGTCTTAATAAGAACAACTAGACTTTATTCCATTTAACTCAAATTTTTCCTATTATTAGTGTAGTTTTATTATACCTATACTTGCCAACTTTAATGCATCTACTATCTTTCATTTCTTCATTCTTAATATTATTCGCTTTCTTTTCTCTACCTCATAAGCTCATCTTGCTCGTGCCGCGCGTCGATTCTAGCAGCGGTTATTCCATTTCGATCTCTTAGCGATTGACGACGAATAGCACCTAGAAAAAAAAATCGATAAATACGAAAATATTGCGCTGGATTCTAATGTAAAAAACTGACCACGTGCCGAAAATGGGTTGTCTTGGCCGACGGCCGCCATTGCCTGCGGAGACTCGTACTTCTTTCTCCTAAAAACATCGGGATTAAAGTTATGAGCATGATTATTACTTTCTGCTCTGCCGCCGGCTGTCTCTGACCCCAAAGGCCTGCCTCCTTCTACGGGCTTCTTGCTGCTGCAATGAGGTGATGATCGCTCGAGTCGTTGGATCTTCGCACAATTCTAAACAAAGGTTATAGGAGGCAAATCTGGTAGCCGACGGTTAACGGGAGGGGGGCGGGTGGTGTTATTTGCGCAAAACTGTTTTACGAAGTTGCCTTGGGTTCTTATTCTTCACGTTGACTTTTAAGAAAATAAAATTGCGAAACATTTTTATGCTATACCTTATCCTTTCTGACCTTTTTCTTGAAAACCGGACGCCACTTTACGAAATTTCATCTCCTTTCAAATTAAAAAAACCTCGAAATTTCTGCCTTCAAAAAATTATTTTTGGAAATATAATTTCCAAGAATTTTATGAATATCTTTTAGCCTGAGACTTTAATCAGCTGACAAAATTAAAGCACCAAAAACCAACCCAACGGTGTCTCCTGCTGATTCGTCTTGGCCGATATGTCTCCGCCATACTCGCAGAGCAACTCGACGAGGTCTGGCTGGGCCCAGCAGGCGGCCGCGTGAATCGGTTGCCACAAGTCATTGTCGCTGGAAAACAACAACACGTTGCCACGAAAACCGGGAAGAATCATACCGAACTCCGTGCGGCACACCACATCTCAATAAAAAAGCAGCCACATCGTAGAAACCGTTAGCGGCGGCCGTATGCAACTAAAAAGCAGCAAGCTCGGAGTGGGCTCGACAGGAAATTGAGAGGATACAAACTAGGGATTTTTGGAGATACTGTAATTCCACTTATATAAGCCCGCATATCAACCGATCCCCTTGCTGGATTATTGAAAAAAAAAAAGAAAAGCCTCCACTCACGGAAGAATCTGTAAAAATGTCTTTCGACATCAAAAAATTCCATAAAAGTTTTATTTATGCATTCTTTGGTACTATAGGCCTTTTTATTTTTGGACTGGCTAGAGTTATCGAAACCAGTTCAAATAAACCGAAATCGATCAGTCACACGCTTCAATTTCGGTATTTCGGTCGATTGAAAATAATCTAATAACCTAAATCTCAATTAATCAAGTAAACTTCGAAACTAGCATTAAAATAACTTCAGCATGTTAAAAATTCGAATCTCCGGGATTATATGAACGAAAAATACGATATCTATGGACATTTCACAATGGCCAAAGAAGGTCACGCGACATAGCGGCTAACCATGTTTATAATGTATTAAAGCGTCGAAAAGCTGTAACGCCTGAGATTCTAAAGCTTACATATGTGCTCCCATCATGCATCCTAGCTTCCAACGGCAACCCTTGTTGGTGCAACCATTTCATGTCGTCCAACATGGCTTGTTCGCTGGCCCCTCGCTGCTTGTCGATAAATTCCTAGCACCGCATTATTTTAATAGCAACATAATAAAATTACCTGCGTAATTCCCCGACGCGCCATCTCGCTCTCAATACAGTCCAAAGTCTGCTCGTCGTCGCAAATGTCGTACGGCATATTCCCGTCGGCGTTGACGGCCAGCAGGTTTGCGCCCCTGAAATAGAATGGGTGCTAAGAAAGGAGCATTTCGTTTAGCGGGGGTAGGGGTAATTTTTGCCTTTCCCCCCATACCTAAAAAGCAGGCAAATATCTGGTATTTTTATTAGTTCTGATCGCCGGGGAATCAAAGAATCTTTCAGAGGTTGGAAATTCCAACTTTTTGTCCTTTTTCATACGCCTAACAATCCAAAAATCCAAGCTAGCGCCCCCCCCGCTAAAAGGAAAGCACCAAAACAGCAACACCCACTTGTCAATGAGTATCCTCACGACACTAATATGGGCACAACAGGCCGCCGCGTGCAGGGGCGTCCACTGTTCCGTATCCTGAGAATTTACATCGGCCCCGCGGGATAGCAGCAGTTTCATGATCGGCTAAAAGGAAAAATATATATCAGCGCAATAATCCATCCCACCTGGTTGTCGTCGATAGCGCATTGATGCAGCGGAGTAAGGCCGTCTTCATTGTGAGAATTCGGGTTGGCTCCTTCGTTGAGCAGACGTTCAACTAAATGCCATTTTGAACTTTTACTGATTAGTAGTACATTTATCCTAGTAAAAAATTTTTTATTAACGTTTCGACCAAACAGTTGGGCTTTCGAAAAAGTTTCACGTTTTGGGGCTTCGACGGCCTCTGACGTGAGACCAAGATTAGCTTGGGCAGAATTTTGCGCTTAACAAAACGTAGAATCCAGAATCTGCGAAACGACCCGTTTGGCAAAGTAGTACGATAAAGTACGGAAAAAGCACGAAATGGCGTAATTCTGGCATTTTTTTCGCCCTGTCGAGAAGCATAATCTCATTATTCTGCTCCTTTCCGAAATTCTGCAAAGTACGCCTTCATCAGCGTAAAATTCTGTACAAGAGAAGGCCGTGGAGACTCAAAACCCAATCCTTGTAAGCGAAAACCAACGAACCTTCTTGCAAATCACCGGTCGCCGTGGCATCGAGCAACGCGAATTCAGAGGCGAATCGCAAGCGCTGCTTCCGTGGCCGCGGCGGCCCCAAAATCAGCTCTTGCTCCTGGTTCTTCCGGAGTTGAGTACGACGGCGGTCCCTGAACCGAAATGATAATTAGAGAAAGCAATCCCACTTTGCTAATGCGATTCGTTCCTGTGGCGTCAATTCTTCCATCCGGGGGAACTCTGCGATCAGTTCCGCATGATCCATGTTGACGAGGTGGAGGTGCGGCGCCCTAAAAAAGCATTTTTAATTAGAAAGTGGTATAAAGAGCTTGTCTAGCCAGTTGAAAATCAATAAAAACTCACCAAATCCGCGGCTCCGAGAGCTAGCCGATGATGCGTTGCGTATCTTTGGATGGGTCCTGAAAATTACTATTTTGCTTGTTTTGTGGAATTTTCGAAAGAACAAATTAAATGGAAAAGAAGAAGCCAGCAAGAAGCACAAGGGGAGGTGAATCTCCGGAAAGCGGCTGTCGCTATTGGGAGAGGCGATATCGATAGGAATTTGCTGCTGCGGGGCATCATTGATAAGGAGACGCTCTGCGGGGATTTCAGCCCATTTTTGACGCGCATCCCCCCAGCACCTGCACTCACTCACTCACTCGCTTTTCTCGGCCTCGATACGGCCATCTCGACACAGTTCATCAGTTTTTTGAAAGGCCGCCACCGTCGGGGATTGTGGATCGGGGAAAAGCGTGGGAAAATTGGAGCCCGAAAAATCATTGTTAAAAATTGGTCCTGTCGCATTATCGGGGGGGGGGGCACTTTTTCATTAGGAACCAATTTTTCTAATATAAATAGAGGAAGCATTTCTAAAGAGTTTTTATATGCCTAAACGTAAAAACATCATAAATTTTCATAAAACCAACTAAAACATCAATTTTCGACCAAAATTAAAAAATTTGATCGGATTTGGGAATCCTCACAGCAAACATTCTCAAATACTTTGAATTGAAAATTGCTTTGATCGATGCAGGGACCTGAGCCGAGAAGAACATAAAAATCTACAGAAAAATTGTAACCTCAATCGATCGTGAGTTGTCCGAATTCCAAAATATTGACACGATGACGCACCCCCCTTTCGGCGTCTTGGCGGTGGCCAACGCGTATGACTTCCGGTAAATATTGTGAAAAAGCACAGGCTTGGACAAGCGGAATTTCGCCAACAATAAATCCAGTCTCAACCTGGGAAGACGGCTGCCCGAAACAAAAATATCTAAATTTCAAAAGCACATCCTACTTACTTTTTTAAAAATAACGATGAAATACATAGGCCAGATTATCCCTTACTTTTTAACCCCTACCAAAAGGGCATACGCCAAAACCCGCATTTCCGCTCACCTCAAAGTTGCAAAAACCGCCGGGGAAACTCTCTTAAAATGCGTGCGAGAGGCCCATAAAAAGATGAGTGAAGGAGACCCAGGGGATGGGTGTTAATAGGATTTGGTGGGCGGCATATGGGTGCCCCGGCGGATGTGGCTGCTGAATTATA
This sequence comes from Mesorhabditis spiculigera, assembly GCA_958295435.1. NCBI lineage: Eukaryota > Metazoa > Nematoda > Chromadorea > Rhabditida > Rhabditidae > Mesorhabditis > Mesorhabditis spiculigera. The sequence goes on from CATQJA010002653.1 coordinate 1,930,654, forward strand.
TGAGAAGAAGAAGAGGAGGAAGAAGAGAAGCGGGGGGAAGGGGGGAGCAGTGGTGGAAATGGAAAGAGTGTTCGTCGAGGCCGTCGATCGATGCGCCAGCTCCACCGGAGAGGGGGGGATGGCTGTGCCTGCAGCTCTGCTTACCACAACCTTAAATGGCTATGGTGGATACTTTTACATAGAATATCCGCACTGGCTTCAAAACAAAATTTTTTTCAGCCCGAAAATTAAATTTTTGTTAGGGGATAGTGCTCAAGCAAATTTTCCAGCTCTATAGTGCTAAGCTAGATATTTCATAGACTTCAATAGTATACTGGATTTTAGTGGCGAATTTAGTTTAGTGGTTTTTAATACCGAAGTTTCAAGCAAAGCACTTCAACGACTCTAATAATACGCTTTCAAAATTAATAGCAAGATAATTTCAGAGCAGTAGCAAGAATTTAGGGTGCAGGACTATTAGCGGGGGGTAAGTTTGGCCTATAGGCCGTAGGATACCTAGAATACACAGGCTTTTCAGCTAGCTCTAGTGTTTCACACAGTTTTTAAGTACTTATAAAGTTCATAAAAATGGGAAATTTTCGAAGATTTCAAACTTGCAAAAATGTTTTTCTGACACTCTAGCGCGGAAAAGGTGAAGATGCACTAGACTTTGCTCAAGATTTTGCCTAGCAATCGCAGATCCCCCCCACGCCGCTAACAGGCCAGTACAGAATTGCGGAGCTCGTTAGCCAATTCCAGGGATTTTTCAGCACTAAATTTTTAAATTTAACAGGATTTTCTAACCATAGCACAGAAGTCAAAAGCCAAAATTCTCGATGTTGCAAACCCAGGGGGCGCATCATGATTAAGGCGGAGGAGTGCGGATGGTGGGGGGAAAAGTGGCAGAAACAAAGCCAAATGGTGGCGCGGGCCAAATAGGCGCCCGGTGCCGTGAAAGGCGGCTGAAAGCCGGACGCGGGAACCGGCCGGTGACTGGAATTAATGAGACGAAAAGAAACACACAAACACGCGCCCGCCCGGGTGGAAATCTTGAGGGCCCTGCCGGGTGGGTGGGGGGGGGATAGATTGGAGGAAGTGGAGGAAGTAGGATTGTTGAAATGTTCAGGGCTGCAAATAATCATCTTGTTATTACCAAATTTGCTTACATATTATTTCAATAATTGTTTCATTTGAAGGGGCGAAAGTTTTAAGAAAAGCGCCCGCTTCCATCAGTTTTTTGACATTTAGCACGCACAAAAATTAAAAGTAGAATCCAGGGTAAATATAACCACTTTCCTAAGGGTAGAATTACATTACCAAGTGGCTAACAATAAACATTACGTTAAGCTAAGTACTCCCTGAAAATTAGTAATTTAAGGTTTAGGTTTAATTATAATTACCGCATTAAAAAAAAAGCGTGCGAACCGGATGGCATTGGCTAACCGCCGTTTTTAGGGTCTATTACTTATAGTCATGGTACGTTACGGTGCGAACAGTCGGACAACGTTTCTCGACAGCGCTAAAATGTGCACGCTTCAAAACCAAGTGAACGCGCACGAATAACGCCAACACGACAGCAATTTTGAGAAACTCTGTTGCGAGGGGCGCACCTGCCGGCGTGGTAACGCCCACCGGCACGGCTGCTGGCGCTGCTGCACGGTTGCTGGCGAACCAAAACTCGGCGCGGCTGCTAGCACAGCTTCTGGCACGGCTGCCCGCACACCTCGGGAGGCGGCAAACAGGCCAGATTTGGCACGGCTGCTGGCATATCATCGGCGCGGCTGCCGGCACAGCTGCAAGGCACGGCTGCCGGCAGACCGCTGTCGCTGAGCCGCAACGCATCATAACTTAGAAAAATTTTGGCCGGCGCGCTAACTATTATTTTAGTCATAACAATTCTTCAGAACTTTTATATTGCAGCATTTATGTATTGTTCAAGAAAGGAATAGGTACTACGCCGTCACGTACGCGGCCTCTTACTTACGTATGGTTATAATACGTTTGTTATACGCTCGAGATTTCAGGTGAAACCTTTAGAACACAAGTACGAGGCAAGAAAACTCGCATCTCCTATCAGCATGTTTCAAGGTCGAAAATATAATAGCAGGTATAATTGAGTACAGATACAACTGCGTTTAGGTAGAAACTTTTCGATCGGCAATGCTGTTCGGTAACTTGCTAAATTGAAGACAAGCTGCAGAGACTGGAATAGGAAAGTAAGTCTTTTTGAATCCGCTCCAACAATCATTGAATAGCATACCGTTACTAGGTCAACGCTACATGATGCTACACGCATATCATCTACGTCTAATCGTAGGTTCAACAAGAAAAAACCGTAAACTCCGATCGATGGACAATAGAAAGCGAAAGAAACCAGCTATTTTAGTTATTGCTGCTGCTCTCGTTTCAACTACATGATGGCGACGATCAAATGCATCAACCGCTAGCCAAAAACCAATAAAAGCAAATAAGCAATTCTATTTTTATATGCTGTAAAATAAGCGTTAGGTGTGCCGGCAGCCGTGCCAAAGCCATTTTTAGCCCGCTTGCCGGCGCGGCGTGCCGGCAGGCGTGCCACGGCACGGTTGCGCCGCGCGACATTCGGCAGCCGCGCCGATTGTGTGCTGGCAGCCGCGCCATTCGAAACAGAGAAAAAAAGTTCTAAACATCGCCCAGCTTCCGCGGCGCTACTTAAGTTTGCTGGCCCCACTTATATTTTGCCAAAACCTCATGTTTCCGGGCTAGTTTTTTGCGCTTATTACGAAAAATACTATCCCGAATCATGAAAGTTGTGTTTTGAAGGGAAAAACACATTTCCTTGTCAGTTTTCATGGTTTGAGTTTCAAGGGGTTAACTAGAGCGTTGAAGTGGGAGGCCTATAAAATGGGGAAAACCCTATTTCCGAGAAGGCTTATCCTTTGCGTTCGTTTTTTCCTAAAAATAAGGCTTCGTGCCACCCGGGGCCTAGTCGCTTCGGATGGGTGCGAGCTCGTACAGGGTTTCGAAATCGGGGCGCCCGAGGCGCGCGTAGCGGCCAGGCGCCCCGATTTCGAAAGAGTGGAGCGGCAGCCCATCCGAAGCGACGGCCCGCCTTGCCTGACAATGCTACAAGCTTATTTTTTCTTGGTAAACCAGTTTTTGGTTATTTATTTAGTTAAAAACCCACAAAAATACGAGTTTTTCGCAAGCGCCGTAAAATGGAAGTTTCCCGATATTCAAATTAATTTTTTCCTAAATAGCATTTTCGCGGGCTAGGCTAGTGTTTTTCGTCATCAGCGCAAAAAACTAGCCCGGAAACATGAGGTTTTGGCGAAATATAAGTGGGGCCAGCAAACTTAAGTAGCGCCGCTTCCGCTACAGACGGGTGGCGCTGGTGCGAGCAATATAGCATTGAAAGAAGCGAGGCGTTGCTGGTCAGCCAGCCCGACGGATACGCAACGGCTACGGAGCGAGGCTGATCGATCGATACCGTGCAGCCGGGGGAATCCCCTTCCCAACGCCCCCCTCTCTCGTCCCCACCACCGCCCGCAAAACAATCGCGCACTGCGGGTGGGTGACCCACCCCCAACCCTCCAATGCAACCAGGCACAAACAGGGACGACGGACCAGGGGGGGCGGCGGGGGGGAAGGGGTGTATGACGTGCGAACCATAGTTGGTACCAGCTTCGGAGCACTATCATTGGGGAGGGTGCAAGCGAAACATCGCGTCATTGCGCTTGATGCTGGGGATATGGGCAAACAAAGATAAATAGCAATGCACGGTTAGATTTCAGAGTCATAGACTATAAACGCTTCCGGGGTTCCAGGGTCGCCTAACAAGGGATCGGCAAGAAGTGAAGGTGGGTCTTCGACATCAGGCTAAGCACATCTTGTGCAGAATTTTTCAGCTGATCACTAATCCGTTTTCAGATCTTCCGAAATGGTGGTCATATTTGGGAAGCTACAGTGCGCTTTTTGAAACGACAAACCCGAAGATTAGCCTTTAGAGGCCCTGGAAGTCATGGAATAACAGAATCTAGCTCAGAAAAACGAGCTCTGTCGAATGAGCAAGCCGAAGAACGGTCTACTAAAAATTGGCGAAATGGCAACAAATTGACAGGGCGTACGACTTACTGTGATTCAAGAAAATGTTTGGCTACGGTTTACTTTACCCCCCCAGCCGGAAGTTTTTGGCTATAACTTTTTTATTTTACATTATTGTAGGCTCAAATTAAAACTCTGAGTATATTTTTCGACGCTCTATCGAATGGCGTTGCAAAAATCCTGACAAAATAAGCGAAAATACCGACAACTTTGAGACCCTTCGGCTGTGGGGGGGTAAAGTAAACTCTTACCAAATGTTTTTTTTTTCGCAAATCTCGAGACTTGTGGATGCCCTGACATTTGTTAATTTTCCCAACAAACCACTAACCGATCTAACATTCTTTCGCTGGAGTAGCTTACATGGGAGCAAGGTCTCCGCATTTATTCAGCGTACAGGCTTCATCATCAAACCACGCCCAGACTTGTACAACTACAGGGTGTCCCAAAAAAAAAGACACCGGCCGCATTTCTCTATTTCACGTCCGATCAACCTGAAATTTTGCATAGAGGTAGCGAAGCCAATTTCCCATGAACACAGAAAGTATCAGCCCCATCGGTCAGCGGGTTTTAAAGTTATAACGAAAATACTTTTTATTTTTTATTTAATATGGAGACCTCTGCAATTTGCATCAAAAATGTGCGTAATTTTGTGATTTACGAGCTGATTTTGCATAATTTTTGCCGAAAAAGGCCATTTGCTGTTTTGCGCTTCGTAAATACGATTGCGCATGGGAAGTAAAAATGACCCACAAAAGCGTCAGATATAAAAAACCAGTATTGTAACCAGCGTTCACCGGTTGTTTTAATTTATTTTTCGGCTTACGCATAGATTTAAAGCCTCGATTTTAATTTAAGCATTAATTTGGAGCTGGTCGAACGCTGGGTCGAGTCCAAGGCAGGTCCAACTGACCAAAACTTCAATAAAATGTGTTTGAGTGCTCAAAAAACTGTTGTTTTCACGGTACTTTGTTTGTCATGCGCAATCGTATTTACGAAGCGCAAAACAGCAAATGGCCTTTTTCGGCAAAAATTATGCAAAATCAGCTCGTAAATCACAAAATTACGCACATTTTTGATGCAAATTGCAGAGGTCTCCATATTAAATAAAAAATAAAAAGTATTTTCGTTATAACTTTAAAACCCGCTGACCGATGGGGCTGATACTTTCTGTGTTCATGGGAAATTGGCTTCGCTACCTCTATGCAAAATTTCAGGTTGATCGGACGTGAAATAGAGAAATGCGGCCGGTGTCTTTTTTTTTGGGACACCCTGTAAACCTGTCTTAAATAGCATCGGCCAATATAAGTTTTCCAAGCCCATACTTTAGATTGCTTTGGCTCTCAGATTTTCACTCAAACCCGTTTTTTTTTATTTTCACATTAATTGCGTAACGCGGCAACTAAATCACAATCACGCATCATTCGGTAAACTAGAACAATCACAACAGTTCAATCACAGCCGTACACAGAATTGTATGCATTCAAATTGGGGTCTAGTAGAAGCCTTGTTCCTTGACTCGAGCCAATAGCTGGCGGCCGATGACCAGGCGCTGGATCTGCGAGGTGCCCTCGTAGATTTGGAAGATCTTCGCGTCGCGCATCAGCTTCTCGACTGGGTACTCTGTGTTGAAACCAGCGCCACCGAAAACCTGAAAAATGCAAGTAAACTAGGTGCTGGCTCGTTATGGAGGGGGGATCAGGAACACAGTTTTTTCCGTAGCCGCAAAGAGGAAAAACTATCTCAATAGTATCTGACAGTTTTTAGACACAACGTGCAAAAAGTATTAAAATGTTCACTTATTAGTCAACACTATCGACAATTTTGAGTTGTTATGTTTATAAACTTTAATCATCATAATGAGCTAAAAACACGCGTCACTTTATCTTTCAGAAAAAAGGTTATATAAGAAACGTTAGACTGAATAAAGGAAATTGGTCGCCCCACTAAGCCCCCGTTAGTGAACAAGAACCGTAAAATAATCAACGTTTCGTTAATTTATCTAAATTTTATTAAAATTAAAGTTCCGCACCTGTACGGCATCAGCAGCCGTCTTGTTCAGCGTGTCGGCGGCAAAGGCCTTGGCAATGGAGGCGTAGTAGGCACCCGGACGCTCAAGGTCCACCTCATAAGCGCTACGGTATGTCATCAACTTGGACAGCTCGAGGTGGATGGCCATGTCGGCGATCATGAAATTCACAGCCTGAAATTTTTCATGAAAAACCAGAAAGACAAAAAATACCTGGAAGTTGGCAATTTGCGTGCCGAACGCCTTACGTTCCAGCGAGTAGCGGGCCGCTTCATCGAGACAGCTAAAAATGGGACAGTCTTGGGTAGGGATAATGCTATTACCGATGCGCCAGTCCGCAAGCCATCGCAGCCACCATCGGCCGGGTCTTGTCGAATGTTTTCATCGCTACCTAAAAAGATAGGGAATCAAAGCTGCGATAAAATTACCAAAAATCCTTTCCCGGGCTCACCGACGATATTTGCAGCAGGGACGCGAACATCCTCAAAGGTCACCCCACGAGTATCCGAGCACCGCTGGCCCATGTTGATCTCTTTAACAGCTTTTAAAAGGTGCAAAATAACTTTACCTTTCTTTCCACGGATGATGCCAGGGGTGTCTCCCTCTACGGCAAATGCGGTGAAGGCCTTGCTTGCCGGAGTCTTCGGGTTCGGATCCGAGCGGGCCAACACGAAGAACCTAAATAGGTTCTGTGCAACGCTACGAAATCGCTAACCAATTGGCGTGTCCGGCGTTGGTAATCCACATCTTGCTGCCGTTGATGATGTATTCATCGCCTGAGCAGTAAGTTGCATAATTTGCGAAAAAATATTACCTTTCTTCTCGCATTTTGTCTTGATCCCGGCCACATCCGATCCACCACCCGGCTCGGTCACTCCGTAGGACTAAAGTTCGATTAGGGAAAAGCTAGCACAAAAAATACCGCAACCAGGGGCTCCTCAATCATGCGGCCCAGGAAGCGCTTCTTGATGTCGTCATTGGCAGCGATGATCAGCGGCGTCTCGGCCAGCTCGTTGGTCAGGATAGCCGTGGTGATACCCGTGCATCCATACGCCAACGACTCCACCAGAAGCGAGGAGGCCACCGAGGACAGCCCGAGTCCGCCTGAAAAAGTTGTTAGGAAATACTGCAAAAATTCTAATAAAACAAAACAAACTATTTTCAAGCCTCACCGACGTCCTGCGGGATTGTGCCGTTGACAAAACCAAGGGCGTGGGCCTTCTTGAGGATATCCCAGGGGTATTCCATCGTCTGGTCATATTTAGCAGCCACCGGGATGATGACGTCCTGGGCAAACTTCTTGGCGGTCGCCTGCAGCTCCTTTTGTTCGTCGGTAAACTCTGAAACAGCAAAAGAATAGGAATCTCCTTAGCCAAGATTACCGAAGCAGAGGCCGCTGCTGCTGAGGCGCTGCCCGATGCCGCGGGTGAGTGAGGGCGTGTAGCGCAGCATCTCTCTGGAAATGAAGATAAGCTGATTTGTTTTTGGCGAAATCTGAGATTGATGAAAATGGTAGCATGGAAAGGAAACATTCAAAGGGCCAAAAAGCAACCAAATGCGTTTCATTGAAACTTAGGAGGGGCCAATACGATTTGGAAGCCCAGGATTGGCCTGGTTATGTTTAGCGATGGAAAAAAAGGGTAGGTATAACCCACCAGAAAACCAAGCACGAACCCAAGCTGCGAAGCGTAAATCTAAGAAATTTGGCCGTAAACCGGAACGAAAACAAAGCGGCCACATGCTATTTGTATATTAAAAAACTACGATAGAGTTAGAAGATAAAAGAAATAAAAACTAATAATAAAAGACGGCCAATCTCAATCGTAGGACCTCACAAATTGAAGTCGAAAAAGCTTTTCAGTTTCAACGCTGGCTTGGCAACATGGAAAAGTTTTCTAGAGAAGAATCTGAAGACAAAGAACTTTTAATAGATTTGTGGCCCTAAAGAGGGCCGTTGGGTTGGATTTTCATTCATACATCGTGTATTCGCAGATTAGCCGCCGAATCCGTAGAGGGTGCGGCCTTGGCGTTTCAGGGCGTAGACGACGTCCATGGCCGTAACAGTCTTGCGCTTGGCGTGCTCGCAGTAGGTGACAGCGTCGCGGATCACGTTTTCGAGGAACACCTTGAGGACGCCGCGGGTTTCTTCGTAGATGAGGCCAGAGATGCGCTTGACGCCTCCACGGCGGGCGAGTCGGCGGATGGCGGGCTTGGTGATGCCTTGGATGTTGTCGCGGAGGACTTTGCGATGGCGTTTGGCACCTCCTTTGCCGAGTCCTTTTCCTCCCTTGCCACGTCCAGACATTCCTTCAGATTAGAGCTTCGTCGAATTCGAACGATAGATTCTAGGCGGAAATTTGGGGCCTTTTATAGGCTGAGGCCACGCCCCTTTTCCGCAAATAGGCCACGCCCCTTTTCTTTAAACGCCTATAAAAGCCGCCGTTTCTCATTCCAGAGTTTCACCTATTTTTCGCACTTCTCGAGAAAATGGCACGCACGAAGCAGACGGCTCGCAAGAACAACAACACCGGAGGAAAAGCACCAAGAAAACAACTCGCAGCCAAGGCCGCCCGCAAGTCGACCCCAGCCACTGGAGGCGTCAAGAAGCCCCACCGTTTCCGCCCGGGTACCGTAGCCCTCCGCGAGATTCGTCGCTATCAAAAGTCCACCGAGCTGCTCATACGCAAACTGCCCTTCCAACGCCTCGTCCGCGAGGTCGCCCAAGATTTCAAGACGGACCTCCGTTTCCAATCGTCGGCTGTGATGGCGCTCCAAGAAGCATCCGAGTCTTACCTGGTCGGACTCTTTGAAGACACCAACCTTTGCGCCATCCACGCCAAGAGAGTCACGATTATGCCAAAGGACATCCAGTTGGCTAGGCGCATTCGTGGCGAGCGCTCGTAAGCAGCACTGCGTTAACAACCCTAATTAAACCCAACGGCCCTCTTTAGGGCCACAATTTTGACCTTCTAAAAACTTTGTCAAGTATGGCGGTGTGAATTGAGGACTGAAGCTTATAGTTTTCTACCGCTTTCTCCCGATTGTCGGGAATTGCTCGGTTATTTTGTCGAAAAGGTGAAAATGCGCCCAGTACGCCCTGAAAGAAGTAGCATGTGTGCTTGAGGAGAGGGTATCCGAGCAAGCGCGCTTCTCAAACCTGTGGTTCTTTTGCACTATCGGGGGGGACAAGTTAACAAGGCGACATTTTGGTCGAAATATTGTGGTTCATTGTAGTTTTCACGTTTAAGAATGCTAAAAAAATAGCTCGGAAACACTTCCGCTATTTATATTTGAAGAATCGGCGGGTCCTCAGGAAATAAAGTTTATGTCCCCCCCCCCCACGTTAATGCGAAAGAACCAAAGGTTACAAGCTTCTAGAAAGCGCACCCCAATACGCCACCGGAAATTGGCATGTAATTGTGCATTTTGCTGCGGCTCTCATACGACTCTTTCGCACGCACGGGGTGCACCGGGCGTATCTCGTGTAGCTTTCTGGTCTTGTTTGCTCATCAATGATCGACACAAGTTTCATCTTTATAAACCGCAAGCATGTAGTAATCGTGGATTTAAGGAATTTCATGGGGATTCTCAGGAATCTCCTGGCTCGGACAGGGCGTCGAGCAGCTTCTCCGCCTCTTCGATGTAGCCCTCGTCGGTGAGGTTGTTCGGTTGCAGGTCGAGGATCTGAATTCGCGAATAATGTTTTTTAATGAAAAACCTAGATAGAAGCGTCCGCCCATAATTGCGCAAAATAATGGAAATCCTTATTTCAGCTGGTACTTATCGTCCTTATTTGACCAGCTTCCAGACCTGCTCGAGGAAGTGGCGCATATTCTCGTAGTCGCCGAGCCCCTCATAGCATTTGGCGATGAACAGCAGATTATCGATGGCCGTCGGCTCGAACTCGTTGGCGCGCAGCAGATCGGTGAGCGCCCGCTCGAACGTCGCTTTGGGCACGTTTAGCGATTTGCTAGGATTTGTATTTGTCGTTATTACACTTTAAACCCACCACTCATCCTCGGACAGCTTGGCCGTGTTGTAGGCGAATCGCCCGCGGATATGGAAAAGCACATGGTCGTTGGGCATCATTTTGCAGGCTGCTTCGAGATATTCCTAAAATCGAGCGGGTACGGGTAATACCCCGTAATAAAGCGATACCTTGAATTCATAGAGGCGCTTCGGGTCGCGTTCGGCCTCGGCCAAGGTGGCGCTCAGCATGGTGCACAGCTTGAGGATGACAGCGTTTTCTGGCTTGAGTTTGCTGGCTTGTTTCGCGATGTCGTAGGCTAGAAGGGCATCTATTGTTACTGGTAAATTAGGAAAATGTAGAAATAGCCGAAAGCTATTGTGCTACTTTACTATACCTTGACTGGTAAAATAAAAAGTGCCAAAGTTATAGTTTTTATTAATTTCATAATAACACAAATGAAAATTATCGAAATAACAGCATTATTTTGTGCGCTACCTTACACATACCTCGGTTAATTAAACGAACACGTTAAATAGATACCCTTTTACTTAGTAATTAGCAAAACAGGCTAATTTTACAAAAAATTTAGAAGGTAAGGTATAAAAATAACAATGATAATTTTAGATATACCTTCCCACCCCCAATATACCTCTCTTAATAAGCTCCAGCCGCCCGGACACAGCGCTGTGCATGTACGTGTCGAAGGCGGCGCGCCCAAACCGAGCCACAAAGTTGATATATTGATCCTTGGACAGCGTCTGCTCGATTCGCGTCATCTTCGCCTGGGCGTCCTTAGCCGGCATCTCGCCCAACATCTCGTCGTACACCCAGGCAGAGACTAGAGGCGACGTGTCCGACGCCAGAATGTCTTCCTAGGTATTGAAATGGTGATGTTGTCGCCAAAATTGATACGTCAATCAGCGGACGGCCGTCGAACACATCAGGAGACGTGCTCATCCTGCGGGGAGGTAGAGGGGATAATGAAAAATTTTGCGGGTTACGTAGAAATAGTTAATCTTATGCTAATTCAGCCTGCAAAATCCATTAGGGGGACATCCACGATGTTTCTAAACTGTTGTATGCTATTCCGAAACATCAACTTTCCAAATTTCGCCTCGAAAAAGACTAAAAACACCCATTTACCGGCCAAAATCTGCAAGTTTTAGTTTTCTTAATCGTTTTACCACTTGAAATATGACTGAATTTTAATAAAAACGATTAAAAGTCTCGGGATTAGGTGGCAACGAAAATTTCCTAAGTATCACTTACTTTTATATTAGTTTTCTTGTTTGTTTGATTCCGTTTGTGGCCCTAAAGAGGGCCATTGGGTGAAGCGCCGCTAAAACTCCATGTTTTTCAGATTTGTTCAATTCCGGCTTCCCAACGCCAAAAAAGTGGGCGGGGCTTGCTACATGCCCCCAGGCTACGCCAACGGCCAAAAGTGGGCGGAGCCTGCCGGACTCTCCCAAGCCCCGCCCCCTCCCGTCCCGACTATAAATAGAAAATCTCTCGTTTTGCATTTTACCTGCACTCGCACAAGTCTGAAGCCATGTCCGGAAGAAGCAAGGATAGCAAAGCCAAGGCCGCCGCTACTGCCAGAGCCGGCAAGGCCAAGTCAGCCTCCAGCCACAAAACCACCAAGTCCATTCGCGCTGGTCTCCAATTCCCCGTTGCCCGTCTGCACCGCATGCTGCGCAAGGGACGATTCTCTGAACGTGTCGGCACCGGCGCCCCCATCTACCTGGCCGCCGTCCTCGAATACCTCACCGCTGAAGTGCTTGAACTGGCCGGCAACGCTGCCCGTGACAACAAGAAAAGCCGCATCAACCCCCGCCACCTTCAACTTGCAATCCGCAACGATGAGGAGCTGAACAAACTCCTCAGCGGCGTCACGATCTCGCAGGGTGGTGTGCTGCCGAATATTCACGCCGTGCTGCTGCCGCAAAAGACTGCCGCTCGCGCCCACGACCAGACGGACGATTAGGCGTTGAAGTCGCATGATGAATACCCAAACCCAACGGCCCTCTTTAGGGCCACAAATCTATTCAAAAAATACTTTTTTAGCGGAAATGGAACTATTGGCTTGAATCAGAGTCAGTCGAGCTTACAGGGAAAAGAAAGTTGAAGTTGTGCTTGATCCCGAACGGTCTTTTGGGATTTTGTTAGTCTGTTGTTACTATCGGCTCATGTCTACACTTTTTAAAGCTTTTTCGCAATTTTTAGTTTCACAAAGCTTTAAAGCGTGGATTTGGCTTAGCTTTAGGCCAAGCGACCCAAGCCATCCCCGGCTTATCCCCCGCGTCTTATCGGCTTCAAACCCTCGCAATATCGCTATCTCGTAGTTTAGCCACAATCTGACCCCCCCTCCCCCTTTCTAGTTTTTGTGATAGAATACACGCCTTCCTTGGGCATCTACCAACTGTTTCATGGATATCGGCTCGTGTCATTTGGCCTCTCACGCATTACATGTCGATATGGGGGGACAGGGGCCCCGTCGACGAGTCGACCCGTGCTTTGGCTCCAATTCTGGCCAACCGGACCCCTTTTATCCTGGCCATGCACGTGACAGTGATGTGAAATTGGGCCCAACTTGTTGTTTGGGGCCTTTTGTAGGGTAGAAACCTTTAGAAACCACCCGGGCTTCTTCTAACGAGACAAAAGTACCTGATTCCGTGATTCCTATGATTTCATAACACCTTTCATCCGCTGAAAATCTTCTTTTTCGCCTTAAAAAGCTTTAAAAATACCCTCTACTTTATAAAAATCGGAAAAGAACCTGATTTGTAGATGCCTATGTTTTCATAATACTTTCCAGCTTGGTTAGGACTTGTATCCTCATCAAAAACGTTTGAATTTCAGGTATTGGCCACGATGACGGTCCAATCACTCGAAGATTTAATCACAGCATTACTGGAATCTTTATCGACAGCAAATGAAGATGGGAAATCAGAGGTTAGCTAGAGTTTATCATCCTAAACTGGCTTCAGGTGGCCGAGGCTATCATGACGATCGGCCAAAATCAGCCGAAAACCACGCTGAAGGCGATTCATGCGTATTTGATACACCACAATCGGGTTTGTCCAATTTTTCTTCTTTACAAATGAGAGTTTAGTTACCGCCAAGTCTCCGATCCTTCCTGCTACGATCTGTCAATGATATCCTATCCGGGCCGGTAAGTACTTTTTTTAGAGGCTTCATCTTTGTTCAGAAAATTCTGGACACTATCGATGAGCAGATGATTTTACTGATCATCAATTTGACGACGCAAGAAATGACGATGACAAAGGTGCATTAATTTAATTTAATTTAAATTTGTTAATTTGTTCAGGACGTCGACCTTGAATGGGCTGATGCGGCCAGAGATCTTTTGGTAACAATTGGAAAGCACAAGAAGCATGTTGGAAATGTGCTCGATGCAATTTTGCAGGTTTCGCTGGGTTTTTTTTAACTAATTTGTCGTTCCAGAAATTTCCTCCCGGTCTCACAACATCTCCGCACCGCTATGTTGTTGTTAGTCTGGGGAAGATCGCCGCACACAATGGTGCGCACTTTTTAGAACGATCAAGCCTGTTTTTTTTTCAGCGCAAGGCTTCGTCCCTTTCCTCACGGATGTTCTTTCTCGAACCGTGCCCTTATTGAATGGGATGAAGGGAGATCCGCTTAGGTAAGTATCCCCAGCCTTAAAAGGGTGATAACGCGATCCTAGAGCCTCGTGGGCCCGTGCAATCTGCTCATTTTGCGAGGCAGTTCGAGAATGTGAATCTTCTGTTCAAGGTATGTTTCAGGCACGCTAGCGAGACGATTTTAATTTTTATGAAACTTAGTTAGAGTTATTATTTATTTGTTTAGAAGTTAAAGAGGATTCCGATGTGCTTGATGATGATGGAATTTGTGCCAATCGGGTCACCTATTGCGACCAGTTTGAGACCGTTTACGAGGCTGTCTTTCTTTGGATGAGCTCGAAGGATCCAAAGGTGTTTCAACAATTTGGTGATGGTATACGTTTCTGAATTGTAGGTCCGAGCTGAGGCCGCGGAATGCGTTGGTGAACTTTGCCTGATGATTCGAAAGCAAAAGGTATTTAAGTTATCTAAGCTTCCCTATTTTTCCCTAGTTAATCGACGATCTGAAGAAACTGGTCTCCACACTTCTCGGCTTGTACAAAAAATCTTATGGAGAACATCACACGATTACCCAGGTTTTGATTATTGATCGGCATCGCAAATCATTGGTTATTTAGGGTATCTGCCGATTCCTCGAAGTAACCTGTATGGATGACACGGTACCCCTGGACGCGTATCTCGACGAAATTCTGGCGGCCCTCTTCCCGAATACTTGCCTCGACCCCGATGATACAAGCGGCAACCCATCCCAAACTGCCATCAAAAATCATTCCGAAGCTTTTCGCTGCTTCCATGTCGCGGGTAAGATTACTTCTGAAGCCACTAAACCCCGAGTTTAGCCGCCCGCTTCGCCGACCGGATCGTCTATTTTCTTCTGCATAAAATGCAGCACAACCAAGACATGCAGAAGCTGGGCGCGATAAATGTGATGCGTCACCTTCTGAATTCCTCAGGTTGGAAGCCAAAAATGTGTTTTTCGGTCGGGGTTTTCCAGGGGACGAAACTTTTTCTAGCAACCGAATTTTGCTAGTATGGATAAAGGAAAGATTTCCATGCATGCCGTTTTTGATACATCAGAAGCTTTTTAAATTTGGATCGAAGATACTAAAAATCCAGTTTTCCGGTTAAAATAGAACTAATGAACTAAAAATTTCTTTAACCAGTGTTATATTCCTATTTCAGGCGCCTACATGGAGGATAAGCGATCGTTGGTGATGATGGGGTTGAGGAAATTGCTGGCAGTGGAGCACGTAGCCACGATACGAGTCAAGAGGTGGATCCAAGTTTTACTCTTTCGCCCCATCCACAAGAGCGTACATGTGATGATGGATCAAATACAGATCCCGCGTCGCAGGTGCAATTTTCTATTTTAAGCAGACCGCGCGGATGATGAGTTTTATGGTAGTAGAGATTTCGCGGGAATTCCCCTGTAAATTCGACGTTTTCAGGGCGATAGTGCAACTCTGCGTGGCGCTCTCCGACCACGCGTACGTCGACGCGGAGGGCGGGCAGCATGTCATTGCATTTTTGGTTCGGAATTTGATCAACCAACCGGACGATCAGGTACATAATCGCTTCGAGATGGCTTCAAAAAGACGCCTTGAGCGGTCCGAAGGAATGTCCGATTTTTACGATATAAGATCAGCCAAAAGCTTAAAAACTGAAGAGATACATGCTCTTGGATTTTTGGAATTTTGAGATTTTCGTTAGATTTTTGCCAAGCGTGACAAATTACCGAGGTTTTTCATTAAAAGGCCTTGAAAGCCTACAATTTCCACATTTTTATGCTTTTTTTGTAGCAAAATGCCCGTAGTAAAAGAATCTAAGCGAAAATATCCTTCGTTATATCGAGATCTTGCCATTGATGCCCAAACGAAAATTGATTCTCCGGACCGCTATTGTGGGTATTTTGCGCGGTAGTTGCTCTACGTACGCCTACGTTTTCAGACGGCCAAACGCGCCGCTACCGACGATGTCGCAGGACTGAATCAACTGCGAACCCAGTGCGCGCAAGCTCTCCACACCATCACATCAACGTGCGTATGCGCGGATAAGGTACCACGCCGCCGTTCCGATATTTCTGACACTACGGCTTTCAGCTTCTCTGGCCGTACCTGCTCGAGTTCCTCTGCGTCAAGGAGTACACCCCGGTGCTGGCCGATCTCTGCAAATGCCTCCGTACCCTGCTGGCCAAGGCTCGAGAAGCCGGGAAACCGCTCGACTTCACCGACGGGTTTGATAACGGTTGATTTTTTGGAAACTACGGTGATTGCCCAATTCTATTCTACGCAAGCGTTGATATATGAAATCTCACGGAAACATGTGGATTCTATTAAATAAATCAAATATTATTGATTTTCGCATAACTGCCTTTCTACAGGTTAAATTAATACAATTTCACACAAAAAAATGTAGATTCAACCGAAAAAATACATGTTTAGAACGTGTGCCCGGAAAATACCAAGTCCTCGCCCGGCTGATCGTCTCAATGTGTGGAGCACCGCTGAATGGCCTTCTTGGAAGGTATATAATTTTTATTATACCGTAAGCTTTTCCAGACGCGCTCGTGAATCCCTGGGTCTATTCCGCGAAATCGCTGACTGGCTGCACCCTGGCATCGCGCAAATCGTTGAACGATACGAGAAGACGATGGAACCGCTTATTGACGGTAAACAAATACAAATAAAATATTTATTTTTGGGCTTTTAGAGCTTTCCACGACAACCTGGTCAAATGAGACGCAATCTAGTGGTGAGGCAAGGTGGCGCAGAGTTGGCAGGTTGGATTTGGCATTTTTCTTAATTTTTGAAGCCTAATTTTTTGAACTGATTTGATTTTGAATTTTTGATAATTTTTTTCTCGGTAAAACCTAGCCCGATTTAGATGGCACGACACCGTCCTCGATCTACTCTCGGCCACTGTTTCCATCGTCAATGAGGGCGAATGGCGGCAAGAAGTTGCGGCGGCATTTGGCAAGCAGCTCGACCTCTACAAGGACCAGCAGCACGAAAAGGCATTCGCCCTCCGTTGTCTCGGCACCACACTTTCTTTCATCACCAATCAAACGTTCATCATCGACCACATTTTGTTGATGTTCCGGTTGGTTTCGTTTCGCAATAGTAGTAAAATTATTGGTGCTTATCTTTTAGCGGCTTATCTTTTCTCCAGCAATCCGCTGCGGTATTTTCGAATAAGGAATTTGAAATAATTTTTCAGGCGTTTGTAGTATAGAATTTATACGGTTTTATTGCTAAACCACGGGTAGAACTTAAAAAATTGTTCGAAAATTGTTTCAAAATTAACAGAAATATCAAATTTGAAAATTAAGCATTATTTTTGCGATTTCCTAGTAATCAAAAATTACTACAAAACTCGGCACAATAATGAGTTGCCCACGTCCCCCGCTAAAGCAGAAGCTTTCAATTTTCCTATTCTGTTCAGATCCACCAACCATTCGGTCGCTGCCGAGCGTGTCGGTTGTGCTCGTGGAATTGGGGTGATTGCGAAATGCCACTCGGATTTGGTGCTGGTACGCGAATTTTCATCACTCTTCTAAGCTTTTTAGATTCAACTTGAAAACGTGAGCAAATGGGAATTTTCGCGCAAGAGCCAGGGCTTTTTTGGCTTTATAAAGGTAGATCCTGATTTAGATATAGGAAACTTTATATTTAGGGCTACACGTACACGGATCTGGATATGGTACAACTGCGAGCGACGCTGATGCTCTGCTATGGTCACGTGGTCGCATCACTACCCTTGGATGCTGTAACGCAAAGAATTGAGCAGACCGTCTTCCCATTTTTACGGACTTATATGGCAAATCAAAAGGTAAATTAGCTTTTCAAGCAGTAGTCAACTTTTTTACAGCAAGAAGTCGTCGTCCGTGAATGTCTGCTGGAGACGATACGGCTGATTGCCGAATCGGTGCACCCGCTGCGTCTCGGCTCCGAGTACACGCTGGAAAACCGCGGCGAATTGTTGATCTACATCAAGGTAAAAACCAAGTTAGAGGAATTGTGGTAAAGCAGTGGGCCCAAACATTGCGTTTTGATGGCACAAATAGATGTATTTGTAGACTAGAAGAGCCTTTAATAAATCAAAAGACCTGGCGAAAGGCCAAAAACACATTTTGGTGAGCCAAAAAGATACAAAAAAGTTTTTTTTGCTAGTCGAAGCCGGCCTTTTCTGCGGCGAAAAAGCCGAAAAGAACCTTTTCTAGGCCAAGCGATTCTAATTTTCTCGTTTAGGACTACGTACAAATGGAACTTTCCGAAACGGTCTCCAGCTGTATACGTCTACTGGCCTGCCGAGCCGTCGCGGCCCTCGTGTAGGCCAGCATTTTTGGGCCAATTTATGCTCCCTTTTCAGCCGCCTACCACCACGCCTACCCGAGAATGACATCTGGGAATTCGGCAACATTCTGATGAAGGCCATCCTCCCGATTTGCCGCGAGAAAAGCGGCCTGAAAACGGTGATTTCGAAAAACTGGAAGTTATTTTGTTTTTAGGCATTTGAGCTGGACCAGTGGGGCTCGGTCAAATCGCCGGTTGGACCGTTGAGCCCCGTCCAGTCGACCAGCGATTTGTTTGCTGGCCAGAAGAGCAAAGCGAATAAAAGGGTACGATGTCTAGGAAATTTTGAATTCTGTTTTAAATTCTGTCCAGCGGGCTGGCACTAAAACAAATTCTTTAGATGTCAAAATCGTTTTTTTTAATTGTCTATTTTTAGATGGAAGAAAACGACGACTCGTCGACAATCATGGAATCTACAGTAAGCCAGCTTGGCGTCGCTTTGGCCGCGATTATTCGAAAGGCGCCTGTGCTCGGCACCGCCACGACATTGCTTAGGGTTTGTATTTTCGCTCATTTTAATTATGGTAATGTCGAGTACCGTATTTCCTCTAAGAAATGCCGCGTTTTCTTTTTTTGATCAGCTCGAAAAGATATATGCTTTTTAGTTACTTCAACCATTCTACGGAAACCCTGCCGACCATGAGCGGACCCGTGCCGTCGACCTCAGCGCCCTCGTACTACGCGTCTATTTTGAAGCCGCTGAAGATATTCAACTAGGGGTTGGTCTCGCATTTTTTCAGTTCAAGGATTATTTTTCAGCGCGCTAACGACTTCCCGCCCCTTTCCTCGCTCTTGGCTCGTCTAACGCCCCGCGTCGCAGATTCTCTGCACGGCGTCCGCTCCGAGGCCATCAACATCATCCACCTGGCCCTCCGTCTCGCCCACATTTTCAAGGGGCACCCGAGGGATTCAGATCCCGATATATTCTCCATTCAAGAATTCCACGAACGCCATCTGACCGAGGAGGGAAAGTTAGATGGGCAATCGGCCAAGAAGGCCATCAAGCAAATGGCGCAGGTAAATTCAGAAGGAAGAGCTGTTTTTATTTTGGTTTAGGTGATTGAAGCGCATCTGCCGTCGTCCCAAATCCAGACATATCTATCGGCATTGTTTGACATGCTGGCGGATCGTCAGAGCCAAGTTTCGTCGGCCGCCGCCCAGTTACTGGCGCATTCATTGAGTTGTCGAGGTGCCGGGTTGGCCAATGAGGTATTTATTATCGCACATTTCTGAGCTAGCATTTAGGGAGCGACGCTCGTTTCGTCGATACTGGAGAAGCTGCCGCAAATACATGGCTGTGTTCAGACGTTCGTTTTGTACATACAATTTATCTTCTTTATACATGGTTTTTGTATGAAATCGGCGATGTTTTTACGAAAATGGCGATTGTATTGGAATTTGGGATCATCGGGGATTCAAAAAAAAATAGCACTAAGATGGAGTAATAGTAAGAACCCCGATTTAATACAAAATTGGGATTTTTGGGATTCCAGGGGATTTAAAAAATGGTACTAAAATGTTCTAATAGATCGATTTCCTACAAAATCCCGATTACCGCGATTAGATACACTTTTTTAAATGTGCCGAGCAAGTTAGCAGAATGATTTATTCGGCTGATTTCAGTTGAAGAGTTTCAGTCTTTTTTTTTCGTAAAAAAATTAACTTGTATTTTCCTTCCAGGTACACTGACATCCTTGCCGCCCTATGCGCCCTCTACTCTCACCAACAACACATTGTCATCGACGTCCTTCTCGAACAACCGCTGCCCTACACACCGTAAATTAGTACTCTCTTGAAATGACCAATTTTGTCCAGACAATTGGTCGATGTTTGGGAATGCATTTCAAGGGAGCGCACGCTATTCCCCGGCCTCATCGACTACATCTTGGAATTATTGATGGAGAGTTTTAATGCGCCATACGAGGTTCGTTTGCCCAATTTAACATTATACTCATAGATTTTTTATTGATTTATGGCATTTAGCTTGTCGATATCGGTGGCGGGAGCTCGGTGCGGGTGTGTAACCCTCAGCCGCTCGTCTACTGTGCCGCTCTAACGGAAGTGTTCAAGGTGGGTGGGTTTTCGTTGGAGATGATCTGGGCTTCAGGGTGGCGAGCCGGAGAGCGCGATCGAGGAGCGAGTTCCGGTACTTCTGGCTGCCCTGTTGCAACTGCTTACCTCGATTTCTGGGGCTCAATTTCCGGTCATACAGAAGGAGACTAAGGACGTGCCCGGTAAGTGGACTTTTGTTACTTTATTTTACCAACTTTTCTGTTTCTTTGCCCTTTTAAATGTTTTTTTTCCAGGCAGCAAAGTCCTCCAGATCACCCCCGACCTTCGCCGAGCGATGGAAAAGCCAGCCGGACTGGCGGCGAACGCGATCCGTGTCTTGCTACAGGTAACAAAATTTTTTCAGAACACTCGTGTTTTTAGCGAATGCGCCTCAACGAAATCATCGAGGAGATGAACGCCGGAAGATCGTGGTCTGAGTGTCTCGACAACAACAACTTTTTGAACGCGGTATTTCGTGACTATCATTGGCTTCAACTTTCTCTAGATGGCCACCCTCACCTGTGCCGTCGTTGAACACATGCCAAAATGGGCTGAACCGCTCGCCGACCGATTGATGGAAAAGGTGGGTTTTATATAAATATTGAAACTACTTTAATTTTTACTTATATGAAAGATAAATTCTAACGAGATTTGAAGGATCTAGGTGATAGAGATATAATATAAACTGTCTGAGCTTTTAGATAACATCCCCTCATGAACCTCTTCGACTCACCGCCGTCACCGTCGTCTCTGCACTCATCAAAAAGTGACGAAATCAATTTAATGTTTATTTTGTAATTAAGGTCACCAAATCACGACGGAGATTTTGACCAGCGCCTACTCGTCGATTGTGTCAACGCCCTCCAAAATACACTCAAGGACGAGAGCCTGAGGATCAGAAAGGTGAGCCGCACTTGCCTATTGGGTTCTGGTTTGTTGAGGGGGCGGGGGGGCGGGAGCTTAGCAGGGCAGAAAAAGTTTTCTCATGTTCCCATAGACGTAGAATAATGAGTATGAACTTTTTACTTGCATGGCAGAACGCAAAATTCATAGAAAACGTAGAAAAGCTTCGAACTTTTTTTGAATGTTTGGTGAAAAATTAAAATAGTCTTATTATTCTATTACGGTATCATTTCAGCTTTGCGTGCGTGGCCTCGGCGAATTGGGAGAATGCGTGAGCTCGGAATGTGCAGCCCGCTTCACCGCCCTTGCCGTCGTCGCGTCGATGCAGGCGCTAGACGACATCGGCGATCGACGGGACGAGGTGGCGATGGAGGCGATATTGTCGTTGAACAAGCTCGTGCGACGCGCCGACGACAAGCAGCTCAGCCAGATTTTGCCGCAAGTGCTGCTGAAGATACGGCCGTGCTTCGAAAAGGTGAAAAAAATAGATTTTGCTTACCTAAATTTGTATAGGATTCCTCCGCTCTGCGTGCCGCCTCATTTTCACTATTTGGAGAATTGGGTCGACGTGTTGGCCAGGTATCAAGTAAAACGTTTTATTTCACATTTTTTGTACAGAATAGCGCCGATTTTCTGGCACAATTGCAAACGAATATCGTCTCCATTCTGCTGCATTATGGAGAAGAAGAAGCACTGGTACAACAGGTACACTTAAGTTACTTATGAGTTTCTTTAAACCTTTATTTATCATTATCTTTATGATTTTAAAACGTAAAAATGGACCTTCTTTTGGTGTAATTTTGCAATGGCACAGCTTAATAAATTAAAAACTTTAAAATTCATTAACATTCTTCAATTCATGGCGCACGTTTTAAGTTTTATCACTACTGGTTTATTAATATACAAATTTTATCACCACGTTTTTAGGCATGCGGTATCTGCCTACGCTCTGTCTGCCCCCTATTATCCACCGACATCGCAGCCCAACTGGCCGAACGGTCAATTAATGCGAACGGGTCGCCAGCGGTCTCCTACTACACTTTCCAAAAGGAAATGGCATTGCTATTGGTAAGTAATTTTTTTTGTATTTTAATATTGTTATGTTTGCCATTTTCCAAATTATTGTTCAACTTTCCAGGCACTGTCATATCCGGATCACGTCAATTCTTACGGCCTCACCTGCTCCAACTATTTCAAGGCTACTTCCAGCATCATTCGAGGTTCGCGTTTTTGGTTACGGATTCTTTACGATGTTTTTGCCATTGCGTGTCACGGATGGCAAAATTTATGACGAAAAATCGCCACTAAAATTCACAGAATGCCTTGATCGTCCCTTTAAAGCTCACGTCCAGGCACGTGCTACGTAAGCGCCTAATGACGCAGATAACGCAAACGTAAATAGGTACTCGCGTAGCACCATACCGTAGCACTTGCGCTTTAAATTTAAAATAGTAAAATAAGGCTAAAATTTAAATATTCGGAATTTTCAGTGAACGCTGCCCATCTGATCGGGCACCTTCTCGGCTGTCTGACGGCCCCACTGCGTGCAACCATTAGCAAAGAACTCATCTTCACGGGTCTCGTCGCGTTGCTGAAGGATGATAGCATCTTTGTCCGCATCGCCGCCACAAAAGCCATATCCCAATTGCACCATTTCTCGTAAAAAAATATATGTAGATCCGTGTGTTAATTCGATGTGCTTTATTAGGTTGCACATTTCCAAATAGCCATTTTTCCAAAATTTCGAATAGGCATTGCTCTATCAAAACATTCCAGTCATTCCAGCTATCATCCACCCCATTCCGCCATCCCTCCGAATCATTCTCTTCCCTGCACTAGTCACTTACCAATTGTCATGTTCGTCACATCGACATCTCCCCCTTCCGCTTTCTGCCTTTCTTTTCATGCCAAAGCCGTTGCTACGGATATTTTATGTGATTTCTCTGCTCCAGGTGGCCTTGTATGGGATTGCTTTCTTTGACACTTCTACTGGATAGCTATTGCACTCTTCGCATTCGTCTAGTCTAATAAAGTTTTATTTCGGCTTTGTTTGGAGTTTGTTTATCGGACAAAACTACGTTTGTATGGATTATCGAGAAAGTGAAAAGCGGAAATGTGGCTCTTTGCGGAAATGGCGCTAATTTATGGCCGTAGATAGTAAAGTAACCTAAAAGTAAGTAATAAGATGGCTTTGCAAGGATATCCTACTATATATAAAAAATAGTTCCTGTGTGTGTGTATGTATGTGTGTGCATTTGCATGCAACTTCCGTCAGCGTGTTCCAGCAGTATCTCAATAAGGGGAGTAGTTAGGGGTATGTTTTATACCTTATTCGGTGCGTAATAGCCCTGGGATGACTGCACACTAATAAAATTTTCGAAAATTCGGTGTTTTCGACGTTAAAATTAAGTTTTTGTGGAAAAATCGAGAACTCTCTTTGTTAGGAAACAATTTGCATACGCCGGCTGTTGCGGTTACCTATATAAGGAAAGAAAGGCAGCGTTTCTCATTTTTTGTCATCGAAAATCGTGAGAATTATGCAAAATGAAGAAAATCATGCGATCAGACGGGGCCAGGGTTGAAAAGTCGCGAAGCGACTTTTCAACCCTGGTGATTTGATTAATTTCGCCTATAAATCATTATCTAGCACGTAAAAATTATTTGTGCGGTTAAAAAGCTAGCTTTTTTAAAATTTCGCCTCTAAAACAAGATCTAGCATGGAATTATGAAAATGAAAATTTATCCGTTTATTAAATTCCGCTTCAAAAGTCAGATCTTGCTAATATACGTTAGAGAAATGGACTTTCTAGACCCAAAAACTGCGCTTTCCTTCTTTTATAGCGTCTAGGCTTCATCATAGCGCTAAAATGTTGCCGGCAAAAGTTATTAGCCTATTCGCCCCCAAGGCCAACTCTTATCATTCAGCCGAATAGCGCGAGCTGCGGCGCCCCACTTCCATTTCTTCGTATGGTTCGAGTCGGCGTCGTCGGAGGTGGCCCCGCGGGCCTTTGCGCTGCTAAAAATGCCCTTAAGGAAGGCCATACCGTCCAGGTAATGTTTATTCTATTTGATATACCTTGGCGAGTGTACAAAATCATGATTAAAAATACAAAAATATCGATTTTGACCAAAAATGGCCGATTTACGACAGAATCTCGATTTTCAAAGCGTTTTTCGATCGTTTTGCCGCTTGAAATATGCCCAATTTTATTAAAAACACTATGAAAACACTTACTATTACATTACTGGGGTTTCTTGACTATACACCCCCTCGTTAATGCAAAAGCCCGATCTACGCTGCGTAAAAAAGCGCCCTATTTTATAGATCTGGGAGCAATGCTGCTCAATTGGAGGTACCTGGGTGTATAATGAAGAAACGGGGACCCATTCGAGTATGTATGAAGTGATGAAGACGAATCTACCAAAAGAAACAATGGCATTCCCTGGTCATCCATTTCCTCATCATCTACCCTCATTTATCACCCATCAACAAGTTCTTCAAGTTTGTACCCCCATTAATATTAATATTATAATTTATTTATGCCTAATCATTGATTAATTCTAGTATATAACGGAATATGGGGAACACATCGATGTTCAGCTGAAAACATGTGTTTTGAGGGTTGAAAGGAATGGCGAGAGATGGATGGTGAGTGCGAAATAAATCAATTATGTAGTATTGATAGTAGAATAGCCAAACTATAAAAAGATTTGTAATTTTAGGTAGAGGTAGAGAAAGAAGGTGAAAAGAGACAAACGGAAGTGGATGTGCTATTTGTCTGCAACGGCCATTATTCCCATCCAAATCGACCGTTCGATGAGAAACGCTTTACAAGTCGGTTTAATTGATTTAGGTTCCCGAAAATAGATTATTTTAGAGGGATCGATCGTTCACAGTCACGACTATCGCTCGAATAAGGGATATCGGGATCGAAAAGTGGCTGTGGTTGGGGCTGGGCCATCGGGGATCGACATTGCGCTACAGGTTGCGGAAGTTGCTCAAAAGGTTTGAGAACAGCTTTCAAATTTATAAAATAATTAAAGAGAGCCGTTGGGGGAAATTTCATGCTTCAACTTTGCGAGGTTCATATGTTATTTGGTGTCATTGAAACCCTCAAAATTTACTATTCAGAGGCATTCACATTCAAAATTCAGTTTGAATCCCACTTCAACCCTATACGATAGAAAAAAACGCTAAAAACTAAATTATAGGTTTTGTCACCAAGATTACGCTTTTTTGGAAAGCTGAAAATCCAAAATTCGCCCGATCCTTCCGTGACAATACTATGGACAACGGCCTGTCTCGGAAAGGGGCGGGGTCAATCTGGGTTACGGTCGCTCGGTCCCGCCCCCTTTCCAGTCCCCAACTATAAAAGGAATTTTCCCACAAATTTCCCACCTTTTGCACCAAATTTTGCACGAGTGCATCAACAAGCAAGAAGAATGGCCAAGACGAAGCGCACTTTCCGCCCACCTGGCCGTAAAGCCGGAGGACCCCCACCCATCTCCCGCTCAACCCGTGCCGGCGTTCAGTTCCCGGTCGGCCGTATCCACCGAATGCTCCGTGATGGCAACTACGCTAGCCGTGTCGGCGCCGGAGCCCCCGTTTACCTCGCCGCCGTCCTCGAGTACCTCACCGCCGAAATCCTCGAATTGGCAAGCAACGCGGCCCGTGACAACCACCGAAAGACGATCAGCCCCCGCCATCTGCTGCTGGCCATCAGAAATGATGATGAATTGAACAGACTCTTTGAAGGCATCACCATCCCGAGTGGCGGTGTCGTTCCTCACATCAATGCTGTCCTGCTGCCAAAACAGACGGCGGCCGCCAACAAATCTACCGACCCGGAATCTGACTGAATACTGCGACAAAAATTTTACCCAACCCAACGGCCCTCTTTAGGGCCACAAATCATTAAAATACAAAGGCTTCCTAATTACTTTTAGGTGTTTCTGATCGGGCGGTTCATTGACGCTTACCAAGGGACCCCAGAGAATTTGGAGCAGGTTTTATTTAGTTTTCCAGTTCCTCAACGATGTTTTAGGTGGGCATCCGCGTGAAGGACTTGGCGGCAGACGGTGTGGAGCTGGTCGACGGCAATCTGGTGGCTTGCGATGATGTGATTATAACGACTGGCTATTTCTACAGGTAAAGCTTTGGCTTCTAGGCCTTTAGGTGTTGATGCTATGTTGAAAAAGCGTTTGCACTGCGTGAATGCTGTGCTGCATTTGACGACGGATATGGCGCTGATCAAGCTGGCGGCGTTCCGAAATACTTTCGATTTTTGAGGAACCAGTGTTTTTCTGTTTGTAGCTATTGGCTGTTGGTGTAGTTTTTATCGCTGACGCCAAATGTCTTTTGCCTGAATGCAAATGACACGTTTTCAAACAATACAAGACTGTTTTCTCTAAACCATAACGTTTTTCTATTACATTAGGCAAGGTTTCGGAGGCACCCATAACTTGCTAGGTTTTTTTGTTTCAAGTAGCTAAAGCAGCGCGACAACGACCATCAGATTGTTTTTTATCTTCTTAATCCTGATTCGTTTCAGTTTCCCATTCCTGCCCCCGGAATCCGGCATCGTCATCGAGGATGCGGGCCGTGTCGTGGGAGGGCTTTTCATGCAACTCGTTTCACGCAAGTTCCCCACATCGCTTTTCCTGGTCGGCCTTCCGTTTGTCGTGGTGCCGTTCGTGCTCTTCCAGGCACAGGTAGGGTTTTCGGCACTCACTGGTCGGCGACCTTTAGTTACGGTTTGGTCATTCCAGGTGTTGAGGTGAAATTTACTTTAGGTAACGTACGCGCTGGCGTTAGTTGACGGGACAGCAACACCGCCGAGTCCGGCTGAAATGGAGGAATGGGATTTGAAGAAGCGGGGGTTAGTAATAATTTCAGGAGTTTACGAATGTTTGTTTTCAGGGATATGTCGTCTCGACATTTACCGACAAAATACTACCACATGCTCGGCGATGAACAATGGCCGTATTTTGAGGAACTGTATTGGCGAGGTATTTTTATAACGAAAAATTCGGATTAGTTCTTGAATTTTTAGGTACTTTTTAACATCTTTATATACATTTAGCCCACTCAACCGCCCCGGCCTACAGCCCGGTGGTGCGCAAGCTGTTCGACTACACGGCATTGCAACGAAAGGAGAACATTGCCACCTACAAGGACATCAACTTTGCTGTCGACGGCGACGAGTTCAGCGTCGTCGAATAAACGGATTGATTTCGGCCCGAATGTTACAGGATATGGGTTACAATTTTTATGGAAGCTTCTAGAATCTAGAAACATTTTTAGTTTCGCTGGATGGGAGCAGTCACAATTAGAATTAGGGCCCTGGGCCCCCGGGGTGCTGGGTGGAATGGGCCCCTGGGTCCCAAGGGGCTTGGGGCATAGGCGCATTTTATAACTTCGTCCAGGGCTTGGGGGGGGGGTTTCAATTTAAATGGATTGCTTGTAGGGTATAGAGAAAAATGTGGTGTGATTAGAAATAAAATGAAAACGATGTTTTAGGGCTGGCAGGATGTGTAACTACCTCTAAATTCTTGCGGTATTTAGGCCCTAAAGAGTTATATATTTTTTCTAGAACGGAAAATAAGCCCTTCGATACCTCTGCGGTGGGCCAGTGTGAACGAATTAATTAATGCGTCCCGAATGGAGACGGGCAGGCCGTAGAGGAGGAGGGGGAGATCGAGCCGGAAAGGGTCCCTTGGGGCCCGGTGCCGCCTGGCAATCAGCCAATTCCCCAAGGACCCCACCCGGCATCCCCCACAGCCCCCCAACACGGCTTCATACCGTCCGCCCAGGGCCTCGCCAGGGAAATATTGATTTTCTAGGGCTTATCGTTAAGACGGTCTTTTTAATAGTACTTTGACAAAAATTTAGTTGAAATTTACAGTACCCCAAAAGTTGGGCGCCTAAAAATGCCATTTTCTGATTTTTGCAATTTTTATCCGTCTAAAAACGCTATTTTTGGCTAGCGTTAGCTTTTGTGTATGCCTATTTGGTGACTTTTTTCGACAGTAACGATCATATAAAGAAAATTAGTTGTTAAATTTACGATACTCCGATTGTGCCCAATTTTCCGAATTTTTCCTGATTTTTAGCGGCTTTTTGGGCCCTATTTGGCCGATACCTCGAACAGCCAAAACCTAGTTAGCGTCCCGTTCTACAGCACAACTGGTTGATGCCACGCCGCAAGCAGTTGATGCCGAAACCCGTGAAAAGTACGTTTTTACGGATTTTTTATTAAATCCAATCCTAGGAGACACGAGCCACTCGCCGACGTCCCCAAAAAGAGCGTATGTTTTTTGGGATAGGTTTAAATAAGCTAGAAAATCTGTTCATTTTTAACCGAACTTTAATCCTTTAAAGGATTAAAATCCATAGCCATGCCTTACCCGTCCCTTTAAAATTTAAACAACATTTTAGAAAAGCAGAATCACCAGCCGAGCCTAGAGAAACACCCACCACCGAACCGCTCGAATGCCAGCTATGTCGAGAGAAGCTCGCCACGATCGCTCAACTACAGGCCCACACCATCCAGGCCCACGTCCACAACACGGTCAGGCGGACGAGCAAAGATTATTGAGCGATTAGTCTATTCTATCTGGCTTTGCTTTTTATAAAATTCCCTGGGAAATATACATTTTCTAGGTTTAATTTCGGAATTTTTAGGAGAAATCTCGTGGTGAAGCGCTGTTGGAATGCCAGGCAAGCCTTTTAACAGGATTTTCCGTTTTATACTTTTAAAGTAGGGCTTTATAATCAATTTTTAGCATTGTCCAGCGCGGCTTCCGTCATTCGCCGCGTTTGCCTCCCATATGAGATCTCATATGGCTCCTCCGCCTCAATTAACTCCGAATCTGCGATGTCTCATTTGCCACTCCACTTTTCCCGATCAAGCGGTGAGTCATGGGTTTTTTGGTGCTCGACTGTTAGCAGGGGGAGACCAACTTTTTTCAATTATAATTAGTGGAAGCGTTTCTAAAAGTTTTTTTGCTGTTCTCAAACTCAATACTATTAAACCACTTCCTATTAAGTTACAGGAATTTCTAGCTTATAGAAAAAAGTTCGGGCCCCGGATAATGCGAAAGAACCATATTTTGTTTTTAGTCTCGCCAGCAGCATACCCGAGCCCATTTTGCCACCATCACCACTCGACTGCGCTGCTCGCAATGCCCGGATGTGCCTTTTCAAAGTAGGTTTATTTGGTGCTCCTGGTGTCAGTGGCCCTTTAAAAAGATTTTTAAGTTTAAAAGCTCCATCTACATTTTGTAGAGGCTTAGGCTTAAAAAGCTTATAAAATCACTTCAGCCGCCGCTGAACTCTCGCAACACGCCCGGGAATCCCACCTGCGCGTAGTACACCGATGCGCCGTGTGCCAGGAGACGTACGACACTGTCGACGCGTTCAATGTAGGCGCAGAATACAAGAATTTTGACTTCACCCTGCCCTATAACTTTCCAGGCTCATTTCGCCACCCATTCGAACGAGACCGAGGCCCCGGGATGTGTTGTCTGCGATGTGGCGTTCGATTCAGAAGAGGTGCTCACCCTCCACATACATCTTGTACACGATCGGTTTGGAATTGTATTTACGCTATTTATGTTATTTTATTTAGTGAAAATTCTACTCGTGCTCCTCTTCCTTTCCCGTTGATGCCACAATTCGCCGTGCCACCGTTCGATTTCGGGGTTGCAAAATCGGAGGCGCAGGTTTGGAGCTTTTCCTAAAACACTATTCAACAGGAAATAAAAATAAACATAGAAACTAAGCGACAGAAAACATTTATAAAACTATAGAAATGTTTTATATTTAATTAATAGGTCGTAATTCAACAAAAAAAAGTGCAACGGCTATTTGCTTACTTTTAGAATCGTCGAATCCACTGTAGCGTCTGTGATATCGAATGTGAAGGCGAAGAAGCATTGGATGAACATCGACTCATGGCACATTGCAAGGTTTTTGCCAAAATAATGACTTTGCTATAGTGTTTAAGGTGCTTCGCGGAGACCACTGCAGTGTTTGCTCATCGTCTATGGCCAATTCGTCGGATATCGTGGCTCATTCCCATATTCATTCCGTTGATGGTCATCTGTCATGTGCTGTCTGCAGGTATGGTGGAAAAATTGCCGACAAACTATAGAGTAGAATAATAAATAACAAATACAGCTAGATAAAAGTAAGATAAAATGATTAAATAGAGAAAGTTAGGGTTTTTAGACAAACGGTGCGCGATGAGACCCATCTGCTTCTCCATGCCCATTTTCACTTGGCCATGTCGAAAATGCCGGACGAGAATCAGCCGGCAGAGCCGGAAAATACGCAATGCTTTAGGTGTCAGGTAGGGAAAAACTATTTCGACAATATAGATCTTATTTTGGATGGATACCGGTCAAAACGGCCACATAAGTTTTCTTTAAAAAAACCCGGCAGTTCCGGAGGTTTGGGTCGGCAAAAACCGATACAAAAAGTGCGTGACAAAAACGAAACCCAAAAATCGGCCAGAAAAATTCCCATTCCAGGAAATGATCCTCGTCACCGACTTCGAGACACATCTCCTGAAACATGAATCAACCCCCGAGTGTCCCTATTGCACCGACGACATCAAGCTAAATCAACTTGTAAGGCTGTTGATCAACATCTAAATCTGTAAATAGCTAGAACACATCACCAACGATCACCCAAAAGCCACGGGCGCCCATCGATGCATCGGATGCGAGCAGGAGTTCCACTTTGAGGTACTTCTCCAGCATCATCAGATGATGTCGCTATGTCGTGCCAGGTATCTTAGTACTAAAGTCGTAAAAAAATAGTCAGTTAGTTAAAATGGCGATAGGCCGCAGGAAAGATAGGTTTCCCCACCTATAACAGTCCAGTACCGACTGATTTAGAAGTGAAGGATGGCCAGTCGGGCCGGCGGCCATGCTCGCCAATGGAAACGCGTTTCCCAAAGTTCAAAGGTTGGTCCAAAAATAATATTAATTTAAACAAATATAAGTGTTCATAAAATATAAAAACCTTCAGATGCCCGGTTTGTGGGCTGTCCTTCAACACCGTCGTCCGCCTCGACGCCCACATCCGGAAGCACAACAGCACAAACACACGAGCGGTTTGCCAGATTTGTGGGAAAGGATTTGAAAGGTTACCTATCCCCTTAATCATTTGCTAAACATCAATTTACAGCAAAGATATTCTACATTCCCATATGCTGCTGCACAAAGAGAATCTCGAAACGGCGGCCCGGACGTCTACATGAATTTGATCCTCTACCAGATTCTACCCACCTGTGATCAACTACCAACATATCAAATTATCGCTATTGATTAAACCCTATCCCGGCTCAAATACACCGTCAAAATATAGGAAACTGCAATGCAAACAAAAATTTTATACCACAGCAAGAAAAAGATTCGAACATATTGAGAATATCGAAAGATTCGGGAGGATATTATTAACAAAGTTGCCGGTGAGGTAACAGAAGAAAGGCTGAGATTCGATACCTTGGGGGGAATCAAGGACGGTGGAAAAGAGGGGGACCGACTAGCATGTCACCAATCTCACGAAATTACGCTAAATAACCGTAGAAGAACAGAGTTTCGATGTAATGAACATCGATTGTCGAATGGAAAAAATCCCATTCTCTGAAGAAGTACACATAGGAGAATAATAATAAAGCAGAATCTACGTCATCTAGCAAAAACACCTTGCAACCAAAAAATCACAGGAAAGATATAGAATAGCTTTTTTAGATCTCTGAAGTCGTCGTTTCACCGGTAGATATTCATTCAACGGCAGCTTCAGCGAGCCTGAAAATGAAAGATTCTCGAGGGAATTTGGAAATATATTCCAAAGGCAAGAAACCACGATACAACGCTAATTATAATAATCGTGTGCCTATGGAAAACGTGGAAAACGGAAAAATTATAAAGTCACACCCTAAAATTCGCACCCAGGGCACACCTAGTCCAGCTCGGGGAAGTCCGCGTAAAAATAGTACTATAACGTATTGTAATTCGGGGATTAAAGGGATTGGACAGAGAAGATAAAATAAATGGGGGGAAAAAAAAAAATTTTTCCCCCCCCCCCCCCCGGGCCCCCCCCCCCCCCGGTTTATTTGAAAAAGGGGGGGGGGGGGGGAGCCCCCCCCCCCCTTTAAAGAATTTTAGGTACTGTTCTCTTTCGCGGGGAGGGAAATCGTTTTTAACCAAATTTTTGCATAAAAGACCAGCTTTTTTCTTAGTACTGGATCGTAATATGGTTTTAGTTTTTGACATGATTAATATCGGAAGAGTAAAAAGAATTTAAAATATCGAAAATCTCCTTGCAAACCAAAATTGGATTTCGAAAACGGAAAAATTACGATCTTCTATATAATTAAAGCCGAGCATACATTACCAAAAACACGAGAGCTAAAAAGACCAAAGAAAAAGATTAATTAATTGGCTTCATTATGATTTTCCCTCCCCTCTAAAGAGAATAGTACCAAAATTTTGTTACCAAAAATACGAACCTCGTTGAAAGGCTCGGGCTCAGCGAGCGGAGCCTGTGGAAGCAGACGATATCCTGGGGCGTCACGGAATCCCATTGGGACGTCCCTGTAGCCCGGAGCATCAGCGAACCGAGCGTGAGATGCCGCTTGCATCGCCGCTGAGTGTTCAGAAGAGAAACGGCGTACACGGTGCGACACCGTTTTGGAGAGTCGCTAAAATTAATTATTGGAAGCCGAAAGAAAAGCGAATACCGCTCGCTTGCTCTCATCGAGTGTAGAATAGCACAGAGCTCCGAGCAGGGCAGCGATGGCAAAGAGGGCAATCGGCAAAAGCGGAATCAGCGCCACGGCCGCGCCGACCCATTCGCTCCAGGGCCAAGCGTGAACGGCTGGCGAGTACGCTGAGAAGTCGTAATGACGCGCATTCAACACGGCGATACCCTAAAAAATATTTTCTAGACGCACGATACTACTTACGATTGGTACTGCAGGTAACAAGTAGGTGAAGAACAGCAGGAAATGGCCGAAGCACCAGCAACAAGCCGGGGAGATGATGTAGTGCAGATCGTTGCCCAGTCGATGGCTGCCTAAACGTGATCTAGAAGCCGCATATGTGTTGAAAATATTTTGAGTGTTTTTAGTACAATTTAGCCATAATTAATGTCGAGAACAAACCAGAAAACCTAGAGAAAATTCAAAAAGCCGAAATTATCCGCGAAAATAGTTCATTTTAAGTCGAAGAATTTATAATATAAAAATTGGACACTGAGGAATTCGTCCATCTCGCCCCGATAATAAAAAAGCACCAGAAAATCTTACAGTAGATCCAAGCGACCGCAAACAGTTCACTCGCCAAGATCACCCAAACCGTGATGTATCGCAGCGAGCCGACGGCCAATTCGTAGGCGTGACGTCCGGCCGGAAAAAGGTCGTGGTTAGCAAGTTTTACTTTATCCAAATTCATTTCAGAAAACCCCCTGAAATTATTTACCTGTGTAGTAAAGTACAAGCTAGAAGCCATGACGACGGTGCAGGCGAAGAGAGCAAGGAAAAAGCGAGGCACACAGCGTGACCACCTATAAAATTGTATATTTCATTCCAGCGCCGCAAACCTTTCTCCGAGCGCATCCTCCAGCGTCGACAGGATCGAGAGGGACAGCAACGCCTAAAAAATCGTATCAATATAGCGAGCATAAACTTACAAAAATATTATAAAGGACGACAATGGATGAGAAGAGGAAAATTCCGCTCCACAAAACGTAGTGGGGCAAATGCGAGAAATAGGCGAGGATGTAGTAGAGTTGTTGTTCTCCTGAAAAACATAATCCGTTTTGAACACAGAAAATCGCGGTTGCCTTTTGCCATTAATTCACTGGGTGGTAGTCCGGTTCTCGCAGAAACATAGCCGACCAACCCAATAACGGTGGCCACCTGCAAGATTGAGGATTTGGAGGGGAGATTTTGGAAATACCTGCATTATTGTGAAAACGCAGTGGGCAAAGACGATGACGAAGGAGTCGCTGAAACAAATAAATTAATCATTAAAATCACGGGTTTTTTAAATCCAGAGGGGAGTAAAAACTAAAATATCGATTTTTTCGACCAGTTTCAAAATTAAAAAAATTTTTGTCAATTTTCGAAGCAGATTTACACTTGAAATCTCGTGACATTTGATGGAAAGCATCGTTAAACCCTAATGCAAAGGTTACTAGACGTATCGTAGCTTATC
Organism: Mesorhabditis spiculigera; assembly: GCA_958295435.1. Taxonomy (NCBI): domain Eukaryota; kingdom Metazoa; phylum Nematoda; class Chromadorea; order Rhabditida; family Rhabditidae; genus Mesorhabditis; species Mesorhabditis spiculigera. The sequence continues at coordinate 1,964,872 of CATQJA010002653.1, forward strand.
GGAAGTTAGAAAGCCCCCCCCCCATATTGCCAAAGCACCAAAATTATCACCATCATTGAAATATAACTACTTACCCGACAAGGTTATTCGTTCGCTTATTATAACTGCCCATCGTGATGAAGACACCGAATCCGACACCGCATGCCATCAACGCCTGCTCCGCAGCCAGCGCCCAGACTGTGTAATCTTGGAGTCGAGTCCAGTCCGTAGCCTTCCAATAGACGTTCACAATTTCCGACAGCCCTTCCACAGTCAATGCCCGGATCACGAGCGCCAGCATCGTCGAGAAGGCCCCGATCAGAAGGATTGGGACCGCCTATCGCCAAAAATTGAAAACTACCGGTTTATCTACCTTTCCAATGAACCGGACGCCGAAGCAGATGATCAGGAAGACGCCGATCCAGACGGCTGCGTGGCTGAACAGGACGGAGAAGTTGAAGTCGACAAACTCGGCAATTGACGAAGAGGCCGGATCGATAGTGCTGAAAAACGGGGTTTAATTAATCTAACTAACCCGAATCGTTTGTTGGAAAGCGGTTTTTAGCATTGTTGGCGAGGGAATAAAATATTTTAGCAGGCCCAAGTGACTATATGACGCTTAACGTATTTCACTATCACGTTTATGATTTTTGGTTTAAAACCGATAAAATATCAATTTCTGCCAGAATTTTCTTATTTCTGATAAAATTGCGGTATTTTTAGACGTCAAAATATGGCTAAAATTGCCCGCAAACCTCTAGGAAACTAATAACTGCCTAATCCCCGCCGAATTTAACAAAAACATACTTCAAGAAGTGCATCATAGAGCTTTCCTGATTGAGCGTTTGCAGCTTTGTGTGAGCATCAACCGTCAAGTTGGTCAGCTGGCCGGCATCACGACACGCCGCTCCGGAAGCGATGAATTCCGGAAAGCCACGGCATTTTAGCCAAGGAAGATCTAAAAAAGTAGATTTTTTCTTGATAATCTTTAAATGCCTACCTTGCCGTTCCTCCTTCAGCGACCAAAATAGGTAGTAGAAGAAGAGCAGCAACATTCCCAAGTATCGCGTCATTGTGGCCAAGACGACGATACAAAGGAGCGTTTGTGCGACTCCGACGCCTATAAACGAAGAGTATAAATGATAAGGAAAGCAAGGATTTGTAATTTCGACATTCCTTAGGGTTCCATTAACGTTTAGCAAGCTTCTTAGCATGATCCTCACCTTTCGAAATCGGACATAGCGTGAAAAACGCCCCAACAGGAGCCCGACCCGTCAACTGGCCCACCGCTAACTCGAGGATAATGATCGGGATCACGCAGAGAAGTAGAGCAGCACCATACGCAGAAACAAAAGCAACTAAATCAGATTGCTGAGTCAGCACAAAATACACTCACCTCCGCCATTTTCCAGGATCAACTTGGGCAGATTCAAAAAGTTTGTCGTCGCGCAGACATAAGCCGCTGCGGTCACGGTGAACTCCACCTAACATCGAGGGTAAGGGTCATAATCGTGTAAGCACGTACCTTAAGGGACCACAGGTCTCTCCACTCCTCCACAAGATCGCTTTTCATGTTGGACCAGCTGCGCTCTTCGAACCACATCTTGATGGTCGGTGGTGTTTCGGTCTTTACTCAATCGTCGATACCTCTATCGACATGTGGTTGAAGGTTCCCGGTGCCTAAAAATAAGGTATATAATTTTTCAAATAGATAGACATCAATTGAGCTAAATTCAAAACACAAAAACATCAAAATAATTATTCGAGAAATTTTTTGCAGGCTATTTGCTGGCGTAATCGAATGTGGGGCATTGGTAAAAAACTATCGTGAGTTGGAAATAAAGGCATAAGTTTTTTTTAATAATATGGGGTTTTTAATTAATAAAATAAATAAAAATACATAGATCAAACAAGAAAATTTATATTTGGAGGTTATTTGCTAACGTAATCGAATGCGGGGGAATTGATAAAATTTTTAAAAATGAATCGGAAGTCATAAATAAACATATCTGTGAAGAAAAATATTAGTTATCTATTCAATCCTGCCATAAAGTTACTAAATAAATTTTTGAAGGGATTTTTTAGCGTAAACGAACACCGGATCTTGATAAAAAGTCGGCGAAGTTGCAAATCAATGTTACTGTGTAAAAATATGAATAAAGAGAAGAAAATATCGACATTAGCACAATGAAAGACTGGAAAAGCCGTGTACGGCGCAGGATATGTTTTTTCGGGGGTGTAAAGTGCACCGGGCGACAGACAGATCGCATAAGCGATTAGGTGATGACTCAGATTGGCCATTCCTCCCAACATCCACCCGTCTGTTTTACCCCACGCAAATTTTCCAGCATCCCGGCTGCATAAATCAATATGGGTCCGTAATAAAGTGGATGTGGTGTGTAAAGCGAGGCGGGCAAATTATAGGTGTCATACGAGGGGAGAAACAGGAACAAGGTGGGGAGCTCAGGGTCGAGTAATTAGCGGGTCAGGCAGCCTTGGTACCGCATATAGGGTATAGAATTATTTTTCTAGTTTGGCTACTTATATCTGGTTAAATATTATACCTACACTTTGCGGTACAGGAGTGTTAGCGGGGGGTAGTAATAAATTGGTTTTCTGGGGTTTTCAAGTAGACAGAACGTTCAAAAAAATCTTAAAATTTTCGAAAGATTTTTCTAACTATAGAGCAATCAAAAACTACTAAAAACCATAGAAATACACCCTAAAACCCGAATATTTTTCATAGATAGCGAATAAAAGACTAATTAGCTCCCCCCCCCGCGAACAGACCAGCACCGGCTTTATTAGGGAAAAAAAGGTATAATCTGCTACAGCCAACATTCAAAAACCTAGATATCAAAAGTGGCCGGCTGAATAACCATGGTGATTGTTGTTTGTTGGTGGCCGGGGCGCCGGGTTGTAGATGTGTATTGAAAGGAAAGAGAGAGAGGGAGAGAGGGAGAGAGAGAGAGAGAGAGAGAGAGAAGAGAGAGCAAGAGCGGCTGCCCACTGTGATCAGTCCATCCATATCGATGGGTTGAGTGTGAGTCGGGAAATGTCGTGGTCAGTAGTCGCCAGCCAGCCCTCCTCCCCCCCCCCCCACCAATTTCACCCCCATCATTTCTATAGTCCGTAAGGGAGACAAGGTCGTTGATGTTGCTGGATGGAATTCGGATTCTGGCAGGAAATCTGTTGTAATCAGCGCAGAAAGGGACAGGGCTTTTTAACGGTATTTTGCCAAAACTTATTCTCGAGAACATTCAAGTTAATACGGGTGACGGCCAGTTCGCCTAAATCCACTTCGCCTGAACCAACTAACGATTAAACCTAAACTTCTAATAAGACCAAAACCAGACATTAAAGACTTCTTATTACGTATTAAGCCGCGTGCTACTAAAATACTGCTACTTGAATCCTACTTCAGTACGATTAGTATATTCAAAAATTTCTATCAAAATATTTTTGTATGATACAGTTTTTACCAGCAACAATAGATTTAAACTCAGCATGTGGTATAAAGTACAAAAACAAAAAAGTCACCAATTTCCGCTAAAAAGAAACATAGTAAACAGTTAAGATCTTAATCGAAAAGTCTAATAGACATTTTTAAGCCGAAACCTTTGAGTCCCATCGAAACTGATATTTATCCAAAGCCGGAAACGGTCCCGGGGAACGCCAGACGATAATCTTCACCCTAATCTGGCAATCTAGGGCGTCCAGGTGGGCCCTCGGGTGGCCCTAATGGGTCAACAGGGGCCCGGGGCCCTTCTGGGTCACCTTCACGCGCCTCATCTTGCGCGAAAACGCTAAGACATCGTGAAACCGATGTGATAGCCAAAATCTAACGAACAAAATGTATACACACTGCCTTCCCCGATGCCCATTCATCCACATGCACACACTCCCCGCAATCGAACATCTGTTTTACAGCAAAGCGATTAGGGTCGGGGCCAAGGACCTCGTGGGAAGAAGCGGAAAAGGGCAACTGGAGAGTCTCGTAGCTTCTTGGCCACCCCCTAAAATATGACCCCCAATCGGTGTGTGGCCCAAAGCCGCTCAACTTGATACAACCCGGACGCTCTATACGCTTTTATAGTTTGTCAATTTGACCTGTAAATGCAATCGGCGGTTAAAATTCGGGTGTCAAATGTAAAATTACGTCGTCGCATCGGCAACGCCACCTTTAAGGCAAAATTCTAAAACTCGACAAAAGGTATGGTAAAAAAAAAGCCCCATAGCAAAAAAAATAAGAAAATGCGATAAGCTCACAAAATTCTGAGTAAAAAGGAAAGTGTTGTAGTCGTCCGTCAATACAATTAAAAAAACTCGAGACATGATAACAAAATTTCGGACTAGAAAAAAGTGTATAAGCAAGTATAAACCCCCTTTCCGATACACGCCAATTGACTTCGACGTCGTCATTTTATTTTAGAAACTAGAAGAAAAAGGAAAGGAGCATCCATCTTACCCGCCAAAAAAAAGATAAATTGAAACCGCGCACAAAATTCTGGGCCCCAAAAGTAAACTCGCGATGGCGTTTAGTACCGTTGTCTTAAAAATAATCATAAAAATTAAATATCTACGGGATAAGGAAAAGAATAAAGCAAAATAAACTAAAAAACAAGTTACGATACACGCCAATCGACGGGCAACTGCGTATTGTTCACCATCGTAGCCATCGCAAGGCCTCCATTGAAATGCCTTCGCAACGGGAAATGAGCGTTTGGTTGGTGGGAAGGAAGGAATGGCACTCGTCCTCCCCTTCTCTTTCTCCCCCTTTTGCCAGCTACAAATTGGCGCCAGGGCCCTGGCTGAGGAGAGCCGGCCACTCGCCAGGTTTTCTTCTTCTTCTTCCACGGCCCCAAATTCTCGAAGCGTACGAAAGTTGCGACGGGGAGCAAGAGAAGGAGAGAGCGGGAATTCTGGGTGAGATGAGGGGAATGTTCATTTCAGAGTCATGAGCTCGAGGCTTAAATGGGTATGGGGGGGGTACTGACTGGTGGACTGGACGGGGGGCATTTCGAGGGTGCTTTTCGACTTGGGGGAATGAGTAGTGGAAAGCGGGAGGATCAGGAACGTTCTAACGGGATATAAAGTGCTATAGATGTTATATAAAAAGCGGCAAAAAAGTCAGAGAAATTAAAAAAGGGAAGTAGTAGCTTTTTGCGCGGGACGTCGCGTATTATAAAAATCGGTTCTCTGGCATTATCGGGGAGGGGGAAACTTTTTATATAAATCAAGAGATGTCTAAGAATCTATTCGGATTGTTTTAATAGCGTTTCAGTAAAAAAATAACTATATTTCAACTAGAAAAACCTATTAAACACTTTTGAATCGTTTTGGAAAAGTTTTGAAAAAATAAATAAAAATCGGTCATTTTTGGTCGAAAAAGCGATATTTTTACATGCTTCTACAGCCGTCAAAATCTATACCCCTGCTTTGACGCCCCTTTAAAAAGCTTCATTAAAATTGGCGCTAGAATGCGCCCGAAAAGGGTGTGTTGTGTATATTATGTGTGTGTGTTCGGGAACGGGGAGACGGAGCATAGAGACTGAGGCTCAGGGGGCATTAGCATGACGGGGTGGGCAGTGTGATCAATCGGCGGCTCATAAATAATTACGTTGGCTGGCTGGTGCCCACCATTGGCGCACCCCTAAGCAATGGAATCGGAAGTGGCCACAGCCACGGGGTGGGAGGGGAGAGAGCGAGAGAGAGAGAGAGAGAGAGAGAGAGAGAGAGAGAAGAGAGCGAGCGCACACCATGGTATTTAGGGGCCCTCCTATATTCACAGCCATTAGGCCACGAGTTGGGGTATCATTAACCTCACCAGAACCATGGATCATATCAAGATATCCAGGGAGTTTACCATTATTATTTACCATTATTAAAAATCATTAAAGATTATAAAATGGATAAGGATTTTGGCAGCGACACGCAACGCCTTACGGTATTTTCAAAGTCCTAATAAAGATATTCTTGCCGGTTTATTGCATATTTAAGGGACCGGTATGGCATTACTTTCTAAGCCCCCTAGCGTCTCGTGCGTTGCATGCCGCGGCTGCGACAAAATCTTAGCTAAGTCATGGCAAATAATACTCTATAGATTTGCCGCGACACGCTACGCTCGTCGCTTTGCCGCAATAAAGTGCCTTCATCGATTACGCAATGAAAGGTAGGGGCGCGTTGCGTGTCGCGGCCGCGGTAAAACCTACAAAAATCAGGGGTTTAACTAATAGCATATATTAAATTCATTTACACGCTATAAATTCCCAAAAATGTGTCCGCGACACGCAACGCGCGCGATTAGCCACCATAACGTGTCGTAATCCATTACGCCATGAAGGGTAGGGGCGCGTTGCGTGTCGCTGCATCCGCAAAATTTTCTAAAATCCATAACCAAAAAATTCTCAACCTCGCTTCGGATTGCGAAAAATGTTGTGCTTTCAAGAATACCAAAGCGGGAAAAATCTCGAAAAAATACATGCCGAATATAAAGCAGTCAACCCCGATAGTCAATACCTAGAAATGGCTGTCACCAGCTTTTTTCCAGCACCCACACCCGGCTGAACGCTTTGCGGGGCGCACCGAACCGAGCGCAGCTGTGCGGAAAAACATGATTTGAATGGAGGGACCGGAGGGGAGAAGAGGGCCCTCTGATTCGGCCCCCCTCTTTCCATAAACAAAAGAAGCGTCGGGGCGAACACGATGGAGGAGGGCGGCCATATAGACAGACGGACAGAAGACCACATTCATATACAAACACAGCTCTACAGCAGATATATTCAATTGGTTTTGGCTAGGCGCGGGGGGGGGGAAGCCGTTGCGAGGCGAGAGTTAATTAAAGCGATTCGATTAAAGGAGCGCTAAAGTCAAACGTCTAAAAAAGCTGGGATCTGCAAAATGTGACGATCTCTACGAATTGTACATAGTAGCGCCCCGTATTAGTTCTTTAAAAAATCCGTGGCCTCGCACGCTAAATGTTGTCTTTTGAAAGTTTACGACAAGGTGAAAATTCTAGAAGGTTCTAAATATAGAAATATCTAAAAAAGAGCAACTAAAACCACTTTATCCGTTTAAAAATCTCCCGCAAGAAAAATCAAGCTGAAAGGGAGAAGGCGGGATTCGCGTAGAAATCCATGTTGACATTCGATCGACAACAAATGCAAGAAGCCACGGGCCGACACTCATCGCCCCGCCACTCGACTACACCCGCGATGGGAGACGTTATTTTTTGATGGATCAGAAAGCGTGGGTTCTTACATGAAAAGTTTGAGGAAAACTTCTAGGGATTATTAGCTTGATTCTAGAACTAAAATTAGCTTTCTCGATGCCTCGATAAATATGTTAACCTTTGCGATCGTTCTATGGTAAAAAGGCGCGTAGTGTACTGTACGTAGCGTAGCGTGGTGTACCTAGTAGCCGAACGTTCAAGAAAAGTGGCGTGCGCGAAGAAGCTAATTGTAGAAAAAGCCTTGCTTAATTTACTTTGCCTCTCAAAATACAAAAACTGGATAAAGGTAAAATTCCACCTTATGATCGTTCTATCGTAAAAAGACGCTTAGCGTACTCGTGGCCTAACCGCCGAAGAAACGCCGTTCGCGCGAAGAAGGCGCGCCTTATTACGCCCCTGAATCAATTACGGGGCGGGCGAAGGAGGAGCTGCAAACACGGGTGTGCGCGCTACGTTCGGGTAGAATTGGGGGATGGTGGGACGCAGATGGCGGCTCTGATTAGGGCCCGGCGGACGTCCCATGGACCCTCAAGCCGGCGCGTCAAGTGAACAGCCACTTCAGCCCCCCGGGTGCAAGCATACGATGCTGTGCAGAAACAAGCGGATAGTGATTTGGCGCTGGAGTGGACAGTGTAGCCGTTTCGAGAAATCGTTTGTTGGATTGTGGAATTTTTGGGGTACTGGATTGCTAACGGGGGGAGGGCTACCTAGCCTATACCGACCTAGATAAAAATTTTTGCCTTTTCTATTGTTTTTTTTGGTATTTCGAATATCAACAGATCACAAAAACATTTTTTAGCAATTGAAAAATTGTATTTCCGTCCAAAAAGCAAAGTTTTCGTAAATCTTCATAATCTTTTTCTCCTTCCTCTTTTTAAACCCGACGTAAAAAGTTACATAAATGGTTTGTATTTCATTATTGGGACCCTATGAGGCGCTAGACCAAAGCTACCCCCCCACACGAACAGCCCAGTACCGTTTTTGAGCGTGAATTCAAGGGGACCTCTCAAAAAAACTGGGGCACAGGGAGTACGCATAGGCTTTTCGATGTGGCCTTGAATTAATAAACTCAGTGAACGCGCGTACCCACATATTTCCCAGCGCGCCACCGTTCTGGTGGCAATCACTGTCACGCCCAATCGAGTCACCCGCCTGGCCACCGGGGCGTAACCGAGATTGGAGGGCACAGATGGTGCGCGATGGGTTGCGCAAATATACCCATAGCCCTCCGCGCCGCATTAGGGAACTATATTTGACAACTGGGCATAAAGGGGCCCCTCTTCTGTCGATAGAAATCCACTTCACTCACTATCTACGTGTCACGGGGTCTCAGAGCGCGCATGGGGGGTGGGGAGGGGCGTGGCCGAGTGGTCTAAGGCGGCGGTCACAGGCCACAGGGAGGGGGGTGCTGGTTCGATACCTCTGACCCCCCGTACCGTCAGATCGTTTTGCTCTTTTTTGCAAAAATTGGTTGAAGGTGCCAGCAACCCTTCTATAGTGTACCCAATGCCGAAAAATAACAAACTATATGGTTCCTGAGTCAGAAACAAGGAAATCGTGAATAGTGGTGCTGGAGTACTCATTTAAGTCACATAGATATAAAACAGAGCTGAATATATAGACAGATAGTCATACAAAGCAGATTCAAGCCAAATAGTTCAGTACTACTCCAGAATTCAAAATTGCTCAAAATCGATGGGCCTCAATCTCGTCCATTACAGCCCCCAACCCCGAAAAAGCAAGCAATTGATCATTGGCAAGTCTTAGGCGATGCAAATATACGAAAAAGGATCCCAGAAAATGGCTATATTCAAAGAAAAGCGCTGCGCACAAAGGGGTGAATTTTCGGTCTTATGCTCGCTAAAAAAGTTTTGAACTCCTTATTTTGATTCAGATTTGCTCCGAGCTCTTTTGGAAAAGGTGCCTTAGGGTCTTTTCTATCATATGCGAAAAGCCGCCTCGACCGTTTTTTCTAGAAAAAAAGTTATCGCATTTTGAAAGCGCGAAAATTTGTCACTTTTTCCCCCTTTTGTTAAGGCCTTTTGCGGGTCTCAGGGTTCGCTGTGCGCGCAGCCGGCCCACCCGTCCCGTGGAGTGCCCCGTCCCTCGTGCGCGCCCTCCTGAATAGTCGGGACCCCGTGGTGTTAAATTTGTGTAAAATCGTGCAATTCTTAAAATTGAATGTGAGGTAACTTTATAGAGATCCATTTTCACCCGAAAGCATATAGTAACCGTCATTTAGGAGCGGGTGAGAGAGACCGGATGGATTCAATCAAAATCAAAAAAGTCGAAAAATACAAATTATTCCATCAGAGTCGCATATTGTCGATGAATTGTCGCGCACACGTCTTGGATGTTGAGAAAGCCGTCGCCCCGGTCGGCCACCCGTCCGTCGGCCAACTAAAAAAAAACAATTTTGCAAACATACGATGCTTTTTTTAGCAAGGAAATAAACCATAAATCTAAATCTAAAGCTCACCGCAATTTTCTGCAGCACTTCCGCCTTCTGCAAATCGCTCAGCACTTCGTCATCCAAGACGGAATCTAGCAGTTGATCCAACAGCTGCGAGTTCGTGTAGGCTTCACGTCGAAGCTAGAGAAATAAGAAATTAAATATCATGAGGGAAAATAAATTACCTTCTCCACGGCAGCGACAAGCGCCCCAAAATCAGCTTGCCGACACGCGTTCATCAGGAAATCCACCTAGAATGGAATGACAAAAACAAAAATTCATGCACACCTGCGCTTGAGGAATTTTCCCGGACATCATCGAATAAACTAGGTCCAGATTGATGTGTTGACAAGCACGGGCCACCGCCTAAAAAACGTAAGAATCAACCCACAGAAATACCTGAATACTGGTGATCGATTTACGGAGATCCCCTTCGCTCAGCTCGACGACTTTGTTCAAAGCTTCCTCATCGAATGTAATTTTTTCCTCGTTGCAGATGAAGCGTAAGCTAAGGAAGATTAAGATAATTGAACAGCAACAAACCGATCGATCTGGCTGTCCAACGGCAATGGCTTGAAGCGGAACTTGGCGCAGCGAGAGATGATGGGCGGGATAATGCGCGTCACGTAATTACAGATCAAGAAGAACCTGGAAAAGTTATGTCTAATCAGAAATTAGAAACCTCGTGGTACGGCTGTTGACTTCCATGATGCGACGAAGAGCCGTTTGCGCTGAAGATGTCAAAGCGTCCGCCTCGTCAAGGATGACGAACTATGGGCAGCGTTTTCAGCTACATGAATTCAAACCTTCAGATTTCGATTAGGGATATGTGCTTCATCGTCGTCTTGTTCAGGGGTGGCTGTCGTCGTGCGGCGAGCAAATTCCTTGACTCGTCCACGGATCACTTGAATACCTCGATCATCAGAAGCATTCAACTCGAGCACTTGATCACTAAAAAAATTTACGCATGAAAATAGTGCCTTACTGATAGTTCTTTCCAAAAAGTTCCCGGGCGAGGGCTACGGCCGTTGACGTCTTGCCCGTGCCTGGTGGTCCGTAGAACAACATGTGCGTCAACTAAAAAAGAGGTAGAATATTTAAGAAAACAACACCCACATCTCCAGTACCGAGCAGCACCTTCTTCAACGCCGTGACGATTTCTTCCTGGAAGCAAATGTCGGAGATCTTCTTCGGTCGACTAAAAAATAAATTTGTTTTGAGAAATGATACCGATAACCCACTATTTCTCCACCCAAGGCAGTGAACTTGGGGCCTTCGCATCGTCACCGCCCTTAACGCCCTTCTTCTTCGGTGCACTCTTGGCCGCGAAGAAGGAGTCCATCCCGAAATTTATTAATCATTAAAGCAACAATTGGTTAACGTATTCAATAGAGGTCTCTGAGACGAGGAAAACAACGGGATTATCTGCAATAAATTTGTACAAAATTTTACTGATCACAAATGGATGACTATGAGATCGGGATATTAAACAAGTCGTTTGTGGCTCTTTCGCGGTGGCCCACGTATTTGAGAAGGGGTCCAATGGAGACATTTTCGATCTAGTAGAAGGGACGGGGGACGGCAGAGACCAAGCGATCGACAATGTTCGAGGACACGAACTCCAGCCTTCACAACTTGCTCTCCTTTCCATGATTTTGTCATGTTGACTGGATGTAGAGTTGCGAAGATATCATCTGTATGGATCCCTGCCTCATCCTCCACGATTGACATCCGTATCGTTTGAGGCGAGTCCAAACGTTCCAACGTTTCCAGGAGTACCCACCACCAGTATGAACGGTAACTGACTTTTCCGAGGTCAGATAGGGGCTTTTCGGGAGTTCCAATCCAGCCCTCTCTAGACGACAACTCATAGCTGATCTGGATGAGCAGTTTTCCATATCCTTTCCGCTGGTAGGGTGGAAGGACCATGATGCAAGCCAGGTTGTTCCCCGTATTCGTCTCCTTCGAAAAATTGCCGACGATATGCGATCCGTCTGCGTCTGCCTCGCAAAGAACGTAGAAGATGAACGTGCCCACATCGTAGTACAACGTCTTGTGGTCGAGGAACAGCTTCGACATCAGGCAGAGGCTTTGCGCGTATAATTTTTGTGCGGATCCGAAGACCTCATATAATCGCAGGTTGCCCTTCTTGTAAATCTCCTTCCCGGGCGGCGTTTTGCTGGTGCAGGCAAATTTGGTGTGCTTCGCGTAATCGTTCAGATCCTTGAAGTAGGAGAGGCAAAACTCGCAGATGAACAACCGGGAGGCCGTGTCGAAGGGTGCGGGATAGGGGGACCAATACCATGGATTGATTTCCCATTTCCCTAGAACGATCGATTCGACGTTGCGCACCTTCGTTCGTTCTTCGAACTCCTTCTCCAGCTTGGCGCTCGTCGCACCAAGATGCTGAATGCCGGATGAAAGGTGATTAAACTCCTCGTCAATCCTCCGCTGGCTTCTGGTCATTTTGCTTGGCCGGTTTTCACTGACAGGTGCTGCCAAATCAACGGAGCCATATCCTTGGAAGCGAGAGCGTTCGACCCATTCGTCCAGACGCCGATCCATGTTTTCAAAATGGATGTAGTAGAGGGTCTGGGACTCCTCCTCATTGACTTGCTCATCACCGGCAGCATTCGTGCCGAGCTTCTCCTTTTCCAAGCGATGGCTCCTCAATTCCGCGGCGGAGACAACTTTCGTGGCGATGACGGTTGCTATGCTGTTCTGCGCTTGTCCCCGTTCGACACGCGTAACCGTGTAAGTTTCGCCGACCTCCGGTTCTCCCTCCAAACGCTCCGATATCGATCTTGCCGACCGACGTCCCATCTGGAAATCATTGTTTTTTAATACAGGGACGGAGAGGAAAGGTATTTGGTAAAAAGATGTGGATATAAATAAAATAATCAGAGAAAATCGTCCAGAATTGGTTGGAGTATTCTTCTTGGCGCCTTTTCGTAACCTATTGGGGGG